>CM053029.1:572853066-572910566 GCA_028564925.1 Lithobates sylvaticus
CTGGACCTCAGACTGGGGTGAAGGTTCATCTTCAAACAGAACAACGACCCTAAGCACACAGCCAAGATAACAGAGTGCTACGGGACAACTCTGTAAATGTCCTTGAGTGGCCCAGCCAGAGTCCAGACTTGAACCTGATTGAACATCTCTGGAGAGATCTGAAAATGGCTGTACACTGAGACTCCCCATCCAACCTGATGAGAGAAACTGCCCAGAAACAGGTGTATCAAGCTTGTAGCATCATACTCAAGAGGACTTGAGGCTGCAATTGGTGTATGTACATACTTATGTACATGTGTTTTTTTTTCGTTTTTTTATTTTTAATAAATTTGCAAAGATTTCAAACAAACTTCTTTCACGTTTGTCATTATGGGGTATTGTTTGTAGAATTTTGAGGAAAATAATTAATTTAATCCATTTTGGAAAAAGGCTGCAACATAAAAAATGTGGAAAAAGTGAAGCGCTGTAAATACTTTCCAGACGCACTGTACATGGTAAAGCAGGTACATATCAGGAAAATGAAATGTTGGGTTTACATATTGTTTAAACATGCTGATATATGCCTGCTTAACAAAAAAAATAAAATATCTACAAGATGAGCATATCAAGGGATTGTTTCAGATTGCACCAATATTTTTCCATATAAAAAAGCCAAGGAATTACTGGCATCATATGAAGTATTTGTTAGTGAATATGAAGAAAAGAATTGGATCAGGTGATATATTTCTGAGATGATTGCTCACCAGAGGACAGACCTTAATTCTTTCCATGAAAAAGCATTTTTGTTATCATGAAAAGTCCTATTTATTTGCCGACAAAGAAAAATGATTATATAATTTGCACAAGACTACCCACAGAGACGATCGCTGACCAACTGAGCGAAAAAATAACTTCACTGTCCAATTGCACGTGTGTCGGGGGGCTAAGTGGATGCATACATTCAGATGAAACAATAATACATATCAATGGAAATATACACTCACCGGCCACTTTATTATTAGGTACCCCCTTACTAGTATCGGGTTGGACCCCCTTTTGCCCTCAGAACTGCCTTAAAGCGGAGCTCCACCCTAAAGTGGAACTTCCGCTCATTGGAACCCCCCCCCCCTGGGTGCCACAATTGGCACCTTTCAGGGGGAGGGGGGGTGCAGATACCTGTATCTGCACCCACAGATTTTGGCCGAAACTTGTCTTGCATACACACGGTCGCACAAAGTTGTCGGAAAATCCGATCGTTCAGAGCGAGGCGACGTACAAAACGTACGACGGGACTACGTAGAGGCCAGTAGGCGATAGCTTTCGTCTCCAAATTTCTTCTGAGAGCATGCGTGACACTTTGTGCGTCGGAATTCTCTACAAACGATCGAAAAAGGTCTGGATTGGATTTTGTTGTCGGAAAATTTTAGATCCTGCTCAAGTTTTTTTCTGTCGGGAATTTCCGGCGGAAAAAGTCCGCTAGAGCCTACACACGATCGGTTTTCCGACAACATAATCTGATCGGACTTTTTCCATCGGAATATCCGACCGTGTGTACAGGGCAAAGGACTAAAACTAGATTGAAATATGACGTCAAAATTAACACTGGTCTGTAGTGCATGTTCATACCTCAATAACAAATAACATTTTTCACTTCAGTAGTATATAATGAGTTTGGAAATTGTAGAGAAATGCTTAAATAACGTATTACAAGTTAACTACTCCCATTCGATTTTAGATGACTAAAATGATTTTAATCGACTAAAATGTACTGGAGATTTAGTCGACTAAATATGACTAAAACAGTTGCAGAAGACTAAAATGGAACTAAAACGCCATTTTAGTCCTAAGACTAAGGCCCCTGTCACACTGGGGTGTGTCGGCGGTAAAACGCTGCTATTTTTACTCGCGCTTCTTCTGTCAATTTCGTAGCGCTATTCAGTAGCTAGAGGGGTGCTTTTACCCCCGCTAGCGTCCAAGAAAGGGTTATAACAACCGCAAAGCGCTGCTGCAGCAGTACTATGTCGGTGGTAAAGCCGTACTGCGCCATTGATTTCAATGGGCATGAGCAGTTTAGGAGCGATGTATACACCGCTCCAAAGATGCTGCTTGCAGGACTCTTTTTAGCGTCCTGCCAACGCAGCGCTCCAGTGTGAAAGCCCTCAGGGCTTTCACATTGGAGAGACAGCAGCAGCGGCTCTTTCAGGGCGCTTTACATGCGCTATTTTTAGCGTTATAGTGCCCGCAAATCTCCCCCAGTGTGAAAGGGGTCTAAAACTAAATAGAAATTTGCTGCCAAAATTAACACTGCTCTGTGCCTCTGTACTGAGTGGGTCTAATGGGAGTGGTTTCATAATTAACTGTCAGGTGTGCAGCTGCAGGGCACCAATGAGGAAATCTGCTGGGCCTGCATCCCTTTAGAGGTGTTCCTATTGAACGTATCTCTCCAAAAATGACATTTTTGTTGCAGGGGATGCCTTAAATCAGACTTGCATCTTAGGCAGACTTCTGGGAAAACTGGGGAGCCAATCACACAAGCAGGAAATGATGTTTCTGGGGAGTGGTCAGTACACACTGTGTACAGAAAACTCCAGGCAGCCATATTGCAATGTATTCTCAGAAAATGACAGAGCTGCAGATTGAAAAGGAAAGGTAATTTTTAACAACATTCAATTACAATATGATTAGTGTCACAATTATATGTGCTATATTATTTTTTCCCCCCACGAAAGAGGAGTTACCCTTTAAGCAAAAAATGATTCCTAGGTAAGGGAAAATAGGTTTATCACCTTTGAACACTAACAAAAACACAGAATACTCATGGACTGTGGTAAGAGTCAAAGCTTTGCCAGTGTTCAATCACCTGAAGGTACCAGCCTATAACCCAGGGTCTATTAATATCAAGATCGCATTCAGTACTGTACGATGTTTATATATTAAATAATGTAAGTGCCATATCTGTAAGCCATTTGTGCTACCCTTTCCCCCCCCCAAGCCTGGATGAAAAAACGTATACAGTCATCATTTCCCCATATTGCCCTATGGGTAGGATGCTCTATACCTTGGATGGTCACTCCCAGTATCACAGAAACAAGCCATCTCCCTGGTCCAAAAGTCGCACATGCGCAGTGGGCTCTCTTTCCCACTTTGTCACAGTGCAGCTTTTGAACCACTCGCTCCTGTAACGCTGGAAGTGAGCGTCCGTTGTACGAAACATCTGAGCAACAAGGCAGGACAGGAGAATACTACATATAGTGGAGTTTTTTGGGCTGGCTTGAGGGGTGCTGAAAATGGCCTACAGGTATGGCACTTACATTAATCAAATATTTTTTAAAGCCGAATATATATATATATATATATATTCGGCTTTAAAAAATATTTGATTAATGCAAGTGCCATACCTGTGTATATATATATATATATATATATATATATATATATATATATATATATATATATATATATATATATATATATATATATATATATATATATATATATATATATATACACACACACACACACACACACACACACACACACACACATATATACATACACACACTTTTTTTTTTACCTACTGGGGCCCCTTGTCTGCAATGTCACTTTTATGCTAAATCTGAACTTGGCCTTGAACTGCCCGCTCAGAGATCTTGCCCCTCTCTTACTAGCAAATACACAACTGGGTTATGTACTGTAGTGGCTGCCCCCCCCCCCCCCCCCATCCCTTCCCCACTTCGTACATTATTACCCTGCTCTTGTAAATTGTATACTGTACCACCACATTGTTTACTGATTATTGTACCATTTATATACCCACTTTACTATTTTCAGAACTTGTAATGCGTTATGCACCATTTTTTCTAAAATAAAGACCAACCTTGTTGTTAAAAAAAAAAAAATCAAAAATCTGAACTTGGCCTTTAGGACATTTTTCCAAAAGGTAAACACTGATCATTTTCAGGTCAGTGATAGTGAAATGTCATGTGAAACACCAACTGTGCGTAAAAAAAAAAAAAAAAAAAGACAGAGAAAAACATTATGCACAATGTACTCTACTGTGTTAGTCTTAAGGCCCATACACACGATCGGACTTTTTGACAACCAACATGCAAATTAGCTGGTTTGAACCAACATCTGACTGTGTGTACGCTCCATCGGACCAACTTTTTCCAGGTTTCATCTGACTTTTGTTGGCTGTGCGAACGGACCAACTTTCTGCCAACAAAAGTCCGATGGACCAAAGTCCGACCGTGTGTACACAAAACCATCGGACTTTTATACAAAGTACAAACACGCATGCTCAGAACCAATGCAAAAGATCAAACAATACAGAAGTTGACCAAAGGTGGCGCAGGAGTATTCGAACGTCCCCTTTTGAAGTGTCGTCAGTACGTTGAAACGTCACTACGTTCGTGTTGGTTGTCTCAAAAGTCCGACCGTGTGTATGCAATACCAACTTGAGGGCCAACGCCCTTTGGACAAAAATCCATGGGAAAGTTGGTCCACGGACCGATCGTGTGTATGAGGCTTTAGGCATAACATGTTTCAGGTAGTGAGGCTGCATTCGCACCAGAGCGTAGCGTCCTTGAGCATTTTTCCGCACAAGTTTGGAGTGTTTTTATACAGCGTTTTTGAGCTTTGTTTTTTTTTGTTAGGCAACAGAGAAAACCATCATCTGTTGCATCATTTGTTGCTAGGTTTTTCAGCTTTTTTTTGCCTTTCCACCAGCTTTTATTTTTTTATTATTATTTTTTTATGGTAAGGGGTTAGCGTTAAGGTTAGGTTTAGTGGCCCTAACCTGCAGAAGTACTTTCTTGCCTCACAGCTCACGTTTATTTATGAGTGGATGCACTCCGACCCTCGGCCCCCCGCTGTCTCCCTGATGTCCTCATTTTATGAGGAAGGTACCAAGGCACTTGATGTGATGCACAGGTCTAGACCCAACAAATGCTCCAGACTTTCCCCCAGGGATGTTGGTTTACTAGCTTGGAAGGAGAGCAACGGACTCCTGTCCAAAGGTATGAGTACATGGTCGCCAAACACTCCAATTTGGGATAACCCAAATCTCCCTGAGCTCCATGGTCATCCCGACTCGAAATGGTGGTCAAGGATGCAAGTTACGCACCTGACACACTTGTTTTCAAATAGTATTTTTGTGACTTTTGACCACCTAAAAGCCAAGTATGGCATACCTAACAAATTTTTTTATAAGTATCTTCTGATCAGACATGCCACTCGGGCCCAATTTGGTACCCTGACCATGGAGCTCAGAACACCCCCTTTGGAAGATCATCTCTCCGACCCAGATATAACAAAAATGGTGACAACCTTCTATAACCACCTGAACATGGCGGGAGCAGACCCGTTCCAAACCTCGTTCACCAAATGGCAAAAACTGATACCTGTACTAACAGAGGAGGGGTGGGAAGAAGTTACTGAGGCTTGCTTTCAAGATATTATATGTACCGCTGACCAATATATACAGTTTAAATTTATCCACCATCTACACTATACTCCTGATAGACTGGCACGTATGGGGCTGAGAGTGAATGCTAGTTGTGCTCGGTGTACTAGTGACAATGCTAATATGTTTCATATGTTCTGGAGCTGCCCTGGACTCAACCAATACTGGAGAGACTTATTCAAATTTTGTGATGAACAGCTTAACACACCAATTCCCAGAACACCCGAAGTGGGATTACTGGGTATACTGAATGACTTAGTTCACCCAGTGGCTACCCGCATACTAATACGGACTATTATGTTTTATGCAAGGAAAGTTATTCTACTGAAATGGAAAGACAGCGAACCTCCTAAGATACAAACTCTGTATGGAATCATTAATGGACAGCTCCCCAAGTTCAAAATTGTTTATAAAAACAGGGTCTGCCTCAAGAAGTTTTATAAGGTATGGCAACCCTGGTTGGATATTACCGCCCCCTTCTGGGGTTCGGTCCTGTCCACACAGGATTGTTAACAAATGATTGGGAATACCATGATAAGGATTTCCCTCTACTGGAAGGGGGAGTGGATCTTGGTGGGCCTAATGGGACAGAGCATGGGTAGAAAGAGGTGTGTTTGGGTGTGAGTGAGTCTGTGTGATGGGTGAGTGGGTGTGTGTATGGATGTTAGTCGCAGTAGGGCATAGGGACCCAATCCTGTTGCCGTAATCCCCAGGAGTAAATTACAGGGGAATGAAACAGGCGCATAAGAATGTTGGGATGCGATCCCCTTGTTTATAAAGTGCTACTACTGCTGTTAGTACTGTATTGTTTATTGTTTATTGTTTGTAATGTTGAAAAAACCAAAATAAACACCTTTTAAAAAAAAAAAAAAAGGTTAGGTTTAGTGTTAGGGTTTTGGTTAGGGGTTAATATTTTATTTATGGTCTTATTTTTGTAGGGTTACTACTAATAGTAATACATTATTAAATAAATGTAAAATAAATACACAAATAAAAATAATCAAATTATAAATACAATAAATACTATGCAATATTAAATAAATAATTAACCCCAACCTTAACCCCAAACCCTTAAAAAATCATTAAAAAAAAACAATGCAACACCAAAAATTTTGTTCAGAATAATAATATATTAATTTTTGTTTATTTATATTAATTTATTTTATTTTTTTCAGTTTTTTTGTGTTCATAATTATTACATTTTATTCTATTCATTATGATTTTTAGTTATTTTCTTATTTATCATACATTTATTCATATACCGTATATACGCGAGTATAAGCCTACCCAAACATAAGCTGAGGCACCTAATTTTACCACAAAAAAAACTGGGAAAACGTATTGACTCGAATATAAGCCTAGGGTGAGAAATGCGCAGCTACTGCAAGTGGAAAAGAGGGTCAATAATGCCCATTTGCAGCCTCACTGTGCCCATTTGCAGCCATAGGTCCCCCGAACTTCAAACTTGGTAGTTAAGGGTTCCTAGATGCCCCCTAGCTGCAGCCAAATGGGTCCCGAAATGGCATTGCTGCAGATGGACACAGTTGACTGAATTTGGGGCCCCGTATCGTGGAGCCACTTGCTGCTAGGTACCCCCAAATTTGGTGTGCAAACCCAGTGGAACTATCACTACAACATATCCAAATATGGGGTTCCTATCACCAAGTGGCCCTGACATACGAGGCCCCAAAGTCGGTTTGGAAAATGTCAAACACTTATCTGCAGCAGAGAATGATATTTTCCGAACAGACTTTGGGGCCACTTGGTGCTAGGAACCCCATCTTTGGATATGTTGTATTGATCGTTCCACTGGGTTAGCACACCAAATTTGGGGTCCCTAGCACCAAGTGGCACCGAGATATGGGGAAAATGTAATTCTCTGCTGCAGAAAAGTGCTTGACTCCAGTATAAGCTGATGGGGGCCTTTTCAGCACAAAAAAATGTGCTAAAAAAACTCGGCTTATACTCGAGTATATACGGTATTCATTTTTTTTTTTTCTTTATTGAAGGTTTTCCTTTCAGCAGAAAATCGTGCAAAAACACGCGACAAAATGCACAAAAATGCGCAAATCTGCCCAATTTGAGCTACAAAAAAAGCTTCAGAACTTTAAGCTTCAGAGGATGTTTGGCTTTAAGGTGACCTGTAGTGGAGATGTAAACCAACTCCATAGAGAATTGATTTATTTTCTCCTCCATCGTTTTGGAGCTTGAAGCTACAAAAACGCTGAGGTGTGACTGGGGCCTGAATGGGAAAGTTGTCTAGGAGGGCTTATAGAATGAGGTCTACATTGCAAAGACCAAACAACTGTGGCAGAGTCAGAGTCCACTGAGCAAGTAAGAGACGAGGAAGCAACAATGGAACTTTCACATCTCCTGCTAGATGTGTGGAAGGAGAATGTGAACCACAAGGCTGGTTGAGCAGGACAAACGTTTTGACAAATAAAACAATTCATAAAAGGGATGTTTCACGTGTGGCTGGGATTCTCCTTTAAAAACCTGCATCCAATTCTAGAGTTCTCTATGTGGTCAGTCCTACTGTTTGCTGAGTATCTATGGATCCCACCACCATAGAACACTTGCTTTTTGGGAAATTTATGTTGACACAAAGCTCTACAGAATGTGAGAGTTAGAATAAAGGCTGAGCCATTAAAGCAAACATCGGGAAGAGAGCTTATATACCGAACAACAGGTCTAATCCCTTATACAAACTACCTCTTTACTAGCAACCACAAACCATAATCATCAGCAATGTATATACAAGGATGACATATTTCACCGTTATTTGCGTGTAGCGCACTACTCACTTGGGAGCTGCAAATGTTGTTCATTACCTTTTTGTCAGCCCTGTTTCTTCCTTTCACCCATGCAATTTACACATCAGACAACTTTAAGGTTGATAAAGCTTTATTCTGGGGTATCTTAATGAATGCTGTAAGTAGATAGTACGAGATGCCCCGGTAATTTATCATTCTTTTGGCAGGTTACATCATTTCTCCTGGTGACTCCCTCCTGCACTTTGCTTTTTCTCTGTTGGAAACTAACAATTCCAATATGAAAACTGACCAGCATCAATCTGAATAATGCGTGAGTTAGACGACAAAGTCACACGCCTATTTCCATGACCTTTGCTGCCATTACACCGTCAAGTCCTGGAATTGGTATACCACTGCAGTCCTTGAACATACAATGGGTTACGGAATAGCACTACTGGGTTGCACTCCCTTTGCTCTCTCCCAATCAACTGTCCATGTTACTCACAGAAAGTCGATTCCCAGTTTCCTCCGACCGCTTTACTCCCACTTATTCCTCCTTTATGATCCGGTGTTTCCCCGCATGGGACGACCGGTCTTTACATGGTTGCGACTTCTCCAGGGATCAGTTGTGGGTCCCCTGGACTCCTACTCCTTCGGTTATCCAGCTCTGGGGTCTCTGAACCCCCAGGCCTTCAAACCTCCGCCCGGAGGCTCGGGGATCTCTGAACCCCCCCGGCCCTCCTCCTCTGAACTCGAACCTCCTGTGAGCATGTGACCCCCCTTTTTACGTTAGAGACCCATTAACCAAGGAAATTAACCATTGGTCCACTCTCTCACATGGGTTTCCTGCCACTCAAAACCTCAGTCCTTCCTCTCTGTCCAGTCGTGCCCACCGTCAGGGGCGTTGCTATGTCTACAAAAGATCTGGGGCTTAGCAGTGAACTAAAGAAAGTCATACGCTAATATATATATATATATATATATATATATATATATATATATATATATATATATATATATATATATATATATATATATATATAATCATTACATCAGGGTCCCCAGAGAGCCTCCCCCTTGCATCAGGGTCCCCAGAGAGCCTCCCCCTTGCATCAGGGTCCCCAGAGAGCCTCCCCCTTGCATCAGGGTCCCCAGAGAGCCTCCCCCTTGCATCAGGGTCCCCAGAGAGCCTCCCCCTTGCATCAGGGTCCCCAGAGAGCCTCCCCTTGCATCAGGGTCCCCAGAGAGCCTCCCCCTTGCATCAGGGTCCCCAGAGAGCCCCCCACTTACATCAGGGTCCCCAAAGAGCCCACCCTTACATCAGGGTTCCAAGAGAGCCCCTTACTTACACCAGGGTCCCCAGAGAGCCTCCCCCACTTACATCAGGGTCCCCAGAGAGCCCCCCTTACATCAGGGTCCCCAGAGAGAGCGGGCGGTGAGAAATCATGTCATCTCTCTGCTCTCTCGCCCCCTAGCGACGCCACTGCCCACCGTGCAGAAGAGGAGGTATGCCTGAGTTCAAGTGTAGGCGGTCACACCCCCTTCTACATTAACACTCTCCTCCCCAAATAAACAGAACTAGGCCAAGAAATGTATCTGCATCTGACCTATACTCACAAGAAAACCCAATCTATTCCCCTGTCTAACATGGGCTCCGCTACATGTGAAATAACACAAGAGAAACCAAACAGTGGAGGGAAAGATTACACCTCGAAGTTGCATTACATGAGATGGGGCATCTTTGGTGTAGAGCTCTAGATCTTGCCAATAACCAGCAATGGTAAAACATCAGCAGCGCTGGATTTATTCCCTAATCAGCTCTTCTAGCAAAAGTACACAATGCCAAAAGACCCGCTGACATCACCTTCTAAATATAATGTCCACGAACAAAAGCAGGAAGCCGGACGAGATGCCTTCATAGAATAGATGAGGCGGTTATCTCGTGTCTGTCTACATTATAAGGGGTTTTACTTATAGAAGAATGAAAGAAGAAGTAGGTAATATGACATCATGGTGGTAATTTTAGACATATGATGAAGGATGGATTTTTTTTTTTTTTTTGTAATAAAACTTACCATAGCATCAACCTTGAAACTGTTCCCAAGACTGTAAAATGCACAGAAGTTATTTCTAAACAATGTTATTTTTATAATGCGCATCAATTCGCAGAGATTTAATGTGGCTTTGACTTCTGTGAGGCAAAGAAAAAACCACCTAATCTGCAGTTCGTCTGATGTGCAACTGTTTAACCGCTTCAGCCCCGGAAGATTTTACCCCCTTCCTGACCAGAGCACTTTTTGCGATTCCGCACTGCGTCGCTTTAACTGACAATTGCACGGTCGTGCGACATTGTCCCCAAAATTTTCCCCACAAATAAAGCTTTCTTTTGGTGGTGTTTGATCACCTCTGCGGTTTTTATTTTTTTTTGAGCTACAAACAAAAAAAAAAAACGCATTCTTTTTTACTTTTTGCTATAATAAATATCCCCCCCCAAAAATATATAAAAAAACAAGCTTAAGCCGATATGAATTCTTCTACATATTTTTGGTAAAAAAATTTATAAAAAAATTTATAAAAAAAAATCGCAATAAGTGTATATTGATTGGTTTGCGCAAAAGTTATCCTGTCTACAACATAGGGGATAGTTTATGGCATTTTTATTTTACAGTTTTTTTATTTCTTATTAGTAATGGCGGCGATCTGTGATTTTTATGATGACTGCGACATTATGGCGGACACTTTTGACACTATTCTGGTACCATTGTCATTTATACAGCGAACAGTGCTATAAAAATGCACCGATTACGGTGTAAATGACACTGGCAGTGAAGGGGTTAACCACTAGGGGGCGATCAAGAGGTCAAGTGTGCCCTAAGGAGTGATGGGCTTCAAGTCACATGACAGCGATCACTGCTCTTGATGACAGGGAGCAGTGATCGCTGTCACGACACAAGGCAGAACAAATGCCTTATTTACATAGGTACTTCCCCATTCTGCGGCTCTGTGACACGATCGCCGGGAGACCGGCGGACATTGAGTCTCCCGGTCCCGCGGGCATGCGCCTGCTATCCCCGCCTCTTAAAGGGGAAGTACAGGTACACCCATTTGCCCACCGCTGACATTGTGCCAACGTATAGCAGCGTGCAGGGGTCGGCAAGTGGTTAAAGAAGATCTATCTAGATCCATTTTACAGCTTTGCCCTCTATGAGGCAAAGTGTATGTAGAACTTTGTTCCATGTTTCTAAAGCCGGTCATAGATGGATTGAATCTCAGCTGGTTCAGCAGGGACTGGCCGAGATTCAATCCACTTATGGGCAGGTTGATTTTACTCAAGTTGATCCATCGATCCGTACAACCACCCTGTCAGATTTTTGGCATGCGATTACTGCCAGTGGCTATAGCCACCAGCAGCAATCGCTGTGTTCGGCCGGCCCCCTTCCCCCCCCCAACCGCAGAACACAATAGCGCTGCAGGAGGGATTCCCCCATCAACACTGACATGGTTGCAGGAAAGAAAATTGAAACATCTATGGCCTGCAAAGTGCTTTCTAACCCTAGTTATGAGTACCGACCGCTTCTGCCATGGCCAATCGGACAACAACTTTGAAGGAGATGGTTAATTCATATGTGCATATCCCATACAAATAAATGGAGGGTGCCACTTCAGGTTCTAGTAGGTCCTTATATGCCGACAGCTGCTAGGAGCGCAGGAAGGGAAAGCGCTTGTCTCAGCTCCATAGAAGTTAATGTGGAAGGAGAAGTCGTCCCAGGAGCCGCACATCACTCAAAACCCTTATGTAAAGAGTGGAAACAGCCTCAGCCTAGACTTAATCCAGGTCACGACCCCGACACGTTTCACCTCGCCCACGGGCCTTAGTCATGGAAAACCATGACTAAGCCCCGTAGGAGGGGTGAAACATGTCAAGGGCATGGCCTGGCTGGAGTTTCCACTCTTTACAAAGGGGGGTTTTGTGTCACATGCGGCTCCCGGGACTTCTTTTCCTTCTTCACTGATTCATAGCTGAAGCCTTGGATGTGAATGCTTCCCCGAGACGAGCAATAGCGAGGGGGATGCAGAGGCCAACGCGTCCCCCATTCCTCTGCATTCCTTCTGCCGTTGCAAGTCTCTGGAAGGTGTTCACAGCCAAGACAAGTTGCAGGTATGAATCAACAGTCTCCTTCATGTCTGTTGTGGGATTGGCCATGGCAGAAGGGGCCTTAGAAGCCTGCAACAAATTACTACATGTACTTTGTCCTATAAGGGACCGAACTGGAAAAAAATGTATGATAGAATTTCTTTCTGTTCACATCTAGGCATTGCTATTTTACAGGCATTTTTTCTGGCTTTTTGCAGAGATTTTGTACAGGCGTTTTCAAGGTTAAAAGGTCACCAATGGTATAAATGTCCAATTGACATGCACAAAATTACTCCAGAGAATGACGACACCTGTTGGAGATGTCGGAGGGCAACTGGTACAATGTCGCATATCTGGTACTTTTGTCCAAAAGTCCAGATATTTTGGGAAAAAATATATAAAATATATCACGAGATGACTGGCATAAATATACAACCAGATATATTGATTTCCATATTGTCAATGATACTGGGATCGATAAAAAATAAAAAAAAAAGGGATATTAAAACGTTATAGCGAGAAATTGGAAAAATAATGTATCACCTCCAATAGAGGATTGGATAGCGGAAATGAGCGAGATGCGTTCCCTGGAAGAGAGGATGACGATAGAAAAGAGTCTAAAAAAAACAAATAAGAGCAATATGACAAAAATGGGAAGAGTATAGGATATCATCCTCTTTATTGTTGACGATATAATAAGAACAGCTAAAATATGCTAGGGGGGAGGGGGAGAGGAGTGGAGGAGGGGGGGGGGGGGGGGGTTAAGGAAGGGTTTACTTTTTTTTTTCTCTCCTGAGGTTTGATAGTGTAGAATGAGGTTTGAATGTGGATGGGAGAATGAATGCACAACAACAAAGATATGAAATATGGATATTTTAATGAGGATAATAGATATGTATTAGAAAAGTATGTAATAATATAAATGTATACACTAATGGAAGGATGATGTGTAGATAAAATGTGAAAAATTATGTATAAAATAAAGATTTATATAAAAAAAAAAAAAAAAAGAAGGTCACCAATGTAAAAGCAGTAAAAAGTCTGTAATCTGCCAAAACGGGCATTTTGTTTTAGGTAGAAGAACGCTCAGATGTGAACAGGGGCCATTGGAATGAATGGGATCTGTCTTGTTGGGCATTTTTAGGGCTGAGGCTTACAGCAAAGAAACGCCCAAAAACACCTAGGTATGAACAGAGCCCAGCAAAACCTAATTTTTTTAATTTTAGATACAGTGGGGGAAAAAAGGATAAGTTTCCGTTCACAAATGCGCAATGCAAGCAAAATCATAGGCATTCACAGGTTTATTTTTTATTTTTAACTGCGGTGTTAATAAATCTTAATAGCATCCCCAATGCACCTTGTTAGTATGCATGAAAATACATGCCAAAATGCATTGTAATAATAACGAGCATTTGAGGCTCGGTTCACACTGCCGCCACTTGGGACCCAACTTGTGAGACCCCAAGTCACGTGATGAGAGCCGTCTTAATTAGCACTACTGGAGTGGCTCCGACTTTAGAAAAGGTTCCTGTACTACTTCAAGTGGTTGTAAACCCTTTACAACCACTTTAAAACTGCAGGCAAGCCTATAATTAGGCTTACCTGTAGCTGCACTGGATATCTCCTAAACCTGCACAGTTTAGGAGATATCCCTGTATTTGCATGTGCCGACGTCATGTGGCACATGGCGCACTCAAGCCAACTGAAGCAATGGCACGTACGTGCTGTTGCTTCAGTTGCACTGTGCTGTTCCCGGCCGCTCCCACGCATGCGATTGGCCGGAGCCGTGCTACCCGGAAGTAACCTCTAGGATAGATGTCGCCGGCTGGAGGGGGAGACGAGGACAGCTGTGGGGGCTTCGTTCTCGGGTAAGTAACGTATATACTCGAGTATAAGCCGAGTTTTTCAGCACATTTTTTGGTGCTGAAAGTGCCCCCCTCGGCTTATACTCGATTCAAGCACTTTTCTGCAGCAGAGAGTTACATTTTCCGACCCGGCTTTGGGGACCCGTATCTCGGGGCCACTTGGTGTTAGGAATTTGGTGTACCAACCCAGAGATACCAACACTACAACATATCAAAATTTGGGGTTCCTAGCACCAAGTGGCCCCGAGATACAGGGCCCCAAAATCGGTCAACTGTATCCATCTGCAGCAATGTCATTTCGGGACCCTTTGGGTCCAGAGACCCCACATTTTGGCTGCAGCTAGGGGGGGCATCTAGGAACCCTTAACTACCAAGTTTGAAGTTCAGGGAACCTATGGCTGCAAATGGGCACAGTGAGGCTTGCAAATGGGCACAGTTGACCCTCTTGTCCACTTACAGTAGCTGCGCATTTCTCACCCTAGGCTTATACTCGAGTCAATACGTTTTCCCAGTTTTTTGTGGTAAAATTAGGTGCCTCGGGTTATATTCGGGTCGGCTTATACTCGAGTGTATATGGTAATTCATAATGAGCTAGTGCTATGCATCTCATCCCCCGCAGCTATTACCTCTTGTATCAATTGACCCTTTCTTTTTAGATTGTAAGCTCTAACGAGCAGGGCCCTCTGATTCCTCTTGTACCAAATTGTAATGTAATTGTAATGTCTGCCTTTATTTTGTTAAGCGCTGCGCAAACTGTTGGCGCTATATAAATCCTGTATAATAATAATAATAATAATAATAATAATAATAATAATGCCTTTATCTTGCAGGGTTTTTTTTCCAGGAGGGTTTACAACCACTTTCAAGGCAACGTCTATCCGTCTTGTGTCCATAGACTTTAATGAAAGTCGCCCCCAAGTCGGATTCTCATCTTAATTGATGCGATTTGGATCCGAAATTACAGGAAGATTACCCAGGAATTCCCTGAAGTTGCTTCAAGTCGCCTGGCAAAGTTGCACTGCAAGTCATGCAAGTTTAAAGCTCGATTCACACTGCCGCAACCTCAACGTTTGTCAGGCTGGCAATACACTAGAAGTTCTTACAAAAATTCGTACAAAAGAATTTTTGTTGAATGTTATTTCTTGCCATCATTGAATGAAATTTGTTTAAAAGCCCTTAAAATTTCATCCAGATCTGACGTTTCAATGAAATCCCTGATGAATTAAAAGTTTCACCACATGATTTTTCCGGAACAATAACCACATTCATGGTTAGAATTGTTCCCTTACTGTTCCTTCAATTTGACCCCACTAACCATTTGAAAATCAAATGAATGTTCCAAAAATGAAAATTTTCATACAAAATTCCAGTAGTGTATGGCCGGCTTCAAGTTTTTATTGCTCTGCGTCTGTTAGGGACCTCTTCCTAAGGAGCAAAAACAAAGTCAAGAGCGATTTCGCCACTGGAGATCTGGAAAAAAAATAGAGGTTTAAGGCTAGGTTCACACTGCTGAGGTGCGAATTTAGCGCGATTTTGATCCGATTGCGTTGCGAATTTGCATTGTGAATTCTTTGTGTTCTTGCAATTCTACTGCAAATTTAGAGCAGTCTGTGGAGCTGAATTCGCATCGCACGCGGATCAAACTCGGACAGGACCCTTTTTTCACGCAGCTTAGATTCACAACGCATTGATGTGAACGGCACTCACAGAAAACGATGTTATTAAAATGACTTGCGAATTTGAGCGATCGCAACGGCTCAAATTCGCAATAGAATTTGCAGCAGTGTGAACCTGGCCTTAAAGCTTCTTCACTTGTTTTACCTGTAGGTTGTATCGACAAAGAAAAAAAACCCTTCCCTTCCGATCCCTGTGACCGCAGTAAAAGTGAGGGGAAGTTTTTCCATATGAATGAAGTTGGTTGCCATAAGACAACATGCAGCAGCTTCTTCGTTACTGCTGCCAATGAATTATTATTTCTCATTATACCCTAAGCTACTTGTATGCTGTCTATAGAACTATGGAGTTGTAGGGGAACCGCCTTTCTTTTTACAACATTCTAAATTTATCGCCTTGGTTTGCCTGGGCATTCGAAGGTTTTTTAGTGTGGAAAATACAGACTTGCCTACAATTATTTGTTTGGGTGTCTACTATTTAATTATAGCGTGTTCAAGACTATATAAAAGATAAGTTGATCTTTTTACGCTGCCCATTTCAGACATGCCAACAGACTGTATATTATAAAAAATATTTCTTTGCAGATACGGTTGTAAAGTAGGAAAAGTTATTAAAAGTTATGTGAACTGTCTGCTGAAGTGATGCTTAACTGGCAGCCTGGAAGACCAGGAAAAAAAAAAAATTCTAAAAATAGGCTACTTGATGTCTTTTTTTACCCACAGATTTCTCTGGAGTACAACAGCATGGAATCCAGCACTGCCATATAAAAAAACGTGCACACAAATGTGCAAAAACAGCGCTTGCCGTGCATTCAAAAAAGGTTGGTGGGTAAATATGTGTAAATAAAATATATATATGTGAATAAATGGAGTCGGTCGGTGTAATGAATCAATATAAAGACAACTAAAGTATCAGTGGATAAACGAAATAAAACAAATTACTAAATGATGAAAACTCGCCATCGTGACAATCTATGATATTTAAATAAATTATATATATATATATATATATATAAATAAATAAATAAATATCATAGATTGTCACGATAGCAAGTTTTCACCATTTAGTAATTTGTTTTATATACACACACACATATATACACACACAGACAGACACACACATATATATACACACACATATTATATATACACACACACACATACATATACATACATACATACATACATACATATATATATATATATATATATATATATATATATATATATATATATATATATATATATATATATATATAAAAAACACACAATTAAAATTATAGTGCATATGATAATAATAATGGAAATAAAAGATGGGTGCAGTGATGGCTTATGGAAGTCCAATATCCTGAACGAGCACAAAAATCACAAAATAGTCCAGAGATCCCCGATGATGACAATTTCCTATACGGATCATTAAAAAAAAAAAAAAAAAAAAATTGAACTTTAGATGTCCACTCACCAGATGATATGGCTCCTCCTACCTTATGGCAGGAAGGATCATAAAGGCTTATGGGGTCTACCTGACCTCCTGGGGTCTTTAAACGTATCCTCCAGTGCCCTCCACCTCACACAGGATGGGATGTGGCTTCAAACAGGATGTCCCCAGCAGCGCAGGAGAGAAATCAAGAGAGGACACACTCCTCGTAGTGCAATACCGTTGGGTGGTTTATTTAAAAATCTTTTTAAAATCATTTTTAAATAAACCAGTTGTCATCCGGGATCCTGTTTCTGGACTGTTTTGCGATTTGTGTGCTCATGCAGGATATTGGAATACCATAAGCCATCATTGCATCCATCTTTTATTTCCATTAACATTATGCACTATATACACCTGCATTGTTCCTTATATTTAGATTGTCACGATAGCGAGTTTTCACCATTTAGTAATTTGTTATATTTAGTTTTTCCACTCATACTTTAGTTGTCTTTATATTGATTCATCATACTGGCAGACTCCATTTATTCGCATATACATTTTATTTACATTCACCCACCATACTTTTTTGTATGCACGGCAAGCGCTGTTTTTGCATATTATTTGTGTGCACATTTTTTATTGCTCATTTATCGATTTGAACAGCAGCTGCCTTGTATATATACACATGTATATATTTGCATATGTTGCGTTAGGTCCCTTGGCGCAGGTGACAGTATATACAGTATTAAAATACTTAAGCGCTAGTGAGGATTAAAATCAGAGGACCATTAGTGTTTCAAGATGGCCAAATGATACAGCTGCAAACCCATAAGAAAGTGCTCCCACACGTGAGTGATATGTTAAAAGTACACAAATAAATGTGTGATGAGTGCGCTTGTATCAACCTTAAAACAGAATGCAAAAAACCTGTACAACACTTAGAATATATAGTGTATACACCGTGATTAATAAAAACCTGTGTAGTGCAGTGATTTAAAATACGCTTTTAGACCTCCAATTGTTGTTTGGATAGAGGGTTAAAATAATGGATATAAATGTGTCAAGTTTCTCCTATAGATCCTGAAACATTTTTGGTGATTATCCTGAGTTTATTTAATGAGGCACTTAAATGATTGCTGGTGAGAGGTATCAATTACCTATTGCTCAATGTAGAGCTGGTGCCAATAAATGAACAATTATTTGAGTATATAAAAATAGGGTAAATTAATGCATAAATAACTGCTGTCTTTGTTACAGCCGCCGATGCTCAAATTAATGAAGAATATTTCTATGCATTTACCCGGTATCCTACCAGGCTGAATCAATCTGTATCATTACATGCAGAAAAAGGAGATTGAATGCAGGAAGTTGCTGCTCACAATATGAATGGTGCACAAGTAAAAGGAGAAAAAAAAAGACAAAAGGAGAAAAAAAAAAAAAAACTGGCACTTTCCTTTTCTGCTGACACCTCCAGGTACTGTTCGTTTTCTGTCTTTTACGCTGTGCTTACAGGCACTTCCAGTCAGTTTGCATATGGGGAGAGAAAGAAACATACACCATTGCGCAGTATTTCCTAAAAAGAAATGTGTGTGTGTGCTGTGACCAGTGAGCGGTAATCTACTCACATACACCCGGTAATGGTACAGCGATAGCCGAATGCTTGTCAGGCTTTTTTGCTACAGGGCTGGGTGCCCTGCTCGTCCACACTCTGCGTGCTGCAGTGATGTCACTAGGCTCCTCCTCCCGACGCGTTGCATTACAGTCACGTAACGTTTTCAAGGGATCCCTTGAAAACGTTACGTGACTGTAATGCAACGCGTCGGGAGGAGGAGCCTAGTGACATCACTGCAGCACGCAGAGTGTGGACGAGCAGGGCACCCAGCCCTGTAGCAAAAAAGCCTGACAAGCATTCGGCTATCGCTGTACCATTACCGGGTGTATGTGAGTAGATTACCGCTCACTGGTCACAGCACACACACACATTTCTTTTTAGGAAATACTGCGCAATGGTGTATGTTTCTTTCTCTCCCCATATGCAAACTGACTGGAAGTGCCTGTAAGCACAGCGTAAAAGACAGAAAACGAACAGTACCTGGAGGTGTCAGCAGAAAAGGAAAGTGCCAGTTTTTTTTTTTTTTTTCTCCTTTTGTCTTTTTTTTCTCCTTTTACTTGTGCACCATTCATATTGTGAGCAGCAACTTCCTGCATTCAATCTCCTTTTTCTGCATGTAATGATACAGATTGATTCAGCCTGGTAGGATACCGGGTAAATGCATAGAAATATTCTTCATTAATTTGAGCATCGGCGGCTGTAACAAAGACAGCAGTTATTTATGCATTAATTTACCCTATTTTTATATACTCAAATAATTGTTCATTTATTGGCACCAGCTCTACATTGAGCAATAGGTAATTGATACCTCTCACCAGCAATCATTTAAGTGCCTCATTAAATAAACTCAGGATAATCACCAAAAATGTTTCAGGATCTATAGGAGAAACTTGACACATTTATATCCATTATTTTAACCCTCTATCCAAACAACAATTGGAGGTCTAAAAGCGTATTTTAAATCACTGCACTACACAGGTTTTTATTAATCACGGTGTATACACTATATATTCTAAGTGTTGTACAGGTTTTTTGCATTTTGTTTTAAGGTTGATACAAGCGCACTCATCACACATTTATTTGTGTACTTTTAACAGTATATACAGTGCTGCCATATTGCATGGTCTGTCCCGAGTATAAAGAAGAAAACGTAAACTACCTGTAGTCACAAATTGATTTTATTTTTGTTTTGTTGGGTTACGAAATGGGTAAAACACATTGCGTTTTTTTTTTTTTTTTTTTTTTATGTTGGAGTCCCAATGGGGAGATTTTCCTTCACTTCCTGACCTGGAGACACAGAAAGTGAAAGGAATTTCTAAAAAGTAAGGCATGTTCCTGTTTTGGGCTACTTTCACACTGGGGCGGGGGGATGTTAGCAGTAAAGCGCTGTTAGTTTAAGCAGCCCTTTACCGCTGTCATGGTGGGGCTTTTAACCCTTGCTAGTGGCCGAATAAAGGGTTAAAGGCACCAGCAAAGGGTCGCTGCCGAACCGTTTGCAGGCGCTTCGACAGCGCTGCCCATTGATTTCAATGGCAGGGGTGGTTTAGGAGCAGTGTATACAGCGCTCCCGCACTGCCCCAAAGACGCTGCTTGCAGGAATTTTTTTTTCCCTGTCCTGCAAGCGCACTGCCCCAGTGTGAAAGCACTCGGCCTTTCACACTGGCTTGGGAGGCGCTTTTCAGGTGATATTTTTAGCGCAAAAACGCCTGAAAAGCGCCTCCGTGTGAAAGGGGTGTATGACAGTTGTAACTGATACAGTGCTGTCTATGGGTAAAGCCGGCCATCCATGGATCGAATCTCAGCCAGTTCAACCTGTCGGATTTTTGCCATGCGATTATTGCCTGCAGCTATAGCCACTAGCAGTAAACATTGTGTTCTGCCCGCCAGAAAGGTTTTCATTGTCCTCACACCAGCAGAAATCAATAACGCTGTGGGAGGCATCCCCCCCATCAACACTGATCGTGTTGATGGGAAAAATCAAGCAAATCACCTATGGCTTGCCCAAGTCTTTTTGCAAAGGCTATGTGATTGTTTTGAATAATATGTGGGCGCGGCAGTCAGGCCTACCACGGAAAAGGGAATAGGGTTACTTTCCTATGTTTCCAGATAAGCAAAAGCTTAAAGTGGAATTCCGGGCCTATACGAATATTAAAACTGCTCCCACCCACCTTCTAACACCTATACCAACTATCCTGTGTAAGATCGATCTGTATACTCACCTATTCTGAAGCCACCCCAGTCCAGATATGTGATTGGCTCCCTTGTGTCATCCAGCGGTGGCTTGAGGGGAGAGGAGGTAACACCAACAACAGATGGCCCATAGTAAGCCATTAGCTCCCACTGCTGTCAAGCACAGCCAGTGAGCCAATGAGGAGAGACTGGGGCGGGGCCAAGCCACGACTCTGTGTCTTATGGACGCATAGAGCAGGGCTCAGGAGCAAGCATGTACCAGTGCCCCCATAGCAAGCAGCTTGCCATTTATGGCACTGGTTGTGGGGGAGGAGCAGGGTCGCTGGCGGGGGACCCAAGAAGAGGAGAATCGGGGCTGCTCTGTGCAAAACAGAGCAGGCAAGTATTACATGCGTATTTTTGTTTGTTTAAAAAACAAACCTTTAATACCAAGGATTGGTAATTTGCAATATTTTACATTTATGTTTTAGGATTTAGATACACTGTAGGTATATTGGGACCGGTAATGTCCACAAGTACAATATAAAAGGTTGCATCTCACCACAAATCAACTCTCAAAATGTTTTCTTACACCATAGGTGTGTGCAGCCTAGAATTTCTGGGCGCGGCACTTTTGTTGAGCTCAGGCCCAGCCCCACCCACACCAATCTTTAATGACCCTCTGGTCACTTTGACCCGCCCTGGACACGCCCCCATCAGTCAGGGCTCTCTTTCCCTATGGGGGTCAAGAGGCCTTTATTTGGGGTGCACACCCTAATGCAAACACATATGTATGTGTGTGCGCGCATGTGTTTAACCACTTCCCACCCGGCCAATGTAGATATACGGCCGGGTGGGAGCCGTCTACTTCTGATAGGACGTTCAGGAACGTCCTTCAGAAGTAGAGGGATCGCGCGCGCGCGCGTGCCCGCGCAGCGGCGCGATCCCGATGCGGCCGTGTCACCCGGACACGGCGCATCTCGAATCGGCAGGAGGGCACGGTGATTGGCCCTCCTGATCACATGACGGCCGTGACGAATCACGGCTGTCATGTGATGTAAACAAACAGCCGGTTGCTAGGCAATCGGCCCTCCTCTCCTCACACGGAAGTCGTCGGTGAGGAGAGGAGAGCGGATCGCTGCAGCCGGCTGGTGATCAGTGAGTATGAGATGTTTTTTTACTCACTGATCACCAGTCTAGGGTCCCCCATAGTAAAACACACGTCCCCACAGTAAGACACACATGTCCCCACAGTAAAACACACATGTCCCCACAGTAAAACACACATGTCCCCAAAACACACATGTCCCCAAAACACACATGTCCCTAAATAATAAAAACACATGTCCCTCACATATGTCCCACTAAAATCACATGTGCCAATGATTATCTGCACACATATGTCCGTGATCACCTGCACACCCCTTTTACATGATCATTTGCGTACATATGTCCGTGATCACGCGAACCAATTATTATACACTTAACGGAATTTTTTTTACAAAAAACATGTAGCAGAATACATTTTGGCTTAAATTTATGACAAAATTTGATTTTATTGGATTTCTTTTAAAAAAGAAAGGAGAAAATATTGTTTTTTTTCAAAATTTCCGCTATGTTTTCGCTTATATCGCAAAAAATAAAAAACGGAGTCGCGAATAAATACCACCAAACTAAAGCTCTATTTGTGCGAACAAAATGATAAAAAATTCATTTGGTTACAGCATTGCATGACCGCGCAATTGTCACTGAAAGTGCGCGAGCACTGAAAGCTGAAAATTGGTCTGGGCAGGAAGGGTGTTTAAGTGCACAGTAGGCAAGTGGATATACACTGACAGCGTCAGTAGAGCAATAGATGGTGTCAGTATGGCAGAGATTGGTCAGTAGGGTAGTGAACGGTGTCAGTAGTTTTTATTTTTTTTATTTCTTATTTTTTTTTATAATTCTTACAATTTTCTAATTATTCTTTTAATTTTTATATTTTTTAGGAGCCCCGTTAGGGGGCATGGTAAAAGATCAAGGGTGGGAATCTGCACCACACAGGGGGATTAGGGTGTGCCCAGGCGCACCTGGCACACCCCTATGTCTTACACCCATCTTACAGCCAAACACACCTGCACGGCATATGGAACAAGATGAAATCCTCACCTGCTTTAGCCTTCTTCTCTTTACAGAGAGGGTCCACAAATTCAACAATTTGAGAAGATGACCACAATAACATTTTATTAGCGATCGACACTCAGACAATGAAAGCAGACCCGGTTTCTAAAAGGTCACAAAGAGTTTATGAGACAGAAAAATACACAGCAAGAGGCTTTCATGTATTCACCTGAGCACAGGTATGAGGAATGACAACAAAGGTCTGTCACCTGGAATGTACCTATAAGATTTCACTGTCATGTGACCTGGATTACCGTGTGCTATAAAATCACAGGAACGTCTCGGAGCTGACAATCGTGACTAATTGTAAATGAAGTGACAGATGTCAGTGAGGGAACACACACAGGTGCATTGTGTACTGAACATGATGGCCTCCTCCACTGGCTGTGAAAAGCTGTATTTGCTTTCACAGACTAGGGAAAATACGTATGATAAAAGACACCCAGCAATACTCATCGATCGTTACAGATGTGTTATGACTGGAGGTCGGAATTTTTGCTGACTTGCATGACGCAGTCTCATAATATCCTTTAGCAGAGGAAAGTGGAAAACTAGAGCTGGACCCGTACGGCTTTGCTATCTCAAAGTATTGATGATGTAAATGATCAGGTTCCAGGGCAGGCGGCCTCTACACCCCCGAGGATCCCCCACGGTCTCCTTGGCTTATGGTGTAAAGGTAACAAAAATAGAAACTGAAGCATTACGCCACTGCTAAAGAGGTCCAGGTACAACTTTATTTAGAAAAAATAGGAGACAAAAATTAAAGGACAACCTAAAAATTATCCAACGTGCCTCGGGGTCCAAAGGCACCCCTCTTCATCAGGGCTTGAAAACAAAGTGAATAGACTAGAGATCCTGGCTGTCAAACCCAATGCTGACAAGGCCTGTGCTTGTAATCACTCTGGAAGAAATACCATTAAAAAGGTCCAAATCACATTGAGTCTATTTATTGTTTTAAAGCCCTGATGAAAGGGGCATCTTTGGGACCCCCCCCCCCCCAAATTGCATTGGCTACTTTTTGGCTTGTCCCCCCTGGCTTTCATTAGAATAAAGCTGTATCTGGACCTCTGGAGCAGTGGTGTGGTGCTTCAATTTTCATTTTTGTTTTATAGTATCTTGTGTCTGATTGATATCTACCAACAAAACCATAAAGGGGTAGGTGTAGATGGGCTTTGTTACTTTGCATCTGACTTGTGTTTGAAGCATTTGCGCGACGCGGATTCCCAAAAGTGAGGGCAGGATACCTGTCAAAAGACAGGTATCCGCCCCCCCCCCGTGAAAGGTGCCAAATGTGGCAGCGGAGGGGGGGAGGAGACACTTGTTTGCCACCCCCCCAGGAAAAAATATACCACCAGCTGCCACTGGCGTAGACACTGTG
Organism: Lithobates sylvaticus; assembly: GCA_028564925.1. Lineage (NCBI taxonomy): Eukaryota > Metazoa > Chordata > Amphibia > Anura > Ranidae > Lithobates > Lithobates sylvaticus. The sequence goes on from CM053029.1 coordinate 572,877,675, forward strand.
TCTCCATCACAAGCGGCTTGCTATGGGGACACACGAAGATCAGGAGGAGCCAGGATCGCCTCCAGGGGACCCAAGAAGAGGAGGATCGGGGCCACTTTATGCAATACCACTGCACAGAGCAGGTAAATATAACAGGTTTGTTATTTTCATTTTTTTTTTTTTTTTAAATGGACTTTAGTAACTTTAAGGCATACTCGGTCTGTTCTCAGTTTCCTGAGTGTAGCCATGCACATCTTGCCATCTCTGGTGCTGATCCCTGACACCAGCTTTACACCCTATTGCCCAGCCTGCGGCACTTTGGCTCCTATTTGTGCTCTCGGGGCCTTTGCAGGCCGTAGTCATTTTTATTTTCTTTATCTAGGTGATCAAACGATAAATATTCGTAGGCTGGATTCCCGTATTAAAATGGTTTAGCTAATTTCTTTCACGCGATTTAAAAAAAAAAAAAAATATATATTCTATTCTGTGCTGTCAGTTCCTTTTTTTTTTTTTTTTTTTTTTAATTAAATGGATTTCAAGGGGAGATTTATGTAGCAGAAATGTGGAAGCATTGATTTGTAGATAGAATGAAATAGCTGTGTCCTCTAGTAGTCTCCTGTAATCTGTCTCCAGCCTTCAACAATTCTTACAGCATGTTTGGTCGTGCATGGCCTCAAACCATCTCCTATTTTATCATGTCTGTAGTGTCTGGCAGCTTCCAGTAGTATTACATTTACCGTATATACTCGAGAGCTGACCCGAAAAAAAGCCGAGGCACCTACCGTATTTATCGGCGTATAACACGCACCCCAAGTTTAGAAGGGAATTTTAAGGAAAAAAAGTTTTAGGAGAGAAGTTTAGGGAAAAAAAATAAATAAATAAAAACTTACATTTAAGCGTCATTTGCAGCTGGCCCAGCGCCATTTGCAGCCTTGCCCAGCGCCATTTGCAGCCTTGCCCAGCGTCATTTGCAGCCTTGCCCAGCGTCATTTGCAGTTTGCCAGCGTCATTTGCAGCCTTGCCGACGTTTAAATTTCCCGCCGCCGAGACAGACCGCGCATGCGCCGCCAAAAAAGACCGAACCGCGGCCGAAAAAGGCCGACACGACTGTTCGGCTCCGCTCAGAGTCCTGCCTCCCTGCTGTTTCGGGAGTGAGCGCAGGGAGGCGGGACTACGAGCGGAGCTGAACAATCGGCTCGGTCTTTCGGCCGCGGTTCGGCCTTTTTCGGCGCCGCAACCAATTTTTGTCATTTTTGTGGGGGGTATCGGCGTATAACACGCACCCACGACTTTCCCACGATTTTAAGGGGGAAAAAGTGCCTGTTTTATTCGCCGATAAATACGGTAATTTTACCACAAAAAAATGGGAAAACCTATTGACTCGAGTATAAGCCTAGGGTGAGAAATGCGCAGCTACTGCAAGTGGAAAAGAGGGTCAACAATGCTCATTTGAAGCCTCACTGTGCCCATTTGCAGCCATAGGTCCCCTGAACTTCAAACTCGGTAGTTAAGGGTTCCTAGATGCCCCATAGCTGCAGCCAAAATTTGGGGTCTCTGGACCCAAAGGGTCCCGAAATGACATTGCTGCAGATGGACACAGTTGACCGACTTTGGGGCCCTGTATCTCAGGGGTACTTGGTGCTAGCAATTTGGTGTGCAAACACAGTAGAACTAGCACTACAACATATCCAAAGCTAGGGCTCCTATCACCAAGTGCCCCGGACATACGGGGGCCCCAAAGTCGGGTCAGAAAATGTCAAGCACTTTTCTGCAGCAGAGAATGAAATTTTGCGAACCGAATTTGGGGCCCTGTATCTCGGTGCCACTTGGTGCTAGGAACCCCAGCTATGGATATTTTGTAGTGCTTGCTCCACTGTGTTGGCACACCAATTTTGGGGTTCCTAGCACGAGAAACTGGGCCCCAAAGTCGGTTTGGAAAATGTCATTCTCTGCTGCAGAAAAGTGCTTGACTCGAGTATAAGCCGAGGGGGGCATTTTCAGCATAAAAAAAGTGCAGAAAAACCCGGCTTATACTCGAGTATATACGGTATTGAATATTATAATTATATTATTGGTGATCTAAGGGGCCATATTTGGGGGCCCCCAAATCAAATTAAGTTTTATCACCACTGCTTCATCGGTTCCCCACCCTATGCAAAACCAAAATGTTTATGGGCATTATAAAAAGACATTGATTACATCTCACTAATTGGATAAGTTATATTCTTATATTGCTATGAACCATTAAACTGAACCATTGTGTATCATAGAAGAAATGTCAAGCAAAAGTTACTATTCTATACCTTTTATTAACACCAAATATAACAGAAAGGACGCTTTCACACTGAACGGCCATTAGCGGTAAAGCGCTGCTCGTTTTAGCGGAACTTTACCGCTGTTTAAGTGGGGTTTTTCGGACGCTGCTCCTCAAAAAAGGGGTTCAAAACGCCAGAGTTGCGGCGATTCCGAAGCGCCTCTGAAGCGCTGCCCATTCATTCATTGCCATGAGCAGGGGGCGATTTGGGATCACTGTATACAGCGCTCCCAAACCGTCCTAAAGGTGCTGCTTTTTTTCGTTCGTTCATTTTCGTACGAATGAACGAATCGTACGAATCCGATTAACGAATCGAATGAATCCGAAAAACAACGAAAATCCGAAAAACCAAAGTTAGAAACAACGAATGTACGAATGAAGAAAATCCGAAAAACGAAAAAAGGAACAACGAAAATGAACGAAAAAATTCGTACATTCGTAACTTTTTTTTTTGTTGAATTGGTAATTTTCTTACAATGGTATTGCTTAACGTGCTTCGAATGGATTGAACGAAAAAATTCGTAACTTTTTTTTTCGATTCGTAAATGTAATAATAGCATACACATTACATAAAATTATGAATTATGCTCCGATTACGAATCTACGAATGTTACGAATAAATATGAATGCGTCCGAATTTCGAATAAACGAAAATTAAACTAACGAATTAACGAAAAATAACTTATGAATGTACAAATCGTTACGAATACGAACACCGACGACTTACGAATCGTAACGAAACGAAAATAAACAAATTTTTTTGTTGTGCACATGTCTAACGAAGAGGCCATTTTCAGCCGCTTTACAGGTGCTATGTCTATCGCTAAAACGCCTGAAAACTGCCTCAGTTTGAAAGGGGTCAATGAAGGGTTTTAAGTATGTAACTAATTATGGTTACAAAACATTTGCAGGGGAAAATATTTTAGGACCAATTTACCACATCTGGGGGCTATCCTTGTAAACAAATGGCGGTTAAAATCTCTGGTGACAATTCAAGATGACAAAAATGGTTAAGAGAAATGTCAGGTAGTCAAGTCAGCTTTAAAGTAGTATTTAACCCTTGGGATTTTATTTTTTATCTTAAAGCAGAACTAATCCTCCCATCGTTCTCAGCCAAGGAAGCTGCAATCTTGGCCTCGGTTTGATCTTCAACTGCCATACTTGAACATGTGATCAGTTACGACACCAGCCATCTGATGGTTTGACAGTTTTATTAAGAGCACAACTATTGTGACAGTTACACATTGCACACTGCAGCGTCAAAAAGCTCAGTACAGCTTTTTTTACTGAGCTAAAATACAGCCCAATAATTGTAACAGGCACTATGCACACAGGCGCGTAAATAAGAGCCGGGCATTCTTCCGTAGAAATAAAATAGAAAGATCTGCAAATGCGAACAAATGTGCACAAAAGACCATTTATATACTGCAGAACAAGAACGCGAGAATAAGTTTGCGCGAATGCATGTACGCAAAAATAAGCGCAAATATATAGGAAAAAAAACACGTCTAAAAAAGAAGATGCTTAAAACAGTAGTGTCGTGTGCAAAAGGCCTTACATTCGACACGTTGAGTTGTGGGGAAGGGGAGCTTGTCCCCATCAACATGGGGACCAGGTACTTTCAAATATGTGCCTGCAGGTTTGGCTAAGGGCCTGGTATGGATTTTGCAGGGGACCCCATGCTTACTTTTTTATTTGGCATGGGGCTTCCCTTAAAATCCATACCAGATCCGAAGGGCCTAGTATGGATGGGGGGGGGGTGATAGGAACCCCATCTTTGAAATCAAAATCGGTCAACTGTGTCCATCTGCAGCAATGTCATTTCGGGACCCTTTGGGTACACAGACCCCTGGCTGCAGCTAGGGGGCATCTAGGAACCCTTAACTACCAAGCTTGAAGTTCGGGGGCCTTATGGCTGCAAATGGGCACAGTGAGGCTTCAAATGGGCACAGTGAGGCTGCAAATGGGCATTGTTGACCCTCTTTTCCACTTACAGTAGCTGCGCATATCTCACCCTAGGCTTATACGCGAGTCGATAAGTTTTCCCATTTTTTTGTGGTAAAATTAGGGGCCTGTCTGTTCTAGTCACATGATCAGACCCAGTTTTATAAAAAAAAAAAAAAAGATGAAGATGGCGTCTAACAGTTGGGTAGTGTGGCAACAGCCGCCTGAGAACTGGTATAGCCACAAAGGATAAAGCATATCTCGCCAGCACACCGCGGATCAAAAAAAAAAAAAAAAAGCATCTAAAAGTTTATTGAAGTGATCACATTAGAGCAAAGAGTTTCGGGGCCATGAAGGACCCCTTCATCAGGCCATATATAATCACATGCCTGATAAAGGGGTCCTGTGTAGCCCTGAAATCTTGCAACCCTTGGCTGCTATGTGATCTTTTTAATAACTTATTTTTTGGTGCCATTTGGTGATCTGCGGTGTGCTGGCGATATATACTTTAATCACATAAGCCGGGGATAAGATTTCTGGAGGCAGTCAGGTCACAAAGCACCCCACGTTTATCATGGTTACCCAAGGAAGCAAATGAATTTGCAGTTTTTTGAAAATCAGAGCTGATGGCAGACTGAATTAAATGGTAATTCTTAACAGTAAATTACAAAATGACTTGCGTTGCAATTGCATATAATAAGAATAGGTTATTTCCTTTAAAAGGTCTATCTCAGAAACAGTTTATATTTGACTATGTGCCAGCATAATACTAGGAAGTTTATAATTGATGTGAATAGGAAAAAAAAAAAAAAATGTAAAGAAAATGATCGGCACTCATATATGCGTTTCACTATAAGCAAGCACAGACTAAACATTTCCAACTAAACCCATCATTAAAGTGGAGTTCCACCCACTTTTACAACTCTTCAGCATCCCTCACTAAACCGTGCACTGTAAACTAATTGGATATTTTTTTTCTTTTCAGCACCGACAGTATATCTGCTGTATTGATTTTTCACTTCCTCCTCCCTGGCCCATCGCATCATTTCCTGTTTGCAATGCCTCCTGGGAAGGGGCGGCAACTTCCTCTGACACTGCCGTTGCTATGGAAACCTGACCTGAAACCTATTGCACTGCTTATGCTGCACTGAGCATGTACGAGATCTGCAAGCATGAGATCCAGGAAGAAATACAGTCTGGCTTCAGATGCCCACACTTAAGATGGCCACGGCCTGCTGTAAGTTTATAAAATAACAAACTACTGCTAAAAACTAAGTCCTAGTTTACAGACTAACTTTACTAGAATACATTAAGCTTGTGTATTATAGGGGTATTTTTATTTAAAAAGTATAATTTCGGCTGGAACACTGATTTAAGTTCATTGCATTTTTGTTATATCCAATGATTGCCAATTGCACAAGCTGTCAACAAATGAGCCCAATGTCAAAGAGAGATAAAGCATTGTATATACATGGGTCCAATGCTATTAAAAAGTAAGCAAAAAGGTACATTACATTAAAGACCCTCATATAATCCAGTCATGTATCCAATAGCTAAAAAAAAATAAAAAAAAAATAACACCTCAGTCTGTCTTTGTACTAGCCCTCTGTACTCATACATATCAGAACACAGACTAAAGCCCCTCCCACACATGCGGACTGTTCAGGTCCGTCTGTCTACGTTTTTTTCAGGCGGACCTGAACGGACGCTCCATGCATCCCTATGGAGCGACGGATGTGAGCGCCGACATGTCCGCTGACATCTGCTAAATCCAGATGGATGGTGGTCCTATTTTCCATCCGTCTAGCGGATTGGATGAAAAATGGACAGGCGGTCCGTTTTCATCCGGTCTCCCCATAGAGGAGAGCGGAGATCTGACAGGTCCGTCTCAGCACAGTGAGCGGAGACGGACCTGTCATCCGCTGGCTCAGAGCGGAGATCAACGGATGGATCCCTGCTGAGCAAGCCGAATTCGTATAACGGATCCGCATGTGTAAAAGGGGCCTTAGAGAAGCTTTACTGTATTGTATAGTGATATGAATCTATGGAGTTTGCTGACTGGAGGAGAGAGAACAGAGGTGATCTCATGAGTTGCTGTTCATTTATCCAGCCAGTCTTGACTGAGCTGTGTTGTGTTTGGCTGTAGTGGAGAAAATGAATAGTCAGGCGAGACTCATCACATACAGTATGCATTTTAAAGTGGAAGTAAACCCATCCATAAAAAAGTTTTATTTCTGGCATGTGCTGGAAATTTAACACTACCATTGGATGTTGCTCTCAACCAAACTGTCAAGCCATCCAATGACAGGTGTCTAAACCGATCAGACGTGCAACATCATGGCAGGTGTAGATTAAACAGGGGCAAAGATGGCAGCTTCCTTAAAAACGATGGGGGGGGGGGGGGGAGGTTTACTTATACTTTAACTGCTTATTTAGTTGTTGCCCACACCTTAAGACCCCTTTCACACTGGGGTGGTGCGGGCGTTAGCGGTAAAGTGACGCTAGATTTAGCGGCGCTTTACCGCTGTGACAGCAACGCTTTTTGGCCGCTAGTGTTTTGCGGCACTTCGGCAGCGCTGGCCATTGATTTCAAAGGAGCAGTGTATACATTGATCCCGCACCGCCCCAAAGATGCTGCTTGCAGGACTTTTTTTCCTGTCCTGCAAGCGCACTGCCCCAGTGTGAAAGCACTCAGGCTTTCACACTGGGACTGCAGAAGAGGCAGCTTATAGGCGCTATTTTTAGTGCATAAACACCTGTAAAATGCCTCAGTGTGAAAGGGGTGCAACACCCCTTTCACACTGGGGCGCTTTCAGGAGTTTTAGTGCTAAAAATAGCGCCTGTAAAGCTCCTCTCATGCCTCCCCAGTGTGAAAGCCTGAGTGCTTTCACACTGGGGCAGTACGCTTGCAGGACAGGAAAAAAAGTCCTGCAAGCAGCATCTTTGGGGCGGTGCGGGATCAATGTATACACTGCTCCTTTGAAATCAATGGGCAGCGCTGCCGAAGTGCCTGCAAAGCATTTCGGCAGCGGTGCTTTTCGGGAGCTTTTAACCTTTTCCTCAGCCGCTAGTGGAGGTTAAAAGCGCCCCCGCTAGCGGCCAAAAAGCGCTGCTATAAACAGCAGTAAGGCTGCATTCACATTTGAGTGTAGCTTTTCAGGCAGAAAATCGCGCAAATTGCGGCGTTTTTGCAGCGTTTTTTAGGTCCGGCGGGCGCAATGGCTGCCGGCCACCCGCGATCATTTAGAGGAGAGACAGAACGGCAGACTGCCTATGTAAACAAGGCATGGTGTCACTGGTTCCCAAAAAGTGTCACTTTTGTCCACCGCAATGTAGCAGTCCCGCTAAAAATTGCTGATCGCTGCCATTACTATAAAAAAAACAATAAAAAATAAATAAAATGTCCATAAAAAATATCCCATAGTTTGTAGACGCTATAACATTTGCGCAAACCAATAAATATACGCTTATTGAAATTTTTTTTTACCAAAAATATGTAGCAGTATACACATTGGCCTAAATTGATGAACAAATTCGATTTTTTACATTTTTTTTATTGGATAGGTTTTATAGCAGAAAGTAAAAAAAATATGTTTTTTTTTTTTCAAAATTGTCGGCAGAGGCGATCAAATACCACCAAAAGAAAGCTCTATTTGTGGGAAGAAAAGTACATAAATTTTGTTTAGGTACAGTGTCACACGACCGCGCAATGGTCAGTTAAAGCAACGCAGTGCCATATCGCAAAAAATGGTCTGGTCTGGAAGGGGGTAAAACCTTCCGGAGCTGAAGTGGTTAAAGGATAAGTTCACTTTTTTTTTAGCTAAATACCAGCTCCTTTATGTACCAATATAGCATTAATGAACTTTTGCAAAAATAAAACAGCTTTACATTTATTCTACACTTACCTCACTCTTTATGATGTTTCAAAACATTGCTCGATTACTTCTGCCTTACTTCCTGGTAAGACTTTAGGTCATAACACAGGAAGGAGTTGACCAGCTGATCTCATTAGCACACACCTTGCATCATCTACCAGCTTATCAACTCTTCCTGTGTCATGACCTAAAGTCTGTCCAGAAAGTAAGGCAGAAGTAATTGTGCAGTGTTTTGAAACAACCATAAAAAAAAAAAATATTTACCCCAATTTTTTTGTATAATGTTTAAGATTGTGTTACACCGAGTAAATAGATACCTAATGCTTTAAAATTGTTCATGCACCTGGAATGGCAACAAACTACGGTACTTAAAAATCTCCATAGGCAATGCTTTAAATGCCTTTACAGCAGGCGTATCAAACTGGCAGCCTTCCAGCTGCTGCGAAACTACAAGTCCCAGGAGGCTGCGAGTTACAAGCATGACTTCCTCAGGCAGAGGCATGATGGGACTTGTGGTTCTGCAACAGCTTGAGGGCCACCAGTTTGAGACCCCTGCTTTAGAGTTACGGCGGTCTAGCGCTATAATATCTGTGACAATACCTCACATGTGCAGCGCGCATACCATTTACATATCCATGTGAATATATATATATATATATATATATATATATATATATATATATATATATATACATATACATATACACACACATATATATATATATATATAGATAGATATAGAGATATATATATATATTATTTTTACACTGTCGCTTTAATTTTTAATCACTTTTATGGGGCACATATTGTGTTTTTTTTTTTATTCATTAAAGTCTATTTTTTCCCCAAAAAAAAATTTGATTGCAAAACCACTGCACAAATACCGTGTGACATAAAAAAAATAACAACGATCGCCATTTCGTTCCTTATGCTCCACAAAAAAAAAAAAAAAAATGATAAGATAGGAATATATTTATATTTATATATATATATATATATATATTATATATATATATATATATATATATATAAATAAAACGTTGTGATCTTTTGATTTTAACATATGTATGGTGATATAGCTATATCTCTATATAAATATACACACATATTATATTTATTATATTTATTTGGGGGTTATAAGTAATTTTCTAGTAAAAAAAATACTGATTTAAACTTGTAAACAAAAAGTGCCAGAAACCGGAATAAGAGATTCACATATTTTACTAAAAACATTTCTCTAGTTTATTTTCCATGTGAGAAGTGTGAACACATTTTATACGCTGTTGAAATTGAAAAACACAATAATGAACTCTGATGGACGACAAAACACTTCTCTCCTTGTAAAGCACAGGAGTGCCTTCTAGCAGCAATTTTATATAAATAATAGGCAAACGTAATTGGCCTATACTCAAAATAGGCAACTTTTCTCCAAACACTCCATTGTCTACATTTAGCACTGCTATATTTATTGAAAGTTATTTAAGAGGCCAAAAGCAACTTTATTTTTCTGCAGATCTTAGCAACAGGAAACTTTTCTTGAACTTCTACAGCTCACTTTTCCACTGGTCAAGCCCAGAAGAAAAAAGGGGGGGGGGGGGGGGGGCTAAAAACCCACAGACGAAAGCAGATATTTCTGAAGAATAAGCATCCTCAGAATTTGGAAAGCTAAAAAGTTCGACTTGATCCCCTGCACCACAGGATGTACTTGGTGGGATGAGCAGCCCGAAAATGGTGGCTTTGAAAACATAAGTAGACTTTTCTGCAAAGCTGTGGCTTATGTTTTTCTTATGAGATAAATGTTTTGTCCGTTGCCAGAGAACACTCAACACAAGTTAACACCCTCGTGTTAGTCACCAAAAATTACTTGTAGCAGGAGCGCCCATCAGCTCTGTGCTGCTTTACAGCCTACAGACTTCTAAATAAGCTTTCCTCGCAATACAAGATCTATTAAAACAAGATTTTATAGTCTCTTTTTTTATTTTTTTGCGGCCCTTTGGGAAGATTTGCCATCACTTCTTGTACCAGGTACTACTGCCACCATGAAGAGGATGCAAGGCAAGATCTTCAACAAAGCACAAACATAGTAATAAAATACCTTCTAATTTCCCCCCCTCTGATTCCTTCTGTCCCCCACACCCAGCCCTCATTCCTAGGCGCAGGAGATCAACAATCCCCAATATTAGGGAGTGAGTTTGCCTGTTCAATTATATAATTGATTAATTATTTGACTGGCCAGCAGAGGGGCCCCTCTAAGGGTCCAGAAGACAACTGACTAAGGATGAGCTCAGGCGTGTTCGCATTCACCACGTGCAGCGCCCGCCAGGAAGTCGGCGCATCGCTGCACTAATCACAGGCAGCGAGACATTGCCCGATCTCTGCAGCCGCGCATCGGGGGAAATGTCTCACTGCCTGTGATTAGCGCAGTGCTGCGCCGACTTCCTGGCAGGCTCTGCACGTGGACCATGCGAACACGCCTGAGCTCATCCTTACTACTGACATCAGACAAAGGGGAAAGAAGGGGACAAGCCAATGGAAATTTACTGCCAACGTGGGGCCAGTGGTAGCCACAAGTTGAAACTGCATCAGTGAGGGACCTGGGTGGAGGGACACTGATGAGTATAACTGGTTTCACCAAGCAAGGAAAACCTAACACCTGGCAGGATGGGTTAGACCAGTAGCTCTCAACCTGGGGGTCAAATGGCGATTTGCCAGGGGTCACCGAATCCTGAGCTGTTTCTAAAGCCCGCACCGCTCTCCCAACCTTTTTGTGGCTGCCCAGATGGGCTGTACCTGGAGCCCGCGGCCACCCACTTAGCCTCTTTGCAGCCTCCATTCAGTTCACAGCATTGGGTGGGGGGAAGAGACTAGCGGTCAGCTGACTGGTGAGGAATGTAAAGTGGGAGGAGCTGGAGGAGACTATCTCCTGATTTCGGCATAGGTGTCACTGCTGCGAGACACCACATAGCTGGAGACACAGTGAGTAACACTACCTGTGATTAGAGTTGCCATTAAAAGTCCCCACTACAGTTTTGAGATCAGCAGATGACCTTGATCAAGAGCACCTAAGTTGGTTGATCAGAACTCCCCACCAGCACTGCCACTCATCCCAACTCCCCACCAGCACTGCCGCTCATCCCAACTCCCCACCAGCACTGCCGCTCATCCCAACTCCCCACCAGCACTGCCGCTCATCCCAACTCCCCACCAGCACTGCCGCTCATCCCAACTCCCCACCAGCACTGCCGCTCATCCCAACTCCCCACCAGCACTGCCGCTCATCCCAACTCCCCACCAGCACTGCCGCTCATCCCAACTCCCCACCAGCACTGCCGCTCATCCCAACTCCCCACCAGCACTGCCACTCATCCCAACTCCCCACCAGCACTGCCACTCATCCCAACTCCCCACCAGCACTGCCACTCATCCCAACTCCCCACCAGCACTGCCACTCATCCCAACTCCCCACCACACTGCCACTCATCCCAACTCCCCACCAGCACTGCCACTCATCCCAACTCCCCACCAGCACTGCCACTCATCCCAACTCCCCACCAGCACTGCCACTCATCCCAACTCCCCACCAGCACTGCCACTCATCCCAACTCCCCACCAGCACTGCCACTCATCCCAACTCCCCACCAGCACTGCCACTCATCCCAACTCCCCACCAGCACTGCCACTCATCCCAACTCCCACCAGCACTGCCACTCATCCCAACTCCCCACCAGCACTGCCACTCATCCCAACTCCCACCAGCACTGCCACTCATCCCAACTCCCCACCAGCACTGCCACTCATCCCACTCCCCACCAGCACTGCCACTCATCCCAACTCCCCACCAGCACTGCCACTCATCCCATTCCCCCACCAAGGAGTAAGAGAAGTAATAAAAATAGAGACTACATGAAAGGGAGAGGAAAAGAGGGTGAGGAACAAAGAAAAAGGGAGAGAAAGCATAAGAAAGATGGCTAGAGAGGCATGAGGAAAAAAAAACCAAGAAATTAGGATAAAGAGATAAAAGGGAAAGAAAGGAGAACAAAGAAAAAAAGAGTGGTACTGAGCGTTTTGTAGCTTGAAGCTACAAAGCGCTAGAGGGAAAAAAATCCATTATTCTCAATGGAGATGGTTCACATCTCCACTCCATGTCGCTTGAAGCTCAAACAAGTTCTGGACCCTTTTTTGTCACTCGAATCGGGCAGATTTGGGCGTTTTTCTTCTTTTTACATTGGTGACCTTTTGCCCTGCACAAAATTGCGGCAAAACGGCGTAAAAAACGGAGCGAAATCGCGGTAAAAACGCTGCAAAATCACGGTAAAGTTGCGCAATTTTCTGCCTGAAAACGCTATGCTCAGGAGTGAGGCCCCATTCACACCTGAGCGTAGTGTTTTCAGGCAGAAAATCGCGCGATTTTGCGGCACATTTTACAGCGTTTTGCTGCGATTTTGTGCAGGGCAAAAGGTCACCAATGTAAAAAGAAGAAAAAACGCCCAAATCTGCCCGATTCGAGCGACAAAAAAGGGTCCGTAACTTGTTTGAGCTTCTGGCGTTCGGCTTCAGGCGACATGGATTGGAGATGTGAACCGTTGAGAATAATTGATTTTTTCCCCTCCAGCGTTTTGTAGCTTCAGGCTTCAAGCTACAAACCGCTCAGGTGTGAATGGGGCCTAAGGGGTTTTAATACTGTACGAGTGTAAGGGACTCAGGGAGCGCTATGTCCGTGGGTTAGGGGCGCAAATTACTTGTCTTTACTTGGGTGCCGACAACCCACGCTACAAAAATAAATTTTACTGTTAAAGGGGTCACGGCACTAGACAGATGATTGGTGAGAGAAAAGGAAGAAAATACATTTTGCATGGAGCGAGGCTTTAAATGCAGCAAATGTTTTTTCTAAGCTGCACGTTTTTTTGTTAAGCTACTGGGTCCCCTTTAACAGACCAGTCATTTTATTCTAAAGGTGAACTTAAGCTGGCAATAGATGGATCAAAATTTGACTGGTTCAGCAGGGATCGACCGAATTTTGATCCGTCTATGGCTGCTCTTGCTCGAAAGGAGTTGATCTAATGATCAACTACTCTCCAACAGGACTGCTGGTAAATGTTTGTTTGATCAGCACATGCAGCCAATCAGCCAATCGGGAGTATTCCCGCATCCACCTCTATGCCCACTAGTTGACTGAAAAAAACTGACCAATGTATGGCCAGCTTTAACCTGTAAAACAAGAGTTATGCCGCGTACATAGGATCAGATTTTCCGCCAACAAATGTTGGATGTGAGCTTGTTGGCAGAAATCCCGACCGCGTGTACGCTCCATCGAACATTTGTATGTCGGAACTTTCCGCCAACAAATGTTGGCTACCAGGTTCTCAAATTTTCCAACAAATTTTTGTTGTCGGACTTGAACACAAGTACATCGCACAAAAGTCCACGCATACTTGGAATAAAGTACGAGCCAGAAGCCCTTGGTCTTGTAAAACTAGCGTTCGTAATGGAGATATCACATGACTATTGAACTTCCTTTTTATCGGCTCGCTTTACATCTTGTACATCACTACGTTCGTAATTGTTGGCCAACATTTGTGTGACTGTGTGTATGCAAGACAAGTTGGTGCCAACAACCTTCAAACAAAATTCCACAGTTTTGTTGTCGGAAAGTCTGATCGTGCGTATGGGCATTAGGCTGGCCATACATTATACAATTTTCTTGTACAATTTTCCTTTAGGATTTGCCAAAATCATATATTATGAGGTCAAACTAAAACACTTTCAATTAATATGCAATCAGGCAGGCCCTTGCACTACATAATTGAAGGTAAATCTAAAGGAAATTGAATAAAAAAAACATGTATAACGTATGGCCAGCTTTAGCTAGACAAGCATGTCCATACAGTAGGCCTATATAGACCAACACCAAGTTGGGAGTGTCAAGAAGTAAAAAACTGGAACAAAAGGTGTTGCTTATAGCACCTCCCCACTAAGGATGAGCTCAGGCGTGTTCGAATGGTCCACGTGCAGAGCCCGCCAGGAAGTCGGCGCAGCGATGCGCTAATCACAGGCAGTGAGACATTGCCCCGATGTGCGGCTGCAGAGATCAGGCAATGTCTCACTGCCTGTGATTAGCGCATCGCTGCGCCAACTTCCTGGCAGGCTCTGCACGTGGACCATTCGAACACGCCTGAGCTCATCCTTACTCCCCACTATGTGTTGGTTCAAAAATATAAACACCACCATTAAATTCTTCCAAACCTAAAAAGCACATCAGACAGCTCTGGAAAACAATGCACTTTTATAACATCAGAATTACAAGTGTCCAATGGTTGGCAAGCTTATGAAAACCAAATATCTATAGTAGGGAAAGAGATATTAAGACACCTCTTACCATGAATACGCCGTCTTTCACAAAATCCACTTCGTCTTCTGCTTTCCCTTCAAGATTTTCTGCTTCGAAAAAAGAAAAGAAAAAAAAAATATAGTGAAATCTGTGCAACAAAAGACCATCTACAAGTTACAAAAATAATTATTGACTCTTAGACCCCTTTTCACACTGAGCCGCCCCGGACGCCAGTGGTAAAGCGGCGCTATTTTTAGTGTCGCTTTACCGTCGTTTTAGCTGCGCTATTCGGCCGCTAGCGTGGCGGTTTTAATCCCCCGCTAGAGACCGAAAAGGGGTTAAATCCGTCCGCAAAACGCTGCTGCAGCAATGCTTTACCGGCAGTATAGCAGCGCTGCCCCATTGTTTTCAATGGGCAGGATCGGTGGAGGAGCGGTGTATTCACCGCTCCTACACCGCTGCAAAGAAGCTGCTGGCAGGACTTTTTGGGACACCCTGCCTTAAAGTGGAGTTGCACCCAAAAGTGGAACTTCCGCTTTAAGGACTCCTGACCCCCTGACATACCACATTTGGTGTGTCATTTATTTTTTGGGGGGGCAGGTACCTAGTTTTGACAGGTTTCCAGCTCCCACTTACACTCATAGCGCTACAGTGCAGAGGGGAAGTTCTCCTCTCCCCCCTCCCTCCCTGCAAACTTCTGGGACAAGTCACAGGTCCGAGAAGATTGCCCAGCCATTCAGAACGTGCAGCACGACTCACGCATGCGCAGTGCACACCCAGCTGTGAAGCTGTCACAGCCGGGTGCCCACACTTGCAATGCCGGCGCAGCGGAGACAAGAAGGAGAGAAGCGAGGCTTCAGGCGGCCGCACCGCTGGACCGTGGGACAGGGGAGTGTCTGTTTATTAAAAGTCAGCAGCTACACTTTTTGTAGCTGCTGACTTTGAATAAACACAGAAATGGGTGGAACTCTGCTTTAAGTGCCGGTTGACATATATGCGATGCGGGAACCAGCGCGATTCCAGTGCAGGTTCCCGCATCGCATTTCACCTGCCGGCGGGTTTAAGGGGTTGTAAAGGTAAAAAAAAATTTCCCTCAAAAGTCCTGCGCTCGCCCCTGACGTCCTCTTTGCGGCTCACCCTGGCTGTTGATTGGCTACAGTGGATGGATTGAAAGCAGCGCATCCATTGGCTCGCATTGCTGTCAATCACATCCAATGACACGGCACGGCGGCGGCGGAGCCGAGTGATACACGAGCAGCTCTAGCCGCCGGCTGTATCACGGGACCGCGCCCGCAAGTACTTCTCACCATGCAAGGGAGCTCGCATTTAGGTGAGAAGTACTTGCGGGGGGGGGGGGGGGGGAGCCGAGACAGCTGCCAAGGGACCCCAGAAGACCAGGTTTGGGGCCACTCTGTGCAAAACGAGCTGCACAGTGGAGGCAAGTATAACATGTTTGTTATTTTAAAAAAATAAAAAATTCCCTTACAACCCCAGATCAGGTCGCAGATCGCATGGTGCAGGAAACGGATCGCATTAGGTGTGAACACCCCTGCGATCCGATCCCAGTGAGGACCAAAGAAAAGGGTCCAGCACCATTCAAATGCGATGAAAATTAAGCCATACGATCCGTATGGTTAAATTCTCATCACACAGACATCGTATGTGATCTGCACAGCAGTGCAGTGCGAATCACATGCAACGTTAACATCGCACAAGTGTGAACCCAGCCTAAAAGTTTGAGAATGACTTTTTGAAACGACATTGTCATTTGTAATAAGAGATTTGGAGGCTGGGTCATGTGACAGTTTCAGCAGGTACGCAATAAAAATTATTACAACAAAAAAACGTGGCTCCATATAGATTACGGGCAGCAATAAGGGTGGAGCATCGCTGCATGGCGGCCCTCCAGCTGTTGTGATACTCCAAGTCCCATCATGCCTCTCTGCCTTCGGGAGTCATGATTGTACCTGTAAGCCTTGCAATGCCTCATGGGACTTGTAGCTTTGCAACAGCTTTAGGGCCACAGCTTGTGCACCCATTCTTTAGGAAATACTATATACCTGCACCCCAATTTATCAAAAGCGATACCTCAGTCCCAAAGAAGAACCTTTCTAACCAAGTATCACTCCAAATCAAAGTCACACCTGTAAAATTAAAACTTCAAAACATTGCAGTGTTAAATCTTCCTTACATGTTCCTATGAAGGAAACCCTTTGATGTCGGTTGCTTAAAAACATTGTGCCCCATCCAAAGAAAGCACTCCGCCCTGACCTGTGGGGACTAATAAGACTTGTATCAAAGCATTGGTTTTGTGAAACAGCCAACGAAATAACCAAATAGTTTTGTTGTGACTTGTGTGTGCCCACTTATTGCTGGCAAAGGCTCATCAAGTACCAGGAGGTAAAAATAGTTGGTGGAACTTCTCACAACACTGATGAGGTAACCCGAGATAATGAATCCATTGTGAAGAGCTCTGGGGACAAAGATGGGAGTGTACATATAAATACATACATTGTACACCGGGGAAAACAAAGTGCTAAGAAACTTGAGGAGCAAACCGATCAGCCATATCATTAGGACAGGTAAAGTGAATAACATTAATTATCTTGTTACATTGGCACCTGAACGTGGTTGGTATATACCAGGGATATGCAATCAGTGGACCTCCAGCTGTTGCAAAACTACAAGTCCCATGATGCCTCTGCCTCTGGCTGTCATGCTTGTGGCTGTCAGAGTCTTGCTATGCCTCATGGGACTTGTAGTTCTGCAACAGCTGGAGGTCCGCTAATTGCATATCCCTGGAATATACAGTATCTCACAAAAGTGAGTACACCCCTCACATTTTTGTAAATATATTATATCTTTTCATGTGACAAGCGAAGAAATTACACTTTGCTACAATGTAAAGTAGTGAGTGTACAGCTTGTATAACAGTGTAAATTTGCTGTCCCCTCAAAAAAACTCAACACACAGCCATTAATGTCTAAACCGCTGGTAACAAAAGGGATGCTAAGGGGAAATGTCCAAATTGGGCCCAATTAGCCATTTTCCCTCCCCGGTGTCATGTGACTGGTTAGTGTTACAAAGTCTCAGGTGTGAATGGAGAGCAGGTGTGTTAAACTTGGTGTTATCGCTCTCACTCTCTTATACTGGTCACTGGAAGTTCAACATGGCACCTCATGGCAAAGAACTCTGAGGATCTGAAAAAAAAAAAAAATTGTTGCTCTACATAAAGATGGCCTAGACTTTAAAAAGATTGCCAAGACCCTGAAACTGAGCTACAGCATGGTGGCCAAGACCATACAGCAGTTTAGCGGACAGGTTCCACTCAGAACAGGCCTCGCCATGGTCCAAAGAAGTTGAGTGCACGTGCTCAGCGTCATATCCAGAGGTTATCTTTGGGAAATAGACGTATGAGTGCTGCCAGCATTGCTGCAGAGGTTGAAGGGGTGGGGGGGGGGGGTCAGCCCGTCAGTGCTCAGACCATACGCCGTACACTGCATCAAATTGGTTTGCATGGCTGTTGTCCCAGAAGGAAGCCTCTTCTAAAGATGATGCACAAGAAAGCCCACAAACAGTTTGCTGAAGACAAGCAGACTAAGGACATGGATTACTGGAACCATGTCCTGTGGTCTGATGAGACCAAGATAAACTTATTTGGTTCAGATGTTGTCAACCGTGTGTGGCGGCAACCAGGTGAGGAGTACAAAGACAAGTGTGTCTTGCCTACAGTCACGCATGGTGGTGGGAGTGTCATGGTGGTGGGAGTGTCATGGTCTGGGGCTGCATGAGTGCTGCCAGCATTGGGGAGCTACAGTTCATTGAGGGAACCATGAATGCCAACATGTACTGTGACATACTGAAGCAGAGCATGATCCCCTCCCTTCAGAGACTGGGCCACAGGGCAGTATTCCAACATGATAACGACCCCAAAAACACTTACAAGATGACCACTGCCTTGCTAAAGAAGCTGAGGGTAAAGGTGATGCGCTGGCCAATCATGTCTCCAGACCTAAACTCTATTGAACATCTGTTGAGAATCCTCAAACGGAAGGTGGAGGAGCGCAAGGTCTCTAACATTTATCAGCTCCGTGATGTCATCATGGAGGAGTGGAAGAGGACTCCAGTGGGAACCTGTGAAGCTCTGGTGAACTCAATGCCCAAGAGGGTTAAGGCCGTGCTGGAAAATAATGGTGGCCACACAAAATATTGACACTTTGGGCCCAATTTGGACATTTTCTCTTAGGGGTGTACTCACTTTTGTTGCCAGCGATTTAGACATTAATCGCTGTGTGTTGAGTTATTTTGAGGGGACAGCAAATTGACACTGTTATACAAGCTGTACACTCACTACTTTACATTGTAGCAAAGTGTCATTTCTTCAGTGTTGTCACATGAAAAGATAGAATAAAATATTTACAGAAATGTGAGGGGTGTACTCACTTTTGTGAGATCCTGTATTGGGCAGCAAACGAACTACTTGTCGCTAAAGTTGATCTGTTGAAACCATAAAAATGGCCAAGGGTAAGGATTTCAGCAACTCCCAAATTGTAATGGCTTGACGACTGGGTCAGAGCAACGGCAAAACTGCACCCCTTGCTTGATGTCCCTGGTCTGCAGTGGACAGGACCGACCAAAAAGTGGTCCAAGGAAGGAAAACCTGCAAAATGGCAACAGGGTCATGGGCGGCCAAGGCTCACGTGTGCACATAGGGAGGGAAGGCTGGCCCGTGAAGTCCGATCCAATAGAAGAGCTACTGGGGCTCAAATTGGGGCTCAAACAAGTGGTTAGCACTTTCACCTTGATACACTAGGGTCGTCGGTTAGAATCAAAACCACAGCACTACCTGCCTGGAGTTTGCATGCGCTCTCTGTGCCTGAGTGGGTACTCCGTTTCCTTCCACACTCCAAAGATATGCTGGTAGGTTAATTGGCTCCTGTATAAATTGGCCCCTGTATGTATGAATGTGAGTTAGGGACCTTCGATTGTAAGCCCCTTGAGAGCAAGGATGTGAATGTACACTATATAATGTTGCACAGCGAGCACGGGCCACGGTGTAATAAAGCACTTCAGGATGGATCTTGGAGGAAGAGGAAGCAAGCACATTACATTGCTCAGGTGTGTGCTGGCTTTATAGAAGAGCCAGAGATAGAGCCCAGGGCCCCTCCCTTTCGAAGGGGTCAGTGCCTGCTTGCACCAGGTTGTCCAGGACAGGCCAAGGAGGCTGAGAGACAGGGTCTCACGCGGAGGTCAGAGGTGTCCCAAGCCAGAGGCCTGAGTCTGAGAGAGAGTCCATGAGGGACAGAGCGGTTGGGTAGCTGCAAGGAAAGCGCAGAGCTAAAAGTGCAGCATCTGTGCGGAAACACCAGGACGTGTTTCATGGTCAGGTGGACCAAACAAAGGTACTGAAGTTCAGGAGAGAACCTGAAGGGGTACTTGGAGCAGTAAAGCTGCCACAAGTGCCTACAAGGAGCATGTGAGCATCAGAACAGGACATGTTTTCTTTTACATCATGTGGATGGCCGAGTGTGTGCGCGTCACTTACCTAAGGAAAGGATAGAAGGAGGATGCAGTATGGGAAGAAGACAAGCCACCGGAGACCGTGTGATGCTTTGCCTAGTGGAGCTCATGCCGCGATGGGTCAGGGCTGTTTTGGCGGCAAATAAGGGACCTATTCAATATTAGGTGGGTGGTCACAATGTTAGAGCTGATCCCTGTATAAGGTAACTCTCCCCCATGGGCGTCCACAGGTAGGGGCAAGGGGGGTCAAGTGCCCTTGGAATCAAGGATTGGATCTTAAATTCAACACAGTTGCGTCTCGAGGTACTGCACCCGGGTGCCACCCGCCAGTGGGGTGACACCATTAAGGTGCTGTCAAGCTCCCCATCAGTGTAGTGTGACTTTGGGCTCTTTTCCCTGCTCAATCCAGCAGAGAACTCGGCAGTGCTGTGACGGGAGAGAGGCGAGCTGTGGGCTATCAGAGGTTTCCCCCGCTCACCCCACCCATTCTCCTGTCAGGAAGAAGAGATGGTGGCTCTCACCAGGTTCCCCATCCAGCTTCCTGCCCGCTACGTTTCCCTCCCTATTGGCCATAACTGAGGGCCAATCAACGGTGACTAGGAGAGGCAAACTTCATGGTACATGTAGTCCCAAAAGATTGGCAGCCCCATTTTCCACAGGGAGGAGGCTACAGCTCGATCAAGAGAGAGATTGAGAGATTGCAGTCTGGAAAAAAGCCGAGGGAGAGAGTTCTACAGGACAAAGAACGAGGAGTCACGAGAGAGCCACGCTGCCCAGCGCCACCAGAGAGAGCCACGCTGCCCAGCGCCACCAGAGAGAGCCACGCTGCCCAGCGCCACCAGAGAGAGCCACGCTGCCCAGCGCCACCAGAGAGAGCCACGCTGCCCAGCGCCACCAGAGAGAGCCACGCTGCCCAGCGCCACCAGAGAGAGCCACGCTGCCCAGCGCCACCAGAGAGAGCCACGCTGCCCAGCGCCACCAGAGAGAGCCACGCTGCCCAGCGCCACCAGAGAGAGCCACGCTGCCCAGCGCCACCAGAGAGCCACGCTGCCCAGCACCACCAGAGAGAGAAAGACTGAGCCACTACCAGGAAACAGACATGCTTACACTACTGAACAGTGTCGCCCCGGGGAACCCAGAGGGAACGATCGTCCAGCCGGAGTGATCACTGCTGTAGTTTTGCTGGGTCTGGTAAGAGGGCCTGTTGGCCATTATCCATTACTAACCCTAGGGATTGTAATACGTCTGCAGACTCTGACCATAATAAATGTGATAATGACATTTTCGAAAAGGGGTGGTGCATGGGTGACCCTAAAATGATGCCCCCCCCTTAAAAAAGTTCTGTGGACGCCCATGCTCTCCCCCTAATTATTAAACCACCTGCCAGGAAAACAAGACCATCCCAAAATAGTATACATTAGGACCATCTAAATCATGAAATTTTATGGCTATATTCTTAATGTACTTCTGAAATTTTCAACCAATCACAATTATTGGTTAACTTTTTAACCTGTGCTAGGATATCAGCAAGTGCTCATTGGATGGTGCGGTCTAAATGTGTTAATACAAGCCTGAAGCCTGTAACCAGTTTTTAGGGCCATGATAGTTTGACAATTACTCCATCAGGCAACACTGTACCCAATTTGATTGTATATAATTTATGAGATCAATAGAGCTTTGTTTTGGTTGAATATAACAACCGATGAGTTTTTGTTTTTACAACTTTAGCTAGGGGAAGGTTTACCCCCATTCACGACTAGGCCATTTTTTGCGATACGGCTTTTACTGACAATTGCGCGGTCATGCAACATTGTGCCCAAATAAAATGTATATCCTTTTTTCCCCCACAAATAGAGCTTTCCTTTGCTGGTATTTGATCACCTCTGTGGTTTTTATTTTTTGCGCTATCAACACACAAATAGACCAACAATTTAGAAAAAAAAATGTATATATTTTTTTACTTTCTGCTATAAAACATCCAATAACAAGGCAAATCTCTTCATCAATTTAAGCCAATATGGATTCTGCTACATATTTTTGGTTAAAAAAATACCAATAAGTCTATATTGATTGGTTTGCGCAAAAGTTACGGCGTCCACAAACTATGGTATATTTTTATTTATTTATTTTATTACATTTTTTTACTAGTAATGGTGGCAATCAGCGACTTATTGCGGCCGACAAATCGGACACCTGACACCTTTTGAGACCAGTGACACTAATACAATGATCAGTGGTAAAAAAATATACACTGTACTAATGTACTGGTTTAACATCAGGGGCGATCAAAGGGTTAAATGTGTTCCCTAGGAGTGCGCTCTAACTTTGAGCGGGGGGGGGGGGGTGCTTTGACTGGGGGAATGTAAAGATCTGTGTCCCTGCTTGTTTACATAGGCAGAACGGCGGTCTGCCTTTCTCCTGAACGGTCTGACATTGCTTCCACCGGACCCGCCGATTGGCTCCCGCCGTGTCCAATCACAGAGATAGCGGGTCGCTGGTGGAACGCACGAGCGCCCCAGACCCGGAAGTGTCAGATCTTGTACCAGGTACATGATCTGCTGCAGAGCTGCCGCAGTATATATATATATATACGGGTGGGCGGTCGAAAAGCGGTTAATATAAAAATGCCAAAAATAGTACAAAAACCCCCAAAATGACCCTTACTTGAAAAGTAGACATCCCAAGGTCTCATTTTTTTCCCCACAATTATTTGAAAATTAGGAAACTCACTGGTGATGAGGGGGGTTAAACAGTGCCAATATATTAATTCCCCCCCCCCCCCCATTTACAATTGGTCAATCTCTCTCCTTTCCCTGTTGTAAGGGAAAGGGGAGGGATCAACATTGTAAACAGTACCATGTGATGGCCAATCACAGCGATCACACGGTACCCCGCCCCTTGGATCAGCTTGGTACAGTGTCTCTGTGTACCGAGGAATCTATTGACAGCTCGGTACACAGTGATTACTGGGAAAATAAGCTGCCTATCGGCTACTAATCCAGTGTAGTTTATGAGCTGAACTGGGTAAATATAGGGTCACCAGTCAGCCGGTAGAAAAGGGGTTAAAGTGTATTTACACTTTTGCAGCTAAATGGAGAGAACACGTTATATTTGTTATATGTTCCCAATCATAGATCATCATTTAAAAAAAATATATATATTTAACCATTTCTGCCTACATTGCTTGAAATAGATACCTAGGTCCCCCCTATGTAATGTTTAACCACCTCAGTACAGTGCATTTTCACCCCCCCCCCCCCCCCCCTCCTGCCCAAGCCATTTTTCAGCTTTCAGCGCTGTCGCAATTTGAATGACAATTGCGCGGTCATACAACACTGTACCCAGATGAAATTGTTATCATTTTGTCCCCACAAATAGAGCTTTCTTTTGGTGGTATTTGATCGCCTCTGCGGTTTTTATTTTTTGCGCTATAAACAAAAGAAGAGGGACAAATTAAAAAAAAAAAAAAAAAAAAACTATATTTTTTACTTTTTGCTATAATAAATATCCCCAAAAAATATATAAAAAAACATTTTTTTCCCTCAGTTTAGGCCGACACGTATTCCTCTACATATTTTTGGTAAAAAAAAATCGCAATTAGCGATTATTGATTGGTTTGCACAAAAGTTATAGCGTTTACAAAATAGGGGATAGTTTTATATCATTTTTATAAATTTTTTTTTTTTTACTAGTAATGGCGGCGATCAGCGATTTTTATTGTGACTGCGACGTTATGGCGGACACATCAGACATTTTTGACACCTTTTTGGGACCATTGTCATTTATACAGCAATCAGTGCTATTTAAATGCATTGATTCCTGTATAAATGACACTGGCAGGGAAGGGGTTAACCACTAGGGGGCGGGGAGGGGTTAACATGTTCCCTGGGAGTGATTCTTACTATGGGGGGAGGGGACTCACAAGGGGAGGAGACTGATCGGTGTTTCTCTGTACAGAGAACACACCATCGGCTCCTCTCCTCTGACAGGACCGTGGATCTGTGTGTTTACACACACAGATCCACGGTCCCGCTGTGTTGCCGGGCAATCGCGGGTGCCCAGCGGACATCGTGGCCGCTGGGCACGCGCATCGGGTACCCAGTGACCCGGCGTGCGCGCGCTCCCTGGAGGGCCGTGAAGGGGAGGACGTCATATGACGTCCTCCCGCGCTGAGAGCTGCGCCGCGAGGTAGTTAAGTGAAACTTCACTCTCTCAATCAACATTGATTATTTTTAATCCTTATGCTGCTAACATTAGTAAAAAATTATATAGGAAAGTATATCATTTTTTACTTGTTTTAAACTTTTTATTTTTTTTTTACATTTCTTCAGTTACTTCCTGGTTTCTTGCCTAGGCAAATGATGTCATACATCCCAGGAGCTTTCAGGAGGGGAGGAGGGGTTTTCTCAGCTAAGCACACTCTCCTGCCTGTATACCTGAGCTCAGGGCTGCTGTTAGAAATCCTGGGGGCCCCGTACAGCCTATCTGACAGGGCCCCTCCGTCCCTGAAAATCTCAAACAATATTTTCGCTAAAATGCAATGGCCGTGATGCTATTCTTTGCAGCAATGGCAGAAATGATACCCCTGTTGAACAAGACCTATTCAAGTACATAGCGCTGCTCTGCAAGTGCCCTACCACTGGTACGCTTGTGCAAAGGCTGTGAGGAGGCAATACTCAGAAGAAAAACACAAAAATTATTCTTCAGAATTTTTATATTTTTAGAATTTTTTTTTTAGAGATTTTTATTTTTTTTTTAATTTTTTTTTTCTTTAACAGACCCCTAATTTCTCACATTTAAGACAGAGAAAGAACTGATAAATCTATGTCCTCAGACTCTATTTAATATTTTTTATTTTTTTGTCTATTTTAATTGTTTATTCAATTATTCCTGTGTCAATTCACTGGACTACATTCATTTGTATGTTTTTTTTTAGGTTACATTTCAGTCATCAACTTATGTGCATATTCGACTGATTATTAACTGTTCACTAGATTATTTTTATTTTACCCATCATCGGTGCAGCTTCTTTATTTTCCTAAATTTTTAACATATACTGGGGAGTTGTCAAAAATGACTGCAAAAGTAGAATCACACTTTTAAGCACAATTGCAGGAATTAAAAAAAAAAAAAAAAAAACACACAAAAACAACCCTTTCAGTGCGCCCCTTCCCCCATAGGTGCCTCAACTGAAAAAGGGGAAGAGATCCTCATTTAAAAATATCACCCCCTCCCCCATACCTTTATTTTGAATGACTTCTGATCATCTGAAAGAACAGCATTCAAATCCACCCAAAGTATGTACCATATATACTCGAGAATAAGCCGACCTGAATATAAGCCGAGGCACCTAATTTTACCACAAAAAAAATGGGAAAACGTATTGACTCGAGTATAAGCCTAGGGTGAGAAATGCGCAGCTACTGTAAGTGGAAAAAAGGGTCAACAATGCCCATTTGCAGCCTCACTGTGCCCATTTGCAGCCATAGGTCCCCCTAACTTCAAACTTGGTAGTTAAGGGTTCCTAGATGCCCCCTAGCTGCAGCCAAAATTTGGGGTCTCTGAAATGATCCCCCGAAATGACATTGCTGCAGATACACAGGACACAGTTGACCGACTTTGGGGCCCCATATCTCTGGGCCACTTGGTGCTAGGAACCCCATCTTTGGATATATTGTAGTGCTAGTGGATCTGATGTCACACTGCACAGCACATAGAGGAGTGATGAGTGTAATCTGAGACCTGAGTGGAGGCAATGGACACACCCCCCTGTACACAGTCTCATAGGGAAACATGCACAGCTGGGGCTGTCAATTACCTGCTGTGTTCTGGATGGAGGGCGGGACCATCTTTAGGGATTGTCTGGTGTCCAAATAGACTGGGTTTGCACAGCAAATTTGGGGTTCCTAGCACCAAGTGGCCCCGAGATACGGGGCCCCAAAATCGGTTCGGAAAATGTAGTTCTCTGCTGCAGAAAAGTGCTTGAGTATAAGCCGAGGGGGGCATTTTCAGCACAAAAAAATGTGCTGGAAAACTCGGCTTATACTCGAGTATATACGTATGTGTAGTTATTGGGCAGCAGACAGAGGCAACGCATTAACAATAGCCGAGTCGAGTCATTTATAGCGATGTAACACATGTCCGTGTGGGATAGCAGGTGTACAATAATCATAGGCTACAAAACAGTAGTCAGACCAACCAAGCTACAGGAAAACTAGGAGCTGCCGGCAATTATCTGTCCCCGGTGTCAGCTTTCAGCCACTCCTATACACAGCTGAAATGTCATCCTTGTAAATGCTTTACAGGAGGGGAAATTTGGCCTTATGATAATTTACTATTGTGTTTTAAGGTGTCATTTCCAGTAATGTGAATGTTCATGATTTGCTTGGCTAAAGTTAGAAACATCAGCTTTGCGGAAGCAAATATCACACCTGTAAGCAGCGGCATTGCCGGGGTTAAAAACTGCCGCTCGACCGATATCGTTGCCTTATACCTGAAGAGGTTAAAATATTACCCAGAGCAGCCTGTGAAAAAGCAGAACTCTTTCACAGGAACCCAGGGCCTCTTTCACACTTGTGCGACTTGTCCTGCGATTTGGGACTGCAAAGTCACATGACAAGTCCCACCCCATGCTTTCCAATGAGTACCATTAATATCTGTGCGTCTTCAAGTTCCAGCGACTTCAAAAGTAGTCCCTGCACTACTTTAGTTCCGACTTTGATGCGACTTGAGGTCCGTAGACCTCAAGATTCCACAGGCATTGCTTCAAGTCGCATCAAAATCGTGTGCAAAAATCAAGTGGCACAAGTGTGAAAGGAGCCTTTATGATCCTTGATAAAATAATTTCACCAAGGGTCAGTGGTGCAGTGGTGGTGGTACAGTGGTGGTCGCAATGCCACCTTACAGACAACTAAAAAGATCGTTGGTATCTCTGCCATTTGACATTGGTCCCAGAACCATGCAGGCACTATCAAATGGGAGGCCAATTAGCCTCAGCCAAAGGAACCCTAACAACCCGCAGGGGTGTCAAACTGGCAGCCCTCCAGCTGTTCAGGAACTACAAGTCCCATCATGGCTCTGCTTGTGGGAGTCCTTCTTGTAACTGTCAATGCTGCATGGGACCTGTAGTTCCACAACAGCTGAAGGGCCACCAGTTTGACCCCTGTGAGTCCGCAGGACAAGACTGAAAAAGTTGAGCGGCTGCTCTGGGTAATATTTTAGAGCAACGGTTCTCAACCTGAGGTCTATGGACCCCTAAGTGGCCCATGGATAGGTTTCATGGGGTCTGTGAGGGTCAGATAAATTATAATATTTACATTCACTATAAAGCCATCCTACCTTTTCCCAATCAATAGTTTTCATTAAAATAAATTAAACAAAAAAACATACCGTATATACTCGAGTATAAGCCGACCCAAATATAAGCCGAGGCACCTAATTTTACCACACAAAAAAATGGAAAAACATATTGACTCCACTATAAGCCTAGGGTGAGAAATGCGCAGCTACTGTAAGTGGAAAAAAGGGTCAACAATGCCCATTTGCAGCCTCACTGTGCCCATTTGCAGCCATAGGTCCCCCAAACTTCAAACTTGGTAGTTAAGGGTTCCTAGATGCCCCCTAGCTGCAGCCAAATAGGGGGTCTCTGGACCCAAAGGGTCATGAAATAACATTGCTGCAGATGGACACAGTTGACCGACTTTGGGACCCCGTATCTTGGGGCCACTTGGTGCTAGGAACCCCAAATTTGGTATGCAAACTCAGTCCAACATATCCAAAGATGGGGTTCCTATTACCAAGTGGCCCCAAGATATGGGGCCCCAAAGTCAGTTCGGAAAATGTCAAGCACTTTTCTGCAGCAGAGAATGACATTTTGCGAACCGACATTGGGGCCCCGTATGTCGGGGCCACTTGGTAATAGGAACCCCATCTTTGGATATGTTGTAGTGTTCCACTGGGTTTGCACACCAAAGTGGGGGTTCCTAGCACCAAGTCGGGTCGGAAAATTTAATTTTCTGCTGCAGAAAAATGCTTGACATGTTCTGTATAAGTATAAGCCGAGGGGGGGGGGGGGGGCATTTTCAGTACAATAAAATGTGCTAAAAAAAATCGGCTTATACTCGAGTATATACGGTACCCTACCACTACTTATAGGGCTGACCGCTGAGAGTCTCTTGACTCGTCGTTGGCCCATTTTACCATTTAGTCTTGTATCATCTTTCTCTGCACAAAGGCCATCTAGTGCCACTCCATAACACCAAGTGCCAATTTTCTAGTAGTAGATTGGAGCAGAACTAAAAGTTGTTTTGTTGAATTTAATTTGCAAGATTGCATTTTTTGTGAGGCGTGGTCCCTGGTCATACATTTTTGCATGAAAAGGAATGTTTTTGCGGAGACTATTTACTTTATTCAAACTCTGTATGTAATATATGTATGAGGCAATCACATTTGAATAAATATTAAAATGTAATATTCCCTGCATGCAAAGTTGTGTTTATGTGAATACTTCTGGGCAGGGAGGTCCATAGTTTATCAGATTCTTAAAAGGGGTTCATCACTTAAAAAATCTTAAAGTGGAGTTCCCCTTAAAAAAAAAAAAAAAAAATAATTAAAAAAGTCAGAAACTACAAATACTGCAGCTGCTGACTTTTAATAATTGGACACTTACCTGTCCCAGGGTCCAGCAATGCGGGGGATCGAAGCCCCGCTCATCCCCCCCCTCTTCGCTCGACGATGGCGGCATTCTAACTGTGGGCACCCAGCTGTGGCTTCACAGCCGGGCACCCACTGCGCATGCGTGAGCAGCGCGCCGTGATTGGCATCGCAGTCATCTGGGACCTGTCACATGTCCCAGATGACTGACAGGAGGGAGGGGGCAGAGCTGAGCCCTTCCTGCGCCGAGGGGAAGTGATGTCACCAGCCCGGGCACTGAAGGAGGCAGACTACGAGGGACCCCCTAGCAACAGGCATTTAGAGGTGAGTTAAAAAATAAAATGCGCAACACCACTTTAAGTAGCACTTCTCTAGAGCAGTGGTCTCCAGACTGGGCTCCCGGGGTAGGTGCAGCCCTTTATCTAGCCCTTGGAATACCTGATATGAAAACGCTATTCCTCCCACTAATACAGACGATGGGGCACCAATCCTCCCACTGACACCAATGTTGGGGCACTATTCTTCTCACTGACACCAATAATGGGGTACTATTCCTCCCACTGACACCAATGATGGGGCACTATTCCTCCCACTGACACAAATGGGGCACTATTCCTCCCACTGACACAAATGATGGGGCACTATTCTCACTGACACCAATGATGGGGCACTATTCTTCTCACTGAAACCAATGATGGGGCACTATTCCTCCCACTGACACCAATGATGGGGCACTATTCCTCCCACTGACACCAATGATGGGGCACTATTCCTCCCACTGACACCAATGTTGGGGCACTATTCCTCCCACTGACACCAATGTTGGGGCACTATTCTCACTGACACCAATGATGGGGCACTATTCTTCTCACTGAAACCAATGATGGGGCACTATTCCTCCCACTGACACCAATGATGGGGCACTATTCCTCCCACTGACACCAATGTTGGGGCACTATTCCTCCCACTGACACCAATGTTGGGGCACTATTCTCACTGACACCAATGATGGGGCACTATTCTTCTCACTGAAACCAATGATGGGGCACTATTCCTCCCACTGACACAAATGATGGAGCACTATTCCTCCCACTGACACCAATGTTGGGGCACTATTCCTCCCACTGACACCAATGTTGGGGCACTATTCCTCCCACTGAAACCAATGATGGGGCACGATTCCTCTCACTGAAACCAATGTTGGGGCACTATTCCTCCCACTGACACCAATGTTGGGGCACTATTCCTCCCACTGACACCACACCAATGTTGGGGCACTATTCCTCCCACTGACACCACACCAATGTTGGGGCACTATTTCTCTCACTGACACCAATGATGGGGCTCTATCCCTTCCACCGACACCAATAAGGCGTTATTCCTCTCATTGGGCTCAATTTCTCCTCCTACTGATGACAGGCGCTATGTAATGGTTTCACTCAGTGGCGTCACTAGGGTTGGTGTCACCCGGTGCGAAAAAAAAATGGTGTCACCCCCCCCCCACCAACTATAGTCCCCCCTCAGTACAGACCCCCTCCACTAACTACAGACCCCCCTCCCGCAGTATATATCCCCACCCTCAGTACAGACCCCCACACTAAGTACAGACCCCCACACTAAGTACAGACCACCCTCCATCAATATAAACCTCCTCCCTCAGTACAGACACCCCTTCAGTGCAGACCCCTCCATCAGTACAGACACCCCCCCTTAGTGCAGTCACCCCCCAGCAGTACAGATACCCCTCCCAGTGCAGACCCCCCCCCAGCATTACAGACACCCCCCTCAGTGCAGACCCCACCAGCAGTACAGATACCCCTCTCAGTGCAGACCCCCCCCCCCCCAGCATTACAGAAACCCCCCTCAGTGCAGACCCCCCAGCAGTACAGACACCCCCCCTCAGTACAGACATTCCCCTCAGTGCAGACCTCCCAGTGCAGACCCCCCCCCCAGCAGTACAGACACCCCTCCCTTAGTGTAGACCCCCCTCAGTACAGACACCCCCCAGGACAGGCCCCCCAGCAGTACAGATATCCCCCCTCAGTGCAGACCCCCCCCCCCAGTGCAGATCCCCCCCAGGGCAGGCCCACCCAGCAGTACAGATATCCCCCCTCAGTGCAGACCCCCCCCCCCCAGTGCAGATCCCCCCAGGGCAGGCCCCCCCAGCAGTACAGATATCCCCCCCCAGTGCAGATCCCCCCCAGGGCAGCCCCCCCCCCCCCAGCAGTACAGATATCCCCCCTCAGTGCAGACCCCCCAGTGCAGACACCCCCCAGTGCAGACACCCCAAAAGACAGACAGTACAGACCCCCCAGTGCAGATATCCCCCCTCAGTGCAGACCCCCCAAAGTACAGACACCCCCCAGTGCAGACCCATCCCTCAATACAGACACCCCCATCACAGACCTCAGATACAGACAGCGGTGTGTGTCCCTCGAGCTCCTCCTCCTTTGTGGATGTAAACAAAGGAGGGGGAGGCGGCTTCGTTCCGCTCTGCTCCGCTGAGGGACACCGCGGCGACGGTGAGACACGGCGACACGGCGGCTGGCGGTGTTAGCGGTGCCGCTACCCACGGGTGTCACCCCTTTGGCGGGTGTCACCCGGGTGCGGCGCGCACCCCCCGCACCTGGCTAACAACGCCACTGGTTTTACTCCCAATGACCACAGTCCGCCCCTCCTAAAGTTTGAAGGACAATAAACTAGCTGACAATGGCTAATCTAGAGTAACGATCTCAGTATATAACAAGAACAGAAGAAAAGATACTTTAAAGTGATTGCTACAAAGTGAAGCTCTGCTATAGCTACAGATCCAGTGACCGGTGATACAAGCAATCAGCCTACGTCTAGAAGACGGGTTAGCTGGGTTTATGAGCAACACACAATGAGACGGACTTGTATAAAAAAATTAAATAAAAAGTTTCTGCATCACCAATAGAAACCTTTTCTCAACTTTAGAAGCTTAACTGCTAGAATGAACAGCAGCTACTTGTCTTACACTTTTATAAACACATTTAACTCCTGTTATATGGACATAGAAAGTGGAAATCAATGACGATCATTACCTAAAACGATCTCTGTATCGGATATGCTCGGACACTGCGTTTCCTCCATGTTTACAGATAGATCCAGTCCAGAGTCCTCTTCTTTATACACATGGATACTTTCACCTGTATCCTGCTCATAATCCTCCTTAGCCTGAAGCGGGTCAGATTGCTGAACACTTGAACACCGAGTGCCGTCGTTTTCAGGCATTCCACAACCTGCATTCACCATCTCCTTCATACATAATTTCCTTGTAGAATCCACCACTGCATTGACAATTGCAGCTGCAAGGTGCTCTATGGGACAATCCTCTATACCGGAGGGCCGATTCATTCCTTGCCCAGCACTTTCCTCCTCTGAATGGGCAGGCTTTTCTGAATCACCGGGGACAGAGGAGGCCTCGCTCTCACTGCTTGCAGGAGCATTATCTGAGCTTGAGTCACCACTGAGTAAGGACGACTCCTCGGCTATAGGATGAAGTGAAGCTCTGGAGACTTTTAACACCTCTGAGCTATCTTCAACTCTCTTACTCTCTACAGGAGCCTGCTTGACAACCTCCCCTGGCTCCTCCTCTACACAATCAACAGGGCTTGGCGTTTCCGTATCCAACAAGTCTTTTAGGGAAGGTGCTGGAGGAATAACAGCATCCTTTACCTCACCTACAGAGTCATGGAAAGAGCAGCCAGGTACGTCAGCTTCAGTGGACGAATTTTCACCTTCGGCAATCCGTCTTGTGCCATCGGTAGACCGGTCTGGACTTTCACTTTGTGAGTTTGAAACTTTGGTTTCCGTCTGTTCGGAGTCACATGCCTCTGCACAGTCCAACTTGTCAATTGCCGTGCTTTCCAGTGACTGTCCAGATTCTACAAGGTCACACTGCCCGGTTCCTTCTACAAGGTCACACTGCTCGGTTCCTTCTACAAGGTCACACTGCCCGGTTTCTGCTAATAGAGAGGAACACGGCTCTCCCTGGTCTCCATTACCAGATTTAAAAGTAGTCTGATTGTCATTAACAGTCGGTGTTGATGGCTCTCCAGTATCCGGTTCACTGGTCCCTTGAGAACTTGGTGTGTCCTTCGTTTCCACTGGTGGGCTAGTACAAGGGCCAGGCACGGCTTCTTTGATACCTACACTAAGGCCTTCTGAAATTTGTGCTAAAGGTGCCGTGGTGACCGCAACTTTTTCTTCAAGCATGGATCCAGCATCACCACCACCAGCACTTTTAGGTTTGCAAATGG
>CM053029.1:573616750-573662629 GCA_028564925.1 Lithobates sylvaticus
ACATGTCAGGCCAAATTGAAATTGGTCAAGCGTCTATTGGAGAGGTCAGGGGCAATTTAGCGAGGGAAATAGTATACAATCAGGATTCAATTCCCATACAGTATAGTTAATAAGGTTTCAAATTAATTTCCATATGTATTGGGAAACATAATACGTTAATTTTAAATAGACAAAAAGACATATTGCAAGAAACAATAAAACATAACGTAGCAGGCTTTGGCGCATGATGGTAAAGACCTCTGCGGGCGAGACCCCAAAGGAGGGGAAAACGAACATTTTTTCAAAAGGATGGTTTATATTGGGAACAAATGTAATGATAAATATTAAAGGAAGGATTTGAAGCTGATATACTCGTTCATACCCGGGTATCTGGTGGCATCTAAGGTGTATATCCACCTGGTTTCGAGTTGAAGGAGGCGGTTATCAATGTCCCCTCCGCGTATGTTGAGGGGTAGATGTTCAAGGGCAGAAAATAAAATTGCAGTAGGATCAAAGTTATGTTTTTGAGCTACATGACGATTAATCGCAGTTGAAATTTTCTTTTTGGATAAAGGTTTAATGTGGTCCTGTATGCGGATGGAGAAGGCTCTCTTTGTTTTTCCGAAAAACAAAGAGAGCCTTCTCCATCCGCATACAGGACCACATTAAACCTTTATCCAAAAAGAAAATTTCAACTGCGATTAATCGTCATGTAGCTCAAAAACATAACTTTGATTCTACTGCAATTTTATTTTCTGCCCTTGAACATCTACCCCTCAACATACGCGGAGGGGACATTGATAACCGCCTCCTTCAACTCGAAACCAGGTGGATATACACCTTAGATGCCACCAGATACCCGGGTATGAACGAGTATATCAGCTTCAAATCCTTCCTTTAATATTTATCATTACATTTGTTCCCAATATAAACCATCCTTTTGAAAAAATGTTCGTTTTCCCCTCCTTTGGGGTCTCGCCCGCAGAGGTCTTTACCATCATGCGCCAAAGCCTGCTACGTTATGTTTTATTGTTTCTTGCAATATGTCTTTTTGTCTATTTAAAATTAACGTATTATGTTTCCCAATACATATGGAAATTAATTTGAAACCTTATTAACTATACTGTATGGGAATTGAATCCTGATTGTATACTATTTCCCTCGCTAAATTGCCCCTGACCTCTCCAATAGACGCTTGACCAATTTCAATTTGGCCTGACATGTCTAGATTCATTTTTGTACTCTTGTCCAAACTTTACTCTGCTCCCACAAACCCGTTAAAGGTCTCTAATTAGCTATGACCCAAACATGTTTAAACTCTAATTATCTGGTACTAATGGCTCTTAGTTAGAGTTCATGACTGGTGAGGATATCCCCTATTTTCTTAACCCGCTGGATTGCCTCTAATACACAGCCCCCATTGGTCTTGTTCCATCTCGCCTCCTTTCTCCCCCTTCTTTTCCCCATCCTAAGTACCCCCCCATCACCGTTCGGCTGTCAAGACTTGGCCACCGCCCTGGGGGCGGACATGTCTTTTTGGGAAAGCCCCTTTGCTTAGTATGGACACCCGAGGGCGGACTCAACAAGCCCGCCCACCTCCAGCCTCTGCCACTCACTCGCCGGAATACGGCGATGACGTCATCACGCTCATTGCACGCCTACCGCCGGGAACTATGGTTATTGTAGGCTCCCGGCGGAGGCGTGCTGTGCGCATGCGCATAGGCTCCTCTGTCCGCTGATCGAGGGGCGGTCTCCACGCCTCCTCGATCTGGAAGGCGGTTATAAAAACCAGCCTGCTACTTCAGTCCATCACAGGACTCTGGAGGCACCTGACGTATTACACCTGTCTGCATTCAAGTAAGTAATTTAATCTCCCTGCCACTTTCCTTTTTGGCATTATTTTCAATTTATTTTTTATCTAAGAGGGTTGCTTGAATACCATCTCTCTTCAGCTCCTTGCAGACCCCTGACCGTCTAGGACACCTCTTCTTCCCCCCTTTCTTTAAGGGTGCTCATAATTGCCTATCTTAGGCAGAACTGGCTTTTTACCTCACATTCCAACACAGGTATTGGATCATCCTCTCTCATAACCTTACTTAATTTATTGCTCCTCTTTCTTCAATTAATACCCTGTACAATACCGTAATTCTCTGCTTATCTAATGTCTTCCCAGGTGCCTCCTGTTTATTATTTGGTTACTTTTCAGAACCTTCTGGTTCTTTCATTACACATTTTCAACCGTATTTTTTAATCAACCCAAGTAAGTAAACATTTGAGACATTGTCCCCCATGTAGTGTATGGCGTCATGTCCATGAACCAACTTTTCATGGACTTACAACACTATTGAAATTACTTTTTATTATTTATTTTTTTCTTTGAAATATTGTTCATTCCTCCCTAACCAGATAAAACATCCAATGTCCGATCTGGTTGTACCCGCCTTCTGCTAAGCAATCCTGGCACCCTATATGACTGCCTTACCTCACGGCTGGGGCCGAATCTGACCTACACACCGACTTGGGTAAGCTCTGGATGGCGCTAAGGGGGACTCTTCCCTTCTTTTTTCCACCAGGGAAGGAGGGGCTAAGGCATCCCCTCTGGGTTGGCAACTAGTGGAACTCTCCCGGTCTTTTCTATGAGAAATTTGTCTTCTTTATTTATTTTTTTCTTTTAATCTAAATGGGTCTATTTCTTTATCTTACCCATTATTGAATTGAACTAATTATGATGCTTTCTTTACTAGATATATTAATTACGTAAAGTAGACGCACCCTGAGGAAGCCATTGTCATGGCGAAACATGTCGGAATTGTCTACTAAGACTCACCTAGTCTATCTCGGGTCACCTTACTTACAGTAAACCTGAATTGCACCTTTAATTTCATGTGCATAACTTGAACCAATTGCTAACTCTGTATTGTCTTCTATATCAATGATTACACGCCGCTGTAAATGAAATTTTAATTATTATCTGTCATGATTTATATGATTGAGTCTTGCTAAAAATATATTGTCAATTTTTTCCTATATATATTTTTCTTTTTCTGTGTATTGATGTAATTTTCTATATGTAATAAAAACCGTTTTACTAATTAATAAGTATTATGAGCATTGAACTGTGAGTTAACCCCGACTCCTCTACATCATTCTTGCACCGCTATAATCCCTAGTCCACCATCCCCTCCTTGTTGATACTCTTACACCAAGTGTCAGGGCTCTAGCCGCCCTGGGCACCCTAGCCGGAGGGTGCGCGGGCACCTGGGCAGCCCTGGTCCCTCTGAACGCCGGCGCGCGCGTCGGCGCGCGCCGCGGGCGCGTGCACGCGCCCGCGGGACTCGTGCGCGCGCTCCCGTGCGCAAATAGCGGGCGCGCGCGCCCCCCCGTGCGCGTGCACGTGCGCGATCGGCGCCGCTTTGGCGCCAGTGGCCTTATTTAAAGGGGACAGCTGCCTGCATGCGGCGCTGTCCGTCTCAGCTCCCACCTGTGACCCCAACCTGAACCTGTCTGAAGCTCCCTACCTGTGACCCGGCTTGTTTGACTCCGCTACTCTCTCCGTTCCTTGACCCCGGCTTGTTTGACCCTGCTCTGGACTGTGTTACTGTTGCTGAACCCCCGGCTTGCCTCCTGACCATCCTCCTGCCTGCCGTCCATACCTGTCTGCCTTACCTGTTGTGACCCGGCTTGCCTGACCATCCCTGCTCCAGTGTCCCTGCACAGGTCTTCGCTGCTGCCGTCATCTGCTGATCTCCTGCCGTTGCTGTCAGCTACTTCAGCCGTCTGCTGCTGCTCCTGTTGTCGGTTTACCTCCTGCCTCCTGGTTTCCTGCCGAACCTTCATCTGCAGACCTACCCTCTGAGCAAGCCCTGCATCTACCCTGCATCAGCCTGCTGCATCCACACGGACACTCCTACCCGCTGAGTTCACGGCTACGCTGTCCCCAATCCAGCAGGCCCTGAACCAGAGTTGTAAGAGAGGTCTCCAACCATCAAGTCAAGCTCAGCACTACCAGGTACCTAACAGTACGGACAGCCAATATGACTGAGCCTGCGGATGGAGCCTCAACCATGCGGGAAATGTGCTCCCACCTGGCAGCCCTCACACAAGCCGTGAAATCCCTGCAGGAGGGATACACCAAGCTGGAAGGCCAAGTTCAACAACTTGCCAGCCCCATGGCTGCTGCACCTCCACCACCAGTGCAACCTGCCTCCCAACCAACAGTGGTGATGCTTCCCCCTGAACCTAGAGTACCTATCCCAGAAAGGTTCTCGGGCGACCGGTCCAAGTTTCAAGCTTTCCGAGATGCCTGCCAGCTTTACTTTGCCCTGCAACCCCGGACCTTCTCCCTGGAAGTCACCAAGGTGGGATTCGTGGTGTCCCTTCTACAAGGAGAACCCCAGTCCTGGGCCCACCGTCTTCTGGGAACCAACAGTGTCATGACCCAGTCCTTAGCCGCCTTCTTCCAGGCAATGGCACAGTTGTATGACGACCCTCAACGCACGGCTACAGCTGAATCTGCCCTATCCGCGCTCCAGCAAGGCCGCAGGACGGCTGAGGACTATATCACGGACTTTAGGCGCTGGAGCGCGGATACTCAATGGAACAATGCAGCCCTCAGACACCAGTTCCGCATGGGCCTCTCAGAGGGGTTGAAAGACGAACTGGCCCGTGTAGGAGTTCCTGAGGATCTTGAGGACCTTGTCACTCTGACAATCCAATTGGACCGTCGCCTACGGGAGCGCCGAGCTGAACGCTCTGCTTTGCCCAGTCGCCCAGCTTGGATGGTCGCTAGGGCTCCTGTTCCTGCCACTCGCTACCTACCTGCTCCCTCTACACCTCCCGTGGGACCTGCTTCAGATGGTTCCGAACCGATGCAGATTGGTCTTCTACGTGCCCCCTTGACGCCCGAGGAACGGGCCCGACGTCGCCAGTTGAATCTGTGTCTGTACTGTGGGGGCTCTGGACATTTCGTGAATGGTTGCCCTGTCAAGACGCGTAAGTGCTTATCATCCGTATCTCCTCTCTCTGCACCCTGCCCAGCCAGTACTATTCACCTTACCCTTCCTCTGTCGTTGCAGTGCCAGGGAAGGACAATCCTCACCAGCGCCATCATTGACTCCGGGGCGTGTAGCTGTTTCGTGGATGCCACCTTCGCCAACACTCACGCCCTGCCGCTCCAGAAGAAGACCCAAGGACTTACTGTGTTTCTGGCGGATGGGTCCCGCATTAAGTCTGGCCAGGTGACTCAAGAGACTTTGCCCTTAACCGCTACAATTTTCCCTCAACATCAGGAGCTCCTGACCATGGACGTGATCTCCTCTCCCCTGTTCCCGGTCATCCTGGGTATGCCATGGCTCCAGGCCCATAACCCGCTGATCCATTGGTCCACCGGGGAGGTAGAATTTCAATCTCGGTACTGCCAGGAACACTGCCTACCTGCAACCCTCGGACCATCCTCTACCTTGCTTTGCCTAGACGCGGATCAAGACCTACGCCAATCTGTACCCCAACCTTATCATGACTTTCTGGACGTTTTCAGCAAGCGGGGGGCAGACTCCCTTCCGCCCCACCGTCCCTATGATTGCCCCATCGAGCTCCTCCCTGGGGCTGAAATTCCCTTCGGTCGCATTTTTCCTCTCTCCGAGAAAGAACAAGAGGCCCTGAAGACCTACATTGCCGAAAACTTAAAGAAGGGGTTCATCCGCCATTCCACCTCTCCTGCTGGCGCAGGCATCTTCTTCGTCACCAAGAAGGATCAGTCCTTGAGGCCCTGTGTGGACTACCGGGAGCTCAATAAAATAACGGTCAAGAATCGGTACCCCCTGCCCTTAATCCCTGAGCTCTTTCAGAAGCTAAGATCGGCAACGGTTTTCACCAAATTGGACCTCAGGGGTGCATACAATTTGGTCCGCATTCGGGCCGAGGACGAGTGGAAGACGGCTTTCCGGACTCGTTTCGGCCACTATGAGTACTTGGTCATGCCCTTCGGGCTCTGTAATGCCCCGGCCACGTTCCAGCATTTCATCAATGATGTACTCAGAGACTATTTGGACATTTTCGTGATCGTCTATCTGGACGACATCTTGATTTTCTCCCAAACCCTTGAACAACATCGTGGGCATGTGGGCAAGGTACTCCTTCGACTCCGACGGCACGGCCTGTATGCAAAGGCCGAGAAGTGCGAATTTGAGCAGCAGGAAATCCAGTTTTTGGGACTTGAAATCTCCCCGGCAGGCATTAGAATGGACCCTCAGAAGGTGTCCGCCGTTCTTGACTGGCCAGCACCTGTAGATAAAAAAGGAATCCAACGGTTCGTAGGATTTGCAAACTTCTACAGGAAGTTTATTAAGGGGTTCTCTGCTATCATCACCCCCATCACCCAGCTGACCAAGCAGGGCACACGCTTCCACTGGGGCCCGGAAGCTCAAGGGGCCTTTGATCAGCTTAAGAGACTGTTTACCTCCGCCCCTATCCTCAGTCACCCCGACCCTGCCCTCCCTTACATCTTGGAGGTCGATGCATCTGAAGTGGCAGTTGGGGCGGTCGTGTCACAACGACAGGGCAATAAAGACGCCATGCACCCAGTGGGATTTTTCTCTCGGAAACTTTCTCCAGCCGAGAGGAATTATGATGTCGGGGACCGGGAGCTCTTGGCTATCAAATCGGCACTAGAAGAATGGAGGTACCTCTTGGAGGGAGCTAATCATCCAGTACTCATCTACACTGACCACAAGAACCTTGAGTACTTACGAACTGCCAAGCGACTCAAACCCCGACAAGCCCGCTGGGCTCTGTTTTTCTCAAGGTTCTGCTTTCATATTACGTATCGTCCCGGTTCCAAGAATGTGAAGCCTGACGCCCTTTCCCGGATGTTTGACAGTCCCAAGGACTCCACCACCCCAGACACCATCCTATCTTCCGGAAACTTTCTACTTTTACAGCCAGATCTGCTATCTCAAATCCGGGAGGCATCCGCCAGTTCCCAGGGACCCCATGGGGTCACCCTAACTTCCAGCGATGGACTCCTCTGGAGGGGAAGTCAAGTCTTCGTCCCCGAATCTGTAAGGGTGAAGGTCCTGACCCTTCTACACGACCATCCACTGGCAGGACACTTCGGGAGCCGTAAAACTGTGGAGTTGGTGCAACGCACCTTTTGGTGGCCCAAACTAAAGGAATTCTGCAAGTCTTATGTTGACTCCTGCCCTGTTTGTAACCGCAGCAAGACGTCTAGGAACCGAGCTTGGGGACTTTTGAAGCCTCTTCCTGCACCTGATCGACCTTGGCGAATGTTGTCCATGGACTTTATAGTCGAGCTTCCGTGCTCAGAGGGGTGCTCTGCTATTTTTGTAGTAGTGGACCGGCTGTCCAAAATGGCCCACTTTTTGCCTTTAAGGGGAACACCATCTGCCACAGAGACTGCCCATCTTTTTATTAAGGAGATAGTCAGGTTACATGGGGTTCCGGCCAATATAGTATCAGATAGGGGGGTCCAGTTCACGTCCCGTTTTTGGAGGGCCCTTTGTGAGATCCTTAAGATTGAGCTGGCCCTTTCTTCTGCATACCACCCCCAAACTAATGGGCAGACGGAACGCACCAACCAGACTTTAGAGCAATACATAAGGTGCTTCACGTCCTTTGTACAGGACGATTGGGTGTCCCTATTACCCCTAGCTGAATTCTCTTATAATAATGCCAGTCATTCAGCCACAGGTCAATCCCCATTTTTTGCCAACTACGGTTTTCACTTGTCTTTTCTCCCTGACTTTCTCCCAGAATCTTCAGTCCCGGCAGTCCAGGATACAGCTTCGTTCCTCAGCCGCAACAACAGGATTCTTCAGGAGGCAATCACCAAGGCACAGGAGGACAGCAAAAGATTCTTCGATCGGAAGAGGAGGGGTGAGCTGAACTTGCAGGTGGGCGACCAGGTATGGCTAGCTACAACTAACCTTAGACTTGCTTGTCCCTCTAAGAAGCTTGCTCCCAAGTTCTTAGGACCTTTCCCTGTGAAGAGGAGGATCAATGAAGTTTCCTATGAGCTGTCCCTGCCCGACTCTATGAGAGTCCACCCAGTCTTCCACGTTTCTCTCCTGAAACCCGCTGTGCCCGATCCCTTCCCTGATAGGGGTACAAACCCACCCGGACCTGTCCTGGTCCAAGGTAATGAGGAGTACGAGGTAGAGGCCATCCTTGATTGCAGGAGACGTAGGGGGGAGAGGCAGTTCCTGATCAAGTGGAAGGGGTATGGGGCCGAGAGTAATTCATGGGAGCCAGAATGCAACCTTCATGCCAAGAGACTAATCCGCACCTTTCTTTCTTCCCATCCAGAAAGACAACGCCTAATGGGCACCCGGAGGTTGCCCCTTGTGAGGGGGCAATGTCAGGGCTCTAGCCGCCCTGGGCACCCTAGCCGGAGGGTGCGCGGGCACCTGGGCAGCCCTGGTCCCTCTGAACGCCGGCGCGCGCGTCGGCGCGCGCCGCGGGCGCGTGCACGCGCCCGCGGGACTCGTGCGCGCGCTCCCGTGCGCAAAAAGCGGGCGCGCGCGCCCCCCCGTGCGCGTGCACGTGCGCGATCGGCGCCGCTTTGGCGCCAGTGGCCTTATTTAAAGGGGACAGCTGCCTGCATGCGGCGCTGTCCGTCTCAGCTCCCACCTGTGACCCCAACCTGAACCTGTCTGAAGCTCCCTACCTGTGACCCGGCTTGTTTGACTCCGCTACTCTCTCCGTTCCTTGACCCCGGCTTGTTTGACCCTGCTCTGGACTGTGTTACTGTTGCTGAACCCCCGGCTTGCCTCCTGACCATCCTCCTGCCTGCCGTCCATACCTGTCTGCCTTACCTGTTGTGACCCGGCTTGCCTGACCATCCCTGCTCCAGTGTCCCTGCACAGGTCTTCGCTGCTGCCGTCATCTGCTGATCTCCTGCCGTTGCTGTCAGCTACTTCAGCCGTCTGCTGCTGCTCCTGTTGTCGGTTTACCTCCTGCCTCCTGGTTTCCTGCCGAACCTTCATCTGCAGACCTACCCTCTGAGCAAGCCCTGCATCTACCCTGCATCAGCCTGCTGCATCCACACGGACACTCCTACCCGCTGAGTTCACGGCTACGCTGTCCCCAATCCAGCAGGCCCTGAACCAGAGTTGTAAGAGAGGTCTCCAACCATCAAGTCAAGCTCAGCACTACCAGGTACCTAACAGCTGTGCCATGATTCTAGCAAAGTGATCGTTGACTATCAATGACATAGCAAATCATAAGTAAATTAGTCATGATTCTGCATATGAGATTATCCATAACATGCTTGGCTTTTTTAAAGTTTGTGCAAGATGGGTTCTGAAGCAGCATAAGTGCAATCATCTGACCATCTATCAATTCTTACTGGACCGCTATGCTAATGAAGGTGAAGCTTTTTTGAAAAGAATAGTCACAGGAGATGAAACGTGGATCAGTGATGCTAAAAGTTTTTGGGACCCACAGGGGCCAATACGGGAACATTATTTGGAGAAGGGCTCAACAGTAAACAGAGCATGATGTTGGGGGCAGCACAGTGGCTAAGTGGTTAGCACTTCAACCTGGCAACCCCAGGGTCGTTGGTTTGAATCCCAACTGAGACACTACCTTCCTGGAGTTTGCATGTTCTCCCTGTGCCTGCATGTGCTTCCTCCCACACTCCAAAGACATGCTGGTAGTCATAGGCGTGCGCACAGGGTGTGCCGTGTGTGCCCAGGCACACCCTAATCACCCCATGCGCATTAGTGTTATCGTTCTGTGTAGCAACAAGAACATGGGAAAGATCTCCCTCTTACCGGCTCTGCAAAAAGAAAAGTGTTTATCCTTTTCTCTTTCACTGTGCCAGCAGGGAGATCAATGTGCCGGGGTCATATATATGTAGATACATACACATGCATGTGTGTTTGAGCTTAAGGGTGCACACCCTAATGCATTAGGCTGCGCACACCTATGCTGGTAGTTTAATTGTATCCTCACTAAATTGGCCCTAGTATGCGTATGCATGAATGTGAGTGAAGGACCTTTAGTAAGCTTCTTGAGGGCAGGGACTGATGTGAAAGTAAGCCTGGAGCAATGCAACGTAATGGAATAGGCATAAGGTGGGCATGACAGTGTTAACAGGGAGGTATTCTATCAAGTGATGGTAGCAGAGCAGAGCAGTGATTGGTGGAGAGGAGCAGGTGGTGTGAAACTCAGGAAAGTAGCAAGGGGGAGTGGTTCCAGCAGCTCAGTCAGCGTGGCGGAGAGAAGCTTCCCACCCGCCCTCCCTTGAATCTAAAGGTTTTTTTTTTTTTTGGTGTATTAATCTATGTGCTTTCTGTTTCAGGATGGTTATTGTCGTGGCAGCGGCATGATGTTGGTCTTTGCTGATCAAGGATTAACCCCAGGTTTGGAATAAGTTCGGGACCCATTGCTGATATGGTACCCGAGGGTCGTATGCCAGCTAAAGGGGTTTAGCTGGAAGTTGGTGATCGGGTGCGCTGCGGGCAGTATTCTTGTTGTCTCTGAGCTAGTGTCCGCTTGAGGCCTAATTTAGTTTTAAGTACCGCAGTGCCAGATTTGATATGGTTTTAAGATGGATGGGGTTTCCTGCAAAGACCAACGGGTGGAAGTTAATGGAGGAGGTGGTTTAAGTCAGGTGCATACGGTTATGCTAATTTATGTTTATGTTAATTATGTTTATTTTTGAATATTTTATATTTTATAAATAAAGTTAATTGGCTGCTACGGCCAAGTTTTCTCCAGATTGGTGTGGTCTCAATTTCTGGGGTTGGGTTGGGGTACGTAGCAGTGGTAAGAATTAGTATGGTTATAGGGGTTAACAGGACACCTCTGTTTTACAATAGTCATGTACAATATATATGTAAATTGATGGTGCTATATAAGTACCTGTAATAAATAGGTGTGACAAGCTCAAGCCTGCATTTTGAACCAAACACCAAGGCCTATTGTCAAAAGTTTTGTTATTGCATGACAATGCATGCACACTGTTCATAAGATAATGTCCATATTCTCATTGCACATGTTCTTGGACTAAGACCAGAAGAAACGAGTTGTGCAGCAACAACCAGCTGGAGACTGAAGGCATCACAGACCAACGTACATCTTTGCCAGCACATCACAGATCGACAAGTTCCATCCAAGAGTTTTATTGAAGAATGATCACTTCACAATGGACAAAGTACAACATTTTCAGAGCCCCGCGGAAGACCTTAGTCAGACATGTGTTCATCATATGCCTGACGAGGGGGCCCAGCATGGCTTCAGAACATTGCACTTTGTCCATTATGAAGTGATTAGTCTACAATAGAACCCTTGGATGGTAGTTGTTGATCCATGTTGTGCTGCTAAAGGACATTGGTCCACGCTTTTTAAATGCTTTAGAAACTGAATTTCTAGGTTTTGGAGCATCGTGCATATAGCCAGACCTCGCCGTCTCAGATTGGTCCACTTACTGATGCCTTAAAGTGAAAATTAAGTCCTGCTAGATCCCCTCAGGGCTATACTGTTTAAAATCCAGTAATACACAGTCTCCCCCTGCTCTTCACATGCCCAATTGCTCTCCTTTTTTTGGCATTGTGGTGAAAATCAGAGCCACTAGAGGCCAATCTGCTGACAGCCTAAAGAATTACAGCTGTTCAGGGGCCCTGGGCTTCAGAAAAATGGCAGCCGCCATCAAGAAGAAACAGGAACAATGCTGGAGGCAATTTACAGCACACACTAATTATGGTAGCATAATTAATGTGGAATGTTTGTTCCTTGCCAAATAACAATATATTTTATCACTATGTTGAAGAATGTCATTGTACATTCTCTACTGCTTTTCTAATAAATTATAGAAATAGAGTGAAGATAATTATTAACTCACAATCAAATATATATAAAAAAAAAATCAAAAATCACTTCCTTTTTGAGGGTCCTTTCCCAATATATATACTACATTGCTACATGCT
Organism: Lithobates sylvaticus; assembly: GCA_028564925.1. Classification (NCBI taxonomy): domain Eukaryota; kingdom Metazoa; phylum Chordata; class Amphibia; order Anura; family Ranidae; genus Lithobates; species Lithobates sylvaticus. The sequence continues at coordinate 573,628,678 of CM053029.1, forward strand.
GACACATTACATAACGTAACAAACGCTTTAAGACAGCCATAGACGATTCCAATCTCAGGTGGTTCAGCAGGCCAAGAATAGAACAATGTAAGGGCAGGCTGATTGTACTCAAGTTGATCGATCAAACAACTTGGGTACAACCAACCTGTTGGATTGTTCATGCGATTTTTGCCAGCTAACAATAATCACTGTGTGTTCTCCCAGCCTTCTACGCTACCACAGGTATGCTATTCTTTCGCTCTGAAGGACCAGCATACCCATGCCATTCCTTCAGAGCTCTGAGCCGTGCCTGGGTATGCTGTGCCGTTCCTTCAGAGCTCTTTGCCCTGCATGGGTATGCTGTTCCTTCAGAGCGCATGTGGCGGTGACGTCACCGGCGAATGCGCTCTGAAGAACCAACATACCCGTGCCATTCCTTCAGAGCTCTGTGTCCTGCCTGGGTATGCTGTGCCATTCCTTCAGAGCTCTGTGTCGTGCCTGGGTATGCTGTGCCATTCCTTCAGAGCTGTGTCGTGCCTGGGTATGCTGTGCCGTTCCTTCAGAGCTCTGAGCCGTGCCTGGGTATGATGTGCCGTTCCTTCAGAGCTCTGAGCCGTGCCTGGGTATGCTGTGCCGTTCCTTCAGAGCTCTGGGTCGTGCCTGGGTATGCTGTGCCGTTCCTTCAGAGCTCGTTGCCATGCATTGGTATGCTGTTCCTTCAGAGCGCATGTGACGGTGACGTCACTGGCAAATGCTCTCTGAAGGACCAGCATACCCGTGTCATTCCTTCAGAGCTCTGTGTCGTGTCTGGGTATGCTGTGCCATTCCTTCAGAGCTCTTTGCCCTGCATGGGTATGATGTTCCTTCAGAGCACATGTGACGGTGACGTCACCGGCGAATGCGCTCTGAAGGACCAACATACCCGCGGCATTCCTTCAGAGCTCTGTGTCATGCCCGGGTATGATGTGTCGTTCCTTCACAGCTCTGAGCTGTGCCTGGGTATGCTGTGCTGTTCCTTCAGAGCTCTTTGGTATGCTGTTCCTTCAGAGTGCATGTGACGGTGACGTCACTGGCGAATGCGCTCTGAAGGACCAGCATACCCGTGGCCTTCCTTCAGAGCTCTGTGTCGTGCCTGGGTATGCTGTGCCGCACAGGTATGCCATTCCTTCAGAGCTCTGCTCCAGGCACAGGTATGCCGTTCCTTCAGAGCGCATTCGCCGGTGATGTCCCTGGCGCATGCGCTCTGAAGGACCAACATACCTGTGCCATTCCATCAGAGCTCTTTGCCATGCACGGGTATGCTGTTCCTTCTGAGCGCATGTGGTGGTGACATACCTGTGCGTAGCGTGGGAGTGACGGCATCGTGGCTCCTGCCTATCAGACGGTCAGAGCTCGCAAACCTGAAAGAATTCCAGGTAAAGCTAGAACCCCTGTCAGCGGTGACAGAGCACCACTGGAGGGATCCATTCTAAGGCTGGATTCACACCTATGCAGTTTTAGTACTTTTTGCATTTCGCAGATTTGCACTTCCGGCCATTTAACATGGTTTCCTATGGAACACGTTCTGTAGTGCAAATCTGCAAAATGCAAAAAGCCCTAAAAAATGCATAGGTGTGAATCCAGCCTAAAGGTAAGTCTAACCATGCTAGTATGTAGTGCATACTAGCACTTTTTGGCTTAAACCTGCTGGGTGGACCCTCCCCCCCCCCCCCCTTTTTTTTTTTCTTTTAGGTTAACTTTACTGCTTTAACATCAGATTGATTGCTGTTCATTATACAACATTTACTTAATCTTATAAAGTCTACTTGAAAAGAATTCATGCAATTCATCATTGCAAGAACCAGAAGGCAGATCAATGCACAATCTTGATTATTTAATTACTCTATTGGCAAGGACCTCTGCCCGAAGGCTAGTACTGCCTGGTCATGCTAACAGGGAAACCAGAAGTCAAAGTCGTGATATTATATCATATAAGAGAGAGCGAGTTTGTACCCAGGCAGTATGTAAAGGGGTTAAACTTCCATTCATAAAGATGGTAAGACACAGAAGGCGTTTTCATAGGTCTAGTCAGCACACACACCCAGACTACATTTCTCTATCCAATTAGCGGCTGATAGCAGTGTTGAGACCAGCAAATGCAAGGTAATAGATGAATATTATACTTCATTGCTTTGAAGATCAATTTGAGGATTCAATCTGTAAAAACTGTGCTTTGTATGTCTTGCATAATGCAGGTAACTCATACTGGAGGAGGGGGTCGCAAATCAAAAACAAGAAGGAACAAGGTTGATTCTGGATGCTTTTGATGATCGTTATATATTTCAATTTTGTAATTTTGGATTTTTTTCATGGCTAGAGCAAAAAGGAAGCTAATGCCTTGATCTACAATCCACCCATGACATAGTTCTCAGTATAGGAACACTGCAACATCCTTGGTAAAATAACAACTTAAGGACATCTCTAATGAGGTGTCTTTCACACTCGCCTCCTCCCTCGCTCCCGACAAATGAATCCTGAATCTCTCAGCTCCACTTCATCCATCCCACGCACTGAATTCAAATTATTAATATTTCATACTACTGACCTAATTAAAAAAAACAACAAATGTAGACACGGAGATGTCCCGATTACCATACTGGTGGTAAACTTTTTACATTCGAGGTCGAAAAATATTTACCTTTCGCAGCGAAGGTTATCTACACAGCAGATGGGTTCCAAGCTTAACAAACCGCTAAGCTTAAATATATAAAAGCTCTACTTCCTTGACCCAATAAACGTTTTTTTTTTTTATCGACGATATCCTTTGGAATACTCCCTTCCTAAGTAGTCGTATTAGTAGGGTAAATTATTTACTAGCAACACAAACCACTCTAAACTAAGGGTTCAGGGATGAAGGAGTCAACCTGAGCATATGTCTCGTTAATAACCTAGATGGAAAGATACATAGAAAAACAGAGAGATAAAAACTGAGATTCCTACCAGTTCTAAGGAATAATGAATTCCACGGATCTGGGGATTCCACCTTTTTTTTTTAAATTAATCTTCAGGTGCCATTGAAAGAGGTCCTTTAGAGGCTGCCGTGCCCCGGGCAATCACAAGCGTGAGATTAAGTGTACAAGCTCTTGAGAAGCAAGCCGATCATCCCAGTGTAATAGTATATCCAGGCAGCACCGTGATACGAGAAATGGAAGAGTCCATCAGCCAGTATAGCACACACGCACAAAACAAGCACTGATGCTCAGGGGAGGCAGGCAGGGACTGGAGGACCAGATGGAAGGAGGGGGAGGAGGAACGCTAACATGACAGATGTGATGACTTTTAAGTTAAAGCGAAAACTGATGATGCACAACATGTATAGCCGGACTGAAAGTGAATATTAAGATAAACAAATGAGGCATTTTAAGCCGTTCAAGATATGTTAATGCGCTTGTTAATTATATTTTTAATATGGCCATACGAGGTGCTAATATAAAAAGATTGCCAATTCAGGATGCTGCTGATTAAGGTGTTTCTACACACAAGAGCACAGGATGCAAATACATTATACCGTATATACTCGAGTATAAGCCGACCCGAATATAAGCCAAGGCACCTAATTTTACCACAAAAAACTGGGAAAACGTATTGACTCGAGTATAAGCCTAGGGTGAGAAATGCTCAGCTACTGTAAGTGGAAAAGAGGGTCAACAATGCCCATTTGCAGCCTCACTGTGCCCATTTGCATGCCTCACTGTGCCCATTTGCATGCCTCACTGTGCCCATTTGCAGCCATAGGTCCCCCGAACTTCAAACTTGGTAGTTAAAGAACCTCTTAAAAAAAAACGTAAAAAAAAAAAAAAACTGCATAGCATACTAGCTAATTATGTATCACTTACCTGAGATCGAAGCCCCGGCATCGGTCCTCTTCTCCCCCTCCGACCGCCGACATGTTCTCCCGGAGAGTGACTTCCGGGTATCGCGGCTCCGGCGCTGTGATTTGCCAGAGCCGCGATGCAGTCACTCCGCGCATGCGCACGAGAGCGGCACAGTACAACTGAAGCATCGGCATATAGCGCCGTTGCTTCAGTTGTCGCAAGTGCGCATGTGCCGCATGACGTCGGCACATGCAAATACAGGTATATCTCCTAAACCGTGCAGGTTTAGGAGATATCCTTGTTGGCTACAGGTAAGCCTTAATATAGGCTTACCTGTAACCTAAAGTTGTAAACGAGGGTTTACAGCCACTTTAAGGGTTCCTAAATGCCCCCTAGCTGCAGCCAAAATTTGGGGTCTCTGGACCCAAAGGGTCCCGAAATGACATTGCTGCAGATGGACACAGTTGACTGACTTTGGGGCCCCGTATCTCCGGGCTACTTAGTGGTAGAAGCCCTAATTTGGTGTGCAAACCCAATGGAACTAGCAATACAACATATCCAAAGATGGGGTTACTAGCACCAAGTGGCCCCGAGATACGGGGTCCCAAAGTCGGTTCAGAAAATGTCAAGCACTTTTCTGCAGCAGAGAATGGCATTTTCCGAACTGACCTTGGGGTCAATGACATTGCTGCAGATGGACACAGTTGACCGAATTCGGGGCCCGGTATCTCGGGGGTCACTTAGTGCTAGGAACCCCATCTTTGGGTATGTTGTAGTGCTTTTGGAGTTCCTAGCCCCAAGTGGCCCCAAGATACGGGGCCCCAAATAAGCAGAGGGGGCATTTTCAGCACAAAAAAATGTGCTGAAAAACTCAGCTTATACTCGAGTATATACGGTACATCATATAGTACACATGCAACGTATCTTCTTTTTTTATTTTCCTTTTTTACAGATCTGCCTTATATTGCTATCATCTTCACAAGTAGACATTTTGAGGAATAGAGTTTAGAAAATAATAAAAAATCCACTCCAACCTCAGTTTATCCAATTTGCATACAGAATCAAAACGACCAGGTCACTAATGATTGACTTTTTTGGCTTTTTTTTATTTTAACCACTTCAGCCCCGGACCATTTGGCTGGCCAAAGACCAGAGCACATTTTGCGATTCGGCAATTAGCCGCTGGATTGCTACTGCAGGTGGCAGGAGGGGTCGCCTGTCACTACCTATTGCTGTTACAAGAGATGTTTACATTCCTTGTAACAGCAATAAAAGGGATCACATTTTTTTTTTTTTTAAAAGAAGTGTAAAAAATAAAATAAAAAAAAATAAAAAAAAATGTAAAAATGTTAACCGCTTCCGCCCCAGAAGATTTTACCCCCTTCCTGACCAGAGCACTTTTTGCGATTCGGCACTGCGTCGCTTTAACTGACAATTGCAATTGCAAACAAAATCAACGTCCTTTTTTCCCCACAAATAGAGCTTTCTTTTGGTGCTATTTGATTACCTCTGCAGTTTTTATTTTTTGCGCTATAAACAAAAAAAAAGAGCGACAATTTTGAAAAAAACACATTATTTTTTACTTTTTGCTATAATAAATATCCCCCAAAAATATATAAAAACATTTTTTCCCTCTGTTTAGGCCGATACGTATTCTTCTACATATTTTTGGTAAAAAAAATCACAATAAGCATTTATTGATTGGTTTGTGCAAAAGTTATAGTCTACAAAATAGGGGATAGTTTTATGGCATTTTTATAAATTAATTTTTTACTAGTAATGGCGGCGATTAGCGATTTTTATCATGACTGCGACATTATGGCGGACAGATCAGACACTTTTGGCGCTATTTTGGGACCATTCACATTTATACATCGATCATTGCGATTAAAAATGCATTGATTAATGTGTAAATGTGACTGGCAGTGAAGGGGTTAACCACTAGGGGGTGCTGTAGGGGTTAAGTGTGCCCTAGGGAGTGATTCTGTGGGGGAGGGGCTATGTGTGACATGACACTGGGGGAGCTGTGATCAGTGTCCTGTCACTAGGCAGAAAGGGGAAATGCTTGTTTACATCAGCATTTCCCCGTTCTTCCTCTCCGTGAGACGATCGCGGGTATACCCGTGGACATCGAGTCCGCGGGACCTGCAATCACACTCATGGAGATCGTGGCGGGGGGCGCGCACAAACTGCTTCTTAAAGGGAAACGTACAGGTACGTTAATATGCCTGCCCTTCTGCCAACGTATATCAGCGTGAGCCGGATGGCAATCGGTTAAAGTGGAAGTATCTGAGCACCACAAACTGAAACCGCTATTTAAAGTAGTTGTAAAGCCTAAACATTTTTTTTCCCTTAACCACTTAAGGGCCGAGCCTCTTTCTGAGATTTGTTGTTTACGAGTTAAAAACAGTTTTTTTTTTTTTTGCTAGAAAATTACTTAGAACCCCCAAGGATTATACATTTTTTTTTTCTAACACCCTAGAGAATAAAATGGCGGTCTTTGCAATACTTTCTGTCACACCGTATTTGCGCAGCGGTCTTACAAGCACCCTGTTTTTTGGAAAAAAATACACTTTTTTAAATTAAAAAATAAAACAACAGTAGTTAGCCCAATTTTTTTTATATTATGAAAGATAATGTTATGCCGAGTAAACTGATACCCAACATGTCACGCTTAAAAATTGCGCCCGTTCGTGGAATGACGACAAACTTTTACCCTTAAAAATCTCCATAAGTGATGTTTAAAAAATTCTACAGGTTGCATGTTTTGAGTTACAGAGGATGTCTAGGGCTATAATTATTGCTCTCGCTCTACCAATCGCGGCGATACATCACATGTGTGGTTTGAACACCGTTTTCATATGCGGGCGCTACTCGCGTATGCGTTCGCTTCTGCACGCGAGCTCGTCGGGACGGGGCGCGTGTGAAAAAAATTTTTTTTTCTTATTTATTTTACCTTTTTATTTTTACACTGTTCTTTTAAAGAAAAATGGTGTCACTTTTATTCCTATTACAAGGAACATCCCTTTTAATATAAAAAAAAAGCATGACAGGACCTCTTAAATATGAGATCTGGGGTCAAAAAGACCTCAGATCTCATATTTACACTAAAATGCAATAAAAAAAATATAAAAAAAATTGTCATTTGAAAAAATAAGTAAAAAAAAAATGTCCCTTTAAAGCTAAAGTGATGTTTTGATGTCGCTTCCGCCCTGCAAAGGTATGGAGAAGGGTGGGGGCCATCTTCCCCTCACTCATCTCCATACCCAGGAAGGAGAAGCATCCGATCGCCTCCGCCGCTACTGACGGCTCAGGTAAGCGACGGAGGGCACCGGAAATCGGCGGGGGGGACCCTCTCCCGCCGCCGATAAAAGACCACTATTATCGGAAACCGGACCGCCCGCTGAAGAAGAGGATACCGGGGTTATGGTAGCTAGCTGCTGCCATAACAACGATATTCCTCTTCAAAGTGAGGACGTATAACGGCGGATGGAATGGAAGCACACATCCCCTGCACCATCTCTATGATCAGTGGTCTGTCTGTCTTTCTCTCTGTCTCTGGTGATTGATGTCCCAGTACAGCCAGCTCTGCCTCTGCCCATATATGATTCCTATACCAAGTCATGTGACCCCTGACCCCGCCCCCCGCCGTGTTGCCGTGACACCGCCATTTGTGGAGACCGCCCTCCCTCGTTGCCTGTCCTGTACAGCGGCACATGCTGTAGCCTAATTGGATCAGAGTAGTAGGGGCTCCGGGGCAGTTGACACTGGCAAGGTCGTCGGGTGCATGCAGAAACCTGGTGAGTGAAGAACACATTGTATTAGGTAACAGGTAGGTCAGTGTAGGGGTCAGATGGGTTACATGGGCATACTCGTTTGGTTGCTGAACATGGACTGTTTATTGAAAACACAGGTACACAGGTAATACTCTGGACACCCCCCCCCCCCCCTGCATTCTGGGTGGGATAGACTGTCCAATCAGCAGTGAGAGAGTGGAGAAAGTTCCTATTTGGTTTTTAATTCTTTCCCATTAGGGAGATTTTCCATTACTTTCTTTCCCAGTGACACCCGTACAAGGAATGGGAGAAGCCGTTGCCAAAACACCAGGGGCGGCCCATCCATTAGGGGCACCCGGGTGCCACCCCCTCCCTCCAGGCCACCCCCTATATGCAATGGATAGATTCATGGGCAACGGGCACATGAATTACAGCAGTGGATTTTTTTTTTTTGAAGCACCTGATTAGAGCCAGAGGCTCTAATAGGCTTCAACATAGCGTGGGCTCAGGTTGCAGAGGATGCTTCCGGAGCCCATCCAGGTGTGTTGCAACAGCAAATGAATATTCACTGATGCAACACTGATCCTTCTTCAGGCCAATGGGGAAGCAGGTTTGATACCCGACAACTGATTGGCTGAAAGGACAGGCAATCCTATTGGATGCCTAGGAGGAGGGGAGGAGACGCACAGCGGAAGCGAGGAGGAGAAGAGACGCTGGCCGATGCTTGGATGCCCGATCCCCGCCGCATTCAGTAATTGAATGTTATTAAAAATTACCTTTCCTTTTCAATCTGCAACCAATGTAATTTTCTGTAAAGTGAAATGTAATATGGTTACCTGGAGGTTTTCTGTACACAGAACGCCCCCCAGAAATGCAATTTCCTGCTTGTGTGATTGGCTCACTGATTTTCCCAGAAGTCTGCCTAAGATACAAGTCAGATTTCAGGCATTCCCTGTAACCAAAATGTACATTTAAGTGAGATACTCCCAATAGAAAATCACATCTAAAGGGATGCAGACCCTGCAGCTTTGCTCATTAGAGCCCTGCAGGTGCACAGCTGATTGATAATTATGAAACCACTCCCATTAGACTTACTTTCCCACAGGGACACAGACAAACACATAGGGATTGCTTCAGATTAACAAAAGGTAGGAATCTGCACCAAAGTTTGTTAAAATCCTTGCAATGTATATAGATAACCCAGAGGCAAATGTTTTTTTTTCTCAACAAAAATGGATTTGCTCTTTAAAGAGGAATTGCAGTCTGCTCACATAATTTGTAATAAAAACATCTTTGCCATTCTGAAACTTCCCTCCAACCACTTTGCATATTATTTTATATATACTGTGATTCTGTACTTGCCACATATGCTGCAGAAATCTTCCTCCACCGAGTCCGGCTGCATCCATTTTAACTGTGGGCAGCTGAAGCTGCTGCCTGTTCACTTTCTGTATTTACAAAGACACACAGAGACACGCCTCCCGCTCTGCAGCTCTCATTGGCCCTCTTATGGCTCATTCCCCCCCCCTCCCTTCCTGGCAAACTCTCACGAGGGTGAGAGAGGGCTGTGCATGATGTCATAAGCCTAGGCTAATGACCAGACAAGAAACAGGAAGTGGGCTGTATAAGGTATTTACTGGCAGAAAAATTAAGGCCTCTTGAGCCCCCTCCCTAGGGAAAGAGAGCCTTGACTGATGGGGGCATGGCTAGGTGCCTGACAAGGGGAACGATTGGTTGAAAAAAGGGGGATTTTTTTCACATGTGTAGCGGCCATAACCCACGATGGGACGGCCTTGACTTTTGGGCTTACCGGTTACCTCCGCTTGTCTTGTTCCTCCAGGTCTAGGGGTTCCCAGAGTTAGTACCCAACGACTTTGGACGCTGACACCATAAAAGTCCTTTAGAAAGGTTTTTATTTGCAGGGGTAACATCCAACAGACACAGTCACATGTGGGAACAGAGGGTAAGGGTGAAGAAACTCAGGCACCTTGAACTGCAAATTAGTAGGAAGTCTCTAATGCAAACCCAGAGAGTAGCCACTTGCAGCTGGGCGCTTCAAAGCTGAACAAATCTCTAGCCAGAGATTACGGCAGTCAGCACTTGAATTCGAAAAAAACTTGCAAAGTCTCTGACCTTGAAGAAAAGTTGCAATACCAGTGAACAGGAACCTTTCCTCAGTACCTGGAACGTTATCCGTCTCCTTTGCAGTATTGGGAAAGCGTGGATTCTCTGGTGTCCTTGACAACCCAGCAACCAGGCACTTCTCAGGATGCCAGCTTGTTGGTCCTCCTCCGAAGAGTCCTCCCCCGGTCGCTTACACGAGCTGCGGTGCCCCTCCAAGTTGAGAGCGCACCCGGACGCCTTGAATCCTCCCTCAGTTACTGCGCCTCGGACCAGCCGGTTCAGAGACTCGGGAACAGATGGATCCTTCCCCAGACCAAGCGGGTCGGTGGGGTCAATGGAACTGACCATGTTTCGGGGCGGTACACGCTCTCGTGACCGGGACCCCTTGCGGGGCTACCGCGGTCCAAACTCAGGAACAGGCCGCTATGGCCGAACGGACCCCGCACACGTGACTCCAGCATCTTAAGTACCCTTCCCCAGACTCCTCAGCGGGGCCAAACGCACCCACTGATTAGCTCCGGGGAATGCCGGTACCCAAACGTCCAACCAGGCCTGATTCCAAACCTGTCATGTGTACCATACTGCACACATGATCAAGCAGAACCCCAACACAGCCCAGCCAAACTGGTGCCAAAGCTAACCTACTCAACTAGCTCTCAGAACCCATTTACTGTTCTGAGAGAAAAATAACTAAATTTTCACATAGCGGACACCTTGCAAAAGTGTCACTGCTACACATGTTATGAGTTGGAATTTAATAAAGCTGTGGCCTTGCCCTTTCCAACCTAATCGTTGTAAGTGTCTTATTTAACCACTTGCCTACCAGGCACGAACACCTCCTTCCTGACCAGGCCTTTTTTCAGCTTTCAGCGCTGTCGCATTTTGAATGACAATTGCGCGGTCATGCAACGCTGTACCCAAATAAAATTTTTATCATTTTTTCCGCACAGATAGAGCTTTATTTTGGTGGTATTTGATCACCTCTGCGGTTTTTATTTCTTGCGCTATAATCAAAAGAAGAGCGACAAGTTTGAAAAAACATAATATTTTTTACTTTTTATTATAATAAATATCCAATTTTTTTTTTTTTTTAAAACAAATTTTTTTCTCAGTTTAGGCCGATACGTATTCTTCTACATATTTTTGGTAAAAAAAATCGCAATAAGCGTATATTGATTGGTTTGCGCAAAAGTTATAGCGTCTACAAAATAGGGGATAGATTTATAGCATTTTTATTATTATTATTTTTTTAATAGTAATGGCGGCGATCTGCGATTTTTATCATGACTGCGACATTGCGGCGGACATATCGAACACTTTTCACACATTTTTGGGACCATTCACATTTATACAGCGATCCGTGCTATAAAAAATGCATTGATTACTGTATAAATGTGACTGGCAGGGAAGGGGTTAACACTAGGGGGCGCTGCAGGGCTTAATGTGTTCCCTATGTTAGTGATTCTAACTGTGGGGGGAGGGGACTGACTGGGGGAGGGGACCGATCGGTGTCCCTATGTACAAGGGACACACCATCGGTCTCCTCTCCAGTGACAGGACGTGGATCTGTGTGTTTACATACACAGATCCACGTCCTGCTCAGTTACTGGGCAATCGCGGGTGCCCGGCGGACATCGCGGCTGCCGGGCACGCGCATCGGGTCCCCAGCGACGTGGCGGGCACGCGCGCGCGCCCCCTAGTGGCCAAAATGTAGACCATATGACATATGCCATATGACGGCGTCCCGCTACGAGAGCAGCACCGCTCCGCCATCAATAGACAGTGGGCGGTCGGCTAGAGGTTAATGGGGTAAAAAAAGGGCAAGGGTGGTGGGGGATTTGATCCCATTGTGTTACGCTAATTGGGACCTAGGCCCATTGCGCCTCAGCAGTCAAAATGTTTTACTATCCAAAGTTAAAACAACAAGGGCAGAAGATTTAATAGATGGAAAGATGAAAAAATTACTGAAGTTCCGCCAGAGTCTCAATTTTTTTTTCTATATTGATCTGGAGTTAATCTTTATTACAAAAGAGTCCTATTGTCACTGGTAGCCTTGACCTTTTCACCATGAATCCTGAAATACCCAGAATAGATAACTGACAACCAGAGAGTGGCACTTACACATTATAAGAGTTATTACTTTTACAGCAAAGGGAATAAAACCTGTCTTTACAAGAAGTGCTCCACAGACCCACACCGGGCTGTTCTCAAATGTGTATTACCCTTGGAAAATAATATCACAATTGACAGATACTTCCTCCCTACAAGCAGCAATTTGCAGCATACATTCCATTATCTGATCGCTTACACGTACTGCGTAAATGGATTTTTGAAAGACCCAGTGGTCAGTTTACAGCATGAGAAAGCTACTCCTCAAGCAATATTTCCGTTACCTGCCTATTTCTTTGTATGAAATAAGGTTCTAGAAATAAAGAGGGAGTTTTTTTCCTGCTTCAATAAATGTTTATTGGATATAAATTCAAATGCAAACAGCAGCAAAGAGGAATAAGGATTTATTAACTTATTTTATTATTATTACTTTAATATGAGCTTCCTAGAAGTTCCAGTTATTTCTGTGGAATGTTGCCATACTATTACAATTTGCTATACCCACATGAAATGTGTCAGTAATGTATGGATTTGATAAAGGGAATCGATAGCGGTTTCATACATACCGTATATACTAGAGTGTAAGCCGACACGAATGTAAGCCGAGACACCTACCGTATTTATCGGCGTATAACACGCGCCGGCGTATAACACGCACCCCAAGTTTAGGAGGGAATATTAAGGAAAAAAAACTTACATTTAAATGCCCATCATTGCAGCCTTGTCCAGTGTCCATCTGCAGCCTTGTCCATCCTTGCAGCTTTGCCCAGTGCAGCCTTGTCCATCCTTGCAGCCTTGCCCAGTGCAGCCTTGCCCAGTGCATTTGCAGCCTTGCCCAGTGCAGCCTTGTCCAGTGCTATTGCAGCCTTGCCCAGTGCAGCCTTGCCCAGTGCCTTTGCAGGCTTGCCCAGTACATTTGCAGCGTTGCCCAGTATATGTTTCCCATTTAAAATTGGCGTCGAGTGGGGAGGACGAGCGCCGCGTGACATATGGAAAGCCGCGTGTATTTTCGGCTATTTTCGGCTCCTCTCGCAGTTCCGCCCACCTCCACTGATTGCGAGAGGAGCCGAGCGCTGACAACATACAGGAATCCGAGTTCGACTAGTCTCGGCTCTGCTCGCAGACAGGGGCGGGACTGCGAGAGGAGCCGAAAATAGCCGAACTTGGATTTCTTTATGTTGTCGGCGCTCGGCTCCTCTCGCAATCAGTGGAGGTGGGCGGAACTGCGAGAGGAGCCGAAAATAGCCGAAAATACACGCGGCTTTCGGAATATCGGCTCCGCTCGCTCCCCTAATGAAAAAAACAGCGGGAGATCGGCGGGTATCGGCGTATAACACGCACCCACGATTTTTCCCTGATTTTAAGGGGAAAAAAGTGCGTGTTATACGCCGATAAATACGGTAATTTTACCACAAAAAAATGGGAAAATGTATTGACTCGAGCAGGGGCGTTGCTAGGTCTACAAAAGATCTGGGGCTAGAGCCCATAGAAGCGCAGTAAAGAAAGTCATACGCTTGGGCAGGCATACACATGTATATAATATTTGTGTGTGTGCATATATATTCCCAGAGAGCCCCCCACTTACATCAGGTCCCCAGAGAGCCCCCCTTACATCAGGGTCCCCAGAGAGCCCCCCCCCCTTACATCAGGGTCCCCAGAGAGCCCCCCTTACATCAGGGTCCCAGAGAGCCTCCTCCTTACATCAGGGTCCCCAGAGAGCCCCCCCTTACATAAGGGTCCCCAGAGAGCCCCCCCTTACATCAGGGTCCCCAGAGAGCCCCCTCCTTACATCAGGGTCCCCAGAGAGCCTCCTCCTTACATCAGGGTCCCCAGAGAGCCTCCCCCTTAAATCAGGGTCCCCAGAGAGCCTCCCCCTTAAATCAGGGTCCCCAGAGAGCCTCCCCCTTAAATCAGGTCCCCAGAGAGCCTCTCCCTTAAAATCAGGGTCCCAGAGAGCCCCCCCACTTACATCTGGGTCCCCAGAGAGCCCCCCTCCCCTTGGGGACCCCAGCAGAGACTCTGGTCTATGGGACCCAGATTCATGGCTATAGCCCCAAAAGCCACCCCCTAGCGAAGCCACTGGACTCGAGTATAAGCCTAGGGTGAGAAATGCGCAGCTACTGTAAGTGGAAAAGAGGGTCAACAATGCCCATTTGCAGCCTCACTGTGCCCATTTGTAGCCATAGGTCCCCGAACTTCAAACTCGGTAGTTAAGGGTTTCCTAGATCCCCCCCTAGCTGCAGACAAAATTTGGGGTCTCTGAACCCAAAGGGTCCTAAAATTACATTGCTGCAGATGGACACAGTTGACTGACTTTGGGGTCCGGTATCTCGGGCCACTTAGTGCTAGAAGCCCCAATTTGGTGTGCAAACCCAATGGAACTAGCAATATAACATATCCAAAGATGGGGTTACTAGCACCAAGTGGCCCCGAGATACGGGGTCCCAAAGTCGGTTCGGAAAATGTCATTCTCTGCTGCAGCAAACCTGCTTGACTCAAGTATAAGCCGAGGGGGGCATTTTCAGCACAAAAAAAATGTGCTGAAAAGCTCGGCTTATACTCGAGTGTATACGGTACTTTTTAAAATGTATTTTGTCAGGACTAAAACAATACAATTTAAACATGCTGTACATATTTATGAAAGTATGACCTCCCTAATGGCCCGTACACACGATCCGAAAATCGGACGAAAAATACAGCTTTCAACGCGATCGTGCAATAATCGGATCATTAGTACAGAGTTTTCGAGAGCCGATCACAATTCAATCCGATATCATTAGACCGGATAAGCACGAAAATATTTCTTGTACAATAACAGATCGTACGATTTTTGTTTAGTCAGTACAGTTGTTGTCCGAAAATACAATACAAATACATTACAACACATGATATCACTTCCGATTTTCTTTTTCTTCTGTCGTACGAGAATTTTCGTGACTTTAGTAACCTATTCAATTTCTACTTGCGACTATTAAGCGAAAAAAGTTGTACGATCTGTCATACGAGATTCGGATCATGTGTACGGCCATAACTCATATTTCCTTAGCAATGCCACCATGCTGTTTCCCAGTCTCAGTGTGGCTTCTTATTGTTGGAACTAGTACTCTTTGGGATTATTTATTTATAATTTATTCTTATTTATTACAGGTACTTAAATAGCGCTGTCAATTTATGCAGCGTTTTACATATGTATTGAACAGAAGATTACAGCGCACACATGCAAAAATTACATTTAAATCCTGCAAGAGGTTGTTTGCCACCCTGCCAGAAGCAAAGCCCATCAGCCACCACTGGTCCTACACTATTCATAGAATGAAAGATCCTGCTTCTCAACCATGGGAGAAATGCACTCCTCTTAAAGCGGTTCTGCACTCATTTCATTTAGTAAATCTCTTTGCCTTCCAAATCAGGCAAAGAGTACTAAATGAAATGTTTTTTTTTTTTTTTTTTTTTACTTACCTTGTAATTGAAGACTTCCGGTCTTCTCCCTCTGCGGCGGCGGGCGGGGTCTTGCGTCGATCGTCGTCACGCCGCACTGTCTCCTGGGATCTGGTGTCATTGATCCCAGGAGTCAGTGCGGGCATCTTCCGAAATCTCGCGAGATTTCGGCCACATCTTCTGAAATCTCCCGAGATTTCGGCCGCATCTGCCGAAATCTCGTGAGATCTCGGCAGATGAGCCGTTACTGCGCACGCGCGAGTAACGGCAGTGCATGCTGGGCCATCTAAAGTTCCTGTGGGTGTTTCACATGCCCACAGGCAAGATGGCCCCCAGCACTAAAGAAGAAGACGAGGAACTTCATCGGACGAAAACCGGCGGCGATCGAGATGGAAGATGGAACAGGTGAGTCCCCTAATAAAGGTAAGCACACTTTATATTACATCCTAAAAAAAAAAGGACTCCTCCACCTATAACTCAGGTGGACAGTAATTAGGATGTGACCCCAAGTCTTTGTCTGTTATATGGGTCATGACCAGATCCCTTCGGCTGAAGCACCCCATCCCCTCACCATTACCTCTAATTAGTGTCCACCTGAGTTATAGGAGAAGTCCTTTTAGTTCTCCAAAAAAGAGGAGTGTATTTCTCCCATGGTTGAAAAGCAGGATCTTTCATTCTATGAATAGTGTAGGACCCACTGATAATGGGGTACTTTGATGCAGTAGTTAGCTTTACCACTTCCCGCCCAAGGACGTCATATAATGTCGTATATTATATATGTCATATAATGTCATATATTATATATAATATAGTGGGAATATCTGAATAATGCCTGCAGCTACAGGCATCATTCAGATATCCTTGTTTTCAGCCAGCGATTCTGTGCACCATAAGAATGATCATAGTGGCAGTTCCGACGCTTGATCGTTCTTACAGGTGACGGGAGGGGACATCCCCCCCTCCCTCCGCCATCTGGTGCCACCGGGGACCCGGAGAAAGAATCGACTGCCGCCGGATGACGACCATAGAGATTTCCAGTGACCAGATGGTCACCAGTCATCTCTATGATCGTCAGAGGCCAGGGTGCAACATTATGAGCCGTGGATGTAAACAAAGCCGCGATCGCAGCTGGTAAGCATGGGATCATGGATTTTTTTTTTTCGATCTCATGCTTTCCAGCCTGGAGGAGAGATGTGGGATCACCGCATCTCTCCATAAAGAGTACCTGTCTCAAATGATTCCTATTACAAGGGATGTTTACATTCCTTGTAATAGGAATAAAAGTGATCAAAAAATGTTGTCAAAATAAAATAAAAATAAATAATTTAAAACGCCCCTGTCCCTGGTAGCTAAGGAGCCTTCAATATAAGTGACAGGTGGACCTTTGTGCAGGGCAGGGCCGATCCTTGGCTGGTGCGCAGGGTGCCGCGTACCCGGACGCCACATGGATGGGGGCTCTGAAGTGCTCCCCTCCCTCCTCCTCCCCTTGTCTGTGTCCAGAGGTGGCTCTCTCCACCGGCAACTGACAGGAGTGGATCAGTGGAGGAGAGACTGTGCCACCGCCGCTGTGTTTCCTGCCCAAGCCCATCCCTCCTCCCTCCTCCTGTCAGAATAGGAGAGTGAAGCAGCCAGAGATTGGTGCGGCTGTCTCTGTGTGAAGAGAGACCAGGCACGCAGTGACGTCGCTGGGGCGCGGATGGGCAGTCCATGTCTGACAGGTGTTCCAGTTCTCCTCCTCCTCTATGTTTCTCACTCCTGCCTGCTGCCTGTCACGATCTGCTCTCCACCCAGGTGTTTTTATGTACCAGATGCCCGAGCTTGTGTGGTAACATGCGGGGGGGGGGCTTGCTGATGAGGTTGGTTTTTGCTGGGGGTGGTTTGTCCTGGGGGGTCTGTATTAATGGAGGGGGGGTGGTTTGTCCTGCGGGGTTCTGTATTAATAGAGGGGGGTTGTTTGTCCTGGGGGGTCTGTCCTGGGGAGGGTCTGTACTAATGGAGGGGGGGTGGTTTGTCCTGGGGGGGGTCTGTACTAATGGAGGGGAAGTGGTTTGTCCTCAGGGGAGGGTCTATATTAATGGAGGGGGGTGGTTTGTCCTGAGGGAAGGGTCTGTATTAATGGAGGGGGGTGGTTTGTCCTGGGGAAGGGTCTGTATTAATGGAGGGAGGGTGGTTTGTCCTGGGGGTTCTGTACTCATGGAGGGGGGGTGATTTGTCCTGTGGGGGTCTGTACTAATGGAGTGGGGGGTTTGTCCTGGGTGGGTCTGTACTAATGGAGGGGGGTGGTTTGTCTTGGGGGGTCTATTCTAATGCAGGTGGGTGGTTTGTCCTGGGGGGTTTGTACTAATGGAAGGGCGGTGGTTTGTCCTGAGGGGGGTCTGTACTGATGGAGGGGGTGGTTTGTCCTGGGGGGTCTATATTGATAGAGGGGGGGTCTGTTCTGAGGTAGGGGTTTATACTTAGTGGGGGGTCTGCACTGATGGAGGGGGGTCTATACTTGGTGGAGGTGGGTCTGTACTGAGGGGCGACTATAGTTGGTGGAGGGGGGGTGACACCATGTTTTACAGCACCGGGTGACACCAACCCTAGTAACGCCACTGCAGCCAGCTCTTCTTTCCCCTCCCTCTCCTCCTCGTGCACCCTGCTGAACTAGTGAATGGGGCATGCCAGCACAGCCGCCCACTATGTTTCTTCACCCACCTTCATGTCGGCCAGGGAAGAAATAGAATACAAAAAGGAGAAGAGAAGAGAATTGTGGGACATGTAGTCCCAAGGACTGACAGCCCCACTGTAACATGGAAACTGCAGCCCACTCAGCATGCCCAGCTGAATGGGAGAGAGAGAGACAGAAGCCCGGGAAAGCTTTCAGGGAAGTGCACCGAGGACTCCAGAGGGAGAGGACAGTGCTGAGGGAACACCATCAGAGAGAGAAACCTGCTGCCCTGCACCACCAGAGGGAAAGCCACACAGTCTAGCTCCATCCCTGGCAGAGAAAGGAACGGAGTCATTGCCAGAATACAGATCTGGGCGCTACCCAGCGGAGTCGCCACAGGCAAGAGTGAGCTGACTCCTGATCAGAGGAATCGTTGTTGCTGTATCGCTAGGTCAGGTGAGAGGGCCGATCGGCCATTATCTACTAACGTCCATAGGAACTGCAGTCTCTGACCAACTCCTGTATCATGTCCGCAGACTCTGACCATCTCCTGTAGTATGTCTGCAGTCTCTGACCATCTCCTGTACTATGTCTGCAGTCTCTGACCATCTCCTGTACTATGTCTGCAGTCTCTGACCATCTCCTGTGGTATGCCTGCAGTCTCTGACCATCTCCTGTGGTATGCCTGCAGTCTGTGACCGTCTCCTGTATTATATCTCCAGTCTCTGACTATCTCCTGTATGTCTGGGGGCTCTTTCTAACAGACTCTATAACAGAAGCCCTCTCTGTGTGCATCAGAGAGACTCCCCTCCAGTTCTCATTAGTGTACGCTCTTCCTGTATTTTCTTTATAGTTAAAAGATCATAGGAGGATCCCAGGGTAATGAAGACTTCTTAGGGAAGAATCTCTGTGTTTTATTTGTTGCCATAAGTTGGTAAGATGACCACGCCCATGTGGGGCGCCACAAATATTTCTAAACCGAGGTGTCTGTGACCCTAGGATCGGCCCTGGTGCAGGGAGATCTTGTTGGGCCAGGTCTACCATGCAGAGCTGCACCAGATTTTTGCACTCTCCAGTTTTAGTAAATTAACCCCTTAGACGCAGTACATAAGGCCCATAGGCAACAATTTGTTTACCCTTTTCTAAAGCAGTCATAGCCTGAGTAGAAAATCCTGCGTCTCTTTAATTTAGTTTCTCATTCTGTTGTGTTTGGAGTGGAACTCCTGACAAAACGTTGTGTTAGTTATGGATGGGGTAGAGAAGAGGGTTAGAGAAAGGGCACACCAGGATAATAGTACAATAAAATGAAATAAATAAAATGAGTGTTGGTGAAAATAGTACAGCACATTCGTACAAAATCCATTAACTGCTCTCCTCTTGTTCTGGGGACAACCCTAAAATTAGAATTTTCCCTCACATACATTCTTCATGACAATGATCACAAGTACAAATGGAGGAGTGAATGTTCCCAATGAAGACAACTACAGCAGTAAAAACTTGACAGAGGGTTTAACCCTTCCGCACTATCCAATAAATTCTGTGCCCTATGGGACAAAGTATGAGGGTGTGCTGATAAATTTTGAGGCTTACACAAAAATTGAGCTAGGAAGCTGTAAATTGCAGGGTGTACTGGCCAATTTGTCTATTTTCAATGGTGTAAAAATCAACTACCTATGAATTTTAACTTATCTTTCTTTTTCAGGTCCAAAATGAACATGGCAGCACCTCCAGAAAAATTCAATGTGGAAGAGCATAGGACTATAATCAAGTTCCTGTTTTTCCAAGGGAAAGGTGCGAAGCAAATCCATGATGACGTGTCACAAAATTTGGGTGACAGTAGCCCTTCATGAATGAGTGAATGATTTGTGTAGCGCTGCAAATGCAAACTGAATCGCCTCAAGGCGCTTGTCAGTTAAACGTTGGGTTGTCAATTTTAAAACTGCCCGTTTCGGTGTTATAAGTGAGAAACCCAGTGGAAGGCCTGTTTCTGTCACTGTGCCTGCAAATGTGAAAGTCATCCATGACATGATCATGGAGGACCGCCGAATATCAGCCAAAAGTATTGCGATATATCTGGGAATATCACATGAGAGAGTTGGTGCCATTATCCACAACGACTTGGAAATGAGAAAGCTTGCAGCAAAGTGGATCCCAAAACTTTTGACAACTGAACAAAAGAGGACAACACCTCATTACACACTGCAGGTGACACAATGGCAAAACTGACTTTCAAGTGATGCCCCGTCCACCCTATTCGCCCAACCTGGCCCCTTCTGACTATCATCTGTTCACCAATCTCAAAAAACACCTAAAG
This sequence comes from Lithobates sylvaticus, assembly GCA_028564925.1. NCBI lineage: Eukaryota > Metazoa > Chordata > Amphibia > Anura > Ranidae > Lithobates > Lithobates sylvaticus. Next base: position 573,648,922 of record CM053029.1, read on the forward strand.
GGACAACGATTTGGGAGTGTTTCTTTAGGCAATTAACGCTGCAAATGAGTGGTTACACCAGCAGTCGTAAGAATTTTATTTGCAGGGACTTAGGAAGCTGCAGGACAGATGTCACAAGTGCATTGATTTCCTGGGGGAATGTGAAGAATAGTGTGGCAGTTCCTAGCTCAGTTTGTTCTGGGTAAGGCTCAATACTTATCAGCACCCCCTCGTAGTGTATGTATGTAGCTATGAGGTTGGATTGGGAGCCCTCCATCCCCTTGGTAAGTGCCTAGCATCATGAGACAAAGTACTAAATATACCTTGTTCCATAGGGGACAGGATAGTGAAAAAAATAACGATACTTCTTTATTCTCTCTTGAGAAGAGGAGATTAAGGGGGCATGATCAACATGTACAAATACATAAGTGGTCCATATAGTGAACTTGGTGTTGAGTTATTCACTTTAAGATCATCACAGAGGACAAGGGGGGCACTCTTTATATCTGGAGGAAAAGAGATTTAATCTCCAAATATGGAAAGATTTCTTCACAGTAAGCCCCCCGTACACACGGTCGGAAATTCCAACCACAAAATGTCTACAGTCAAGTATGGTGGTGGGAGTGTCATGGTCTGGGGCTACATGAGTGCTGCCGGCACTGGGGAGCTACAGTTCATTGAGGGAACCATGAATGCCAACATGTACTGTGACATACTAAAGCAGAGTATGATCCCCTCCCTTCAGAGACTGGGCTGCAGGGCAGTATTCCAACATGATAACGACCCCAAACACACCTCCAAGACGACAATTGCCTTACTAAAGAAGCTAAGGGTAAAGGTGATGGACTGGCCAAGCATGTCTCCAGACCTAAACCCTATTGAGCATCTGTGGGGCATCCTCAAAACGGATAGTGGTGGAGCGCAAGGTCTCTAACATCCACCAGCTCCGTGATGTCGTCATGGAGGAGTGGAAGAGCACTCCAGTGGCAACATGTGAAGCTCTGGTAAACTCCATCCCCAAGAGTGTTAAAGTGGAAGTAAACCCTCCTATCGTTTTCAGCCAAGGAAGCTGCCATCTTGGCCTCTTTTTAATCTTCAACTGCCATGATGCTGCACATGTGATCAGTTATGACACCAGCCATTGGATGGTTTGACAGTTTGGTTGAAAGCATAGTCAATGTGACAGGTAGCATTTCCGGCATGCCATTTTTTTTTTAACTATTTAAATCAAAGGGTTTACTTCCGCTTTAAGGCAGTGCTGGAAAATAATGGTGGCCACACAAAATATTGACACTTTGGGCCCAATTTGGACATTTTCACTTAGAGGTGTACTCACTTTTGTTGCCAGCGGTTTAGACATTAATGGCTGTGTGTTGAGTTATTTTGAGGGGACAGCAAATTTACACCGTTATACAAGCTGTACACTGACTACTTTACATTGTAGCAAAGTGTCATTTCTTCATTGTTGTCACATGAAAAGATCTAATGAAATATTTACAAAAATGTGAGGGGTGTACTCACTTTTGTGAGATACTGTATATCATTTTTTTTTTCTTTTCCCAATGCAGAGTTTAGTGACGCTTTGAATTCAGGGAGTGAGTCCCCCCAGGATACATACAAAGCCAGTGCATGAATCTTTGGTACATGAATTGGTATATAGAATGAAAACATTTATTTGTAATAAGGAAGTACCTTGATTTATAGTTATCAACTGAGTCACATGTGTTTTTTAAAACATAAATACTGAATACACAGACATCACAAAATGCATTCCTTAAATATACACACACATACACAATATATTACACACATACACAATATATTATATATATACTGTATATATCTGCCAGTGCTGTCCACCCTCCTAAACTGCATACACACACCTTGTCCTATGGATAAGTTCGCTTTGAAAAACTGAATGTATTGATGGTGGGCTAGGCCAATGCTTTTCACTTGGAAACCATTCCAAAACTAAAATCAAAACTTAAAAAAAATATTGTGTAGCTGCTTTCAAATCAATTTTTTCCGCCATTGTGCACTGCTTAATGTAACTATACGCTTATGACAAGGCCAATTAATTATTATAAATCAGGACTAATGGCGATGGCATACAATAAAAAAAAATTGCTTCCTGCCATCCCGTATAACGAATAGAGCAAATAACCCGGGGCAGTCACTAAGCCTCCTAAGCTTTTTCCCTTCCCTTTTTCCACACTAATGTTTGAACAGCTGCTCCACTCGAACGCTGTGCGTCTTCCTGCGATGGGAGGAGTTAAACAATGTAATCTGTAGGAAAGATAATTCAGTGAAAGAGGATTAGTCTCTGGAGCACAGCCATCGCCTAAATATAGACTGCTTCTTATTTGTGTTTATCCAGATCACTGCGATCAACACCCACCAGGGTTCCTTCCACCCGCAGACAGGCAGCTCGGCCTTTCATTCGGTGTTCCCCAGGCTACTGCTGCGGCAGGTAATAGATTAGGCCTGTCTTAATGTCAGGTGGAAAATTCTCTCTATATGTTATTTCTTCCCTGTAGAGTTACCCCCTCTAGATAGGCTATAAAATACTATCCTTTTTTACTCTATTATTAAATCTTTCAAGGATGCATTCATAAAATTTTAGTGCAATTAAACATAAGCATATCCTTGCCTTCCCTTTAAAGTGGTTGTAAACCCTTACAAACCACTTTGGCCTTCAGGTAAGCCTAGATTATGGCTTACCTGTAGGTCCAATAAATATCTCCTAAACCTACATGGTTTAGGAGATATTTAGAAAAAAAAGAGGCATCGCTGTCTACGGCGCACTGCGCATGCCGCGTTCACGGCGATATGCCGCTTTCATGCGCATGCGTGGGAGTGACGTCATCGCCGATCCAGCGAATCACATCGCTGGAGCGTCGAGACCCGGAAGTCACTCCGGTATTGATGGCGCCGGAGAAGGTTGTGGATAAGGACCGCTTCTGGGGCTTCGTTCTCAGGTAAGTTATTCATAATAAGCTAGTATGCTATGCATACTAGCTCATTATGCCTTTGCCTTGCAGGTTACGTTTTTTTTTTTTTTGTGAGGAGGCTTTACTTCCTCTTTAAATAGCGATCCACAATTGATCACTTTTGAGACAGTGGAAAAGCAGTGGCTGGCAGGCATTCAGGAGGCGATACTGCCACCTCATGAATCTTGTTTTTTTTTATTTTAATTTTATTGTATTAAAGTTTCCATAATACAAAAACTAGGGTGTCAATACACCATAGCTCCCAACTGTCTCTGATTTCGAGGGACAGTCTCTGATTTGGAACAAAGTCCCTCTGTCCCTCCTTCTTCCTCATTTGTACCTCATTTTGGTCTGATCTATATAGTTGTATATAAAAAAAGCAACATTTTATCTTTAAAAAAGTTGCTAAAAAAAAAGAACTTGTGATGTTGGACTTTACTGGTAAGCTGCTTTCACACTGGGGCGTAGCGGGGCGGCGACGGTAAAGCAGCGCTATATTTAGCGCTGCTTTACCATCGTTTTACCCGCGGTATGCGGCCGCTAGCGGGGTGGTTTTAACCCCCGCTAGTGCCCGATAAAGGGTTAAAAAGGGCTGCAGCAGCGCTTTGCGGGCGGTATCCCCGCGGTCTCCCATTGATTTCACTGGGTAGGAGCGGTATAGGAGCGGTGAATACACCTCTCCTTCACCGCTCCAAAGATGCAGCTAGCAGGACTTTTTTTACCGTCCTGCTAGCGCACCGCTCCAGTGTGAAAGCCCTCAGGGCTTTCACACTGGAGACACAGCAACATCTGTTTCAGGTCGGTTTGCAGGCGCTATTTTTAGTGCAATAGCGCCTGCAAACCGCCCCAGTGTGAAAGCAGCCGTACCAAGAGAGGAATAGCCACATCTATTATAGTATAAAACAACAATATTTATTAAAAGTTTAAAAAATTGGATGACATTCACCATGTAAAATAACACAAACGTGTCTTTGCTATATGTTCAACAAGGTCTACGCGTTTCGCATTTATTCGCGGGACCACACTATCTTGGTAACAAAGAAATGTGTCCTATTCAAGAGAGAAAATGCAGGTACCTCTCCATTAGCCCCGTTTATTTTTGTTTCAATTTTAAAAGAAGTGTTTCCCAGCGCTAAATCTTTCATCCAATTTCTAAATAGCTGCATTTGTAAATTTCAAAAGCCAATATTAACCACTTGCCGACCGGCTCACGCCAATATATGTCAGCAAAGTGGCATGGGTGCGCAAAACAACATACCCGTACGTCGCTGCGTCATCCGTGGCTAGTGGGCGCATGCTCGCATGTCCCGCTGACTCGATGTCCACCGGTGGCCCACGATCGTGGCACGGATAGGCAGAACGGGGAGATGCCTATGTAAACAAGGCATTTCCCTGTTCTGCCTAGCAACATAACAGGGATCTACTGATCCCAGTGATCGCTATCATGTTCTAGTGAGCCCATCCCCCCTACAGTTAGAACACGCTGCGGGAACACACTTGATCGCCCCCCTAGTGTTTAACCCCTTCCCTGCCAGTGACATTTACACAGTAATCAGTGCATTTTTATAGCACTGATCAATGTATAAATGGCAATGGTCCCAAAAATGTCTCAAAAGTGTCCGATCTGTCCACCGCAATGTCGCAGTCACAATAAAAATCGCAGATCGCCGCCATTACTAATAAAAAAAAATTATTAATAAAAATGCTATAAATCTATCCCCTATTTTGTATATGGGATAACTTTTGCGCAAACCAATCAATATACACTTATTGCGATTTTTTTTTTTACCAAAAATATGTAGAAGAATACATATTGGCCTAAACTGTGGAAGAAATTCATTTTTAGATATTTTTGGGGATATTTATTATAGCAATAAGTAAAAAATATTGCATTTTTTTTTTTCAAAATTGTCGCTCTTTTTTTGTTTATAGTGCAAAAAATAAAAACTGCAGAGGTGATCAAATACCACCAAAAAAAAGCTCTATTTGTGGGGAAAAAAGGACGTCAATTTTGTTTGAGTACACCGTCGCACGACTGTGCAATTGTCACTTAAAGCGACGCAGTGCCGTATCGCAAAAAAGGGCTTGTCAGGAAGGGGGTAAATCCATCCGGGGCTGAAGTGGTTAAGGAATAGTAGTGGTAAGAAGAAAAAAAAACACTTGTGGGTTTAACAAATCATTTTTTTTTGTATAATTCTCCTTTAAGGGGGCGTGTGGGGGGGTGTCCTATGCCTACATACTTTTGCAAATAGGTGTCCCTCGTTCCCATCTCAAAACGTTGGGAAGTATGATACACCACCAAAGAAGAAGGGTCACAGACATGGACACGTGACCCAAAAAAACACAACAAAAATGCAAAGCGGTGTGTTTTTGATGCATTTTTTATGTATTTTCCTTTCATTTTAATGGAGAGCTGCTTGTTTAGTGCAGTTTTGAAAAGCGCAGTAAAGATGTAGAATGCAGGACTTTTCAAAATGCAACGCAGTGCAGTGGTGTGAAGAGTCCCATAGGAGTTGTAGGCAAATCTTTTTATTGTGTTTTTAGCACGAATAGAAATGCTAGGGGATGTTTTTCAAAGTGATTTCTCAACAAAATAAAGCATGGAGACATGGATGGATGGGGGAATTTGCTTTGAATATTAAAAATGAATTAAATAGCATTTTTAGTTTGTGGTGCTCAGATATATTTGAGTTCTACTTTAACCCTTTCCACTGGCCAGTGATGCAGCAGACGTTGGCTAGCGTTGGGGCCCAGGATGATACTGCAGTGCAGTGTTTTTCAAAGTGATTTCTCAACAAAATAAAGTATGGAGACATGGACGGATGGAGGAGTTTGCTTTGAATATCCACGTACATGTATGTAATTTGGCTTTAAGTGGTTGTACTGCGATGATGCCTGCCGCTTACAGGCAAAACTAAAAATAATAAAAAATATGTAAAAATGTTAAAGTGCCCCACGTGTTGGTCCCACACGCATACATAACTAGTGATCGCACCACACATATGAGGTATTGCCGTGAATGTCAGAGTGAGAACAATAATTCTAGCACCAGACCTCCTCTGTAAGAGCCCTTTTACACTGAGCCGCAGCCGCATTAGCGATTAAGCGCCACCCGTTAAGAAGGGGTTAAAAGCGCCTGTTTTGCACCGCTTCCAAAGTGCTATTCAGGAAGCGCTGACCATTCATTTCAATGGGCAGTGTGTAAAGCGCTCCCAAACCGCCCCAAAGATGCTGCTTGCAGAACTTTTCCTAAAGTCCCGCAAGCGCACCGCCCCAGTGTGAAAAGAATCACTGAAATGAATGGGAGGCGGTTTTCACAAGTTACTGTATTTATCGGCGTATAACACGCACATTTATTTTAAGAGGGAGGTTTCAGGAAAAAAACTAAAATTTTAAATAAGGAACTTTGAAGCAAAATAAGGGTCAGTGCCCATTTGCAGCCTCACCATTGCCATCAATGCAGTCTGATCAATGCCCATCTGCAGAAGTGCCAGCAGTGCAGCCTCATCAGTCCACATCAATGCAGCAGCCTCACCATTGCCATCAATGCAGCAGCCTCACCATGGCCATCAATGCAGCAGCCTCGCCATTGCCTTCAATCCAGTCTGATCGATGCCCATCTGCAGCCTAGAGGGGACAGGGAGGGGGGGGGGGGCGGGAGGAGTGCCGACAGATTACATACACTGAGAATCTCCTATGATAGACTAAACAGTGGTCCAATGGTTACCCAAGAGACGGGACTTCCTATTACAGAAGCCGCCAAGTAAACAGGAGATTCTCACTGTATCATAGGCGTGGGCAGAGGGTGTGCCAGGTGTGCCTGGGCACACCGTAATCACCCTGTGCTGCCCAGATTGCCTCTGCTGCTTGGCTGCAGAGAAATGGACTGGGGAATCTCTGTCCTCAGTCCTTTTCTTTTTCTCCAAAGTGAGACATCAGGGGTCTGTTTAGACTCCTGATATTTCACCAAAGCTCCCCAATGGGGCTCAAAATTATTGTAAACAAGTAATAAAAAAACTATTGACACCAATCTGTTCCCTACTGACACCATCCACTGCTCTACTGACACCAACGTCTGTCCCACTGACACTGTCCATTGCCCTACTGCCCTATATATATATATATTTACACACACATATGTGTGTTTGAGCTTTGGGGTGCACACCCTAATTCAATAGGCTGGGCATACCTATGCACTGTATGTAATCTGACGCCACTCGTCCCCCCGTCCCCTCCGAGGCAGCTAAAATTTAAGTTTTGGCGTATAACATACACACGCTATTTGCACTCGATTTTCATGGTTAAAAAGTGAGTGTTATACGCCAATAAATACAGTATTTAGAAGCTATTTCTAGCGCTAAAACACCTGAAAACTGCCTCAGTGTGAAAGGGGTCTTACTCAAATCTGGTAGTCTGCAAAAGCCCTTAAAGGGTCGCCAAAGGCGACGTAGTTTGTCGCCTTTCCACAAGCGTGCGCAATATTAAAGCATAACATGTTAGGTATCTATTTACTCAGCATAACACCATCTTTTCTATTTTACAAAAAATCGGTTATTATATTGTGTTTGTGTGCATTAAAATACGTTAAAGTCAGTGATGTAAGTAACTGAGTTAAAATAAACTGAGTTACCTAACGCAGTTACTTTAGAGGGTAACTAGTAATCTAACTGATTACTTTTCCCCTCATGGTAACTCAGTTCCCATTACTTTGGCTTAGTTACCCCAATTACATCTACCGCCACTAGATGGCAGTAGTGTAATTCCGGTGTCCTGCCAAAAAAGTTCCCCCGCCAGATAAGGACCCCCTGTACTGCGCAGGCGCAGCGCTTGCGCAGTACGAAGGACTACGGAGCTTCCGAAAATTGCCGAACCTAAACAGCTTAGTGAACTCTACACAGCGCAGGCGCAGTTAACATGTAATTGTACGAGGCGATGCCGCACGCTCCCGATGCTCGTGCTACTCTGCAAGGGGCGTCTATCGTGTAACTAAGGGGCGGGTCTAGTATTACTGTAACCAAGGGGCGCATTTATTATTATTGTTATATATCGAGCTCTGTCCATTAATTTAACATTCGCCCTCTTCTGTAGAAATCCACCCTTTACACAATATAATAATAATAGACCCGCCACTTGCTTACACGCTATAACAGATCTGCCCCTTGGTTAGAGTAATAATAGAGCAGCCCCTTGGTTACACGATATATAACAATAATAAATGCGCCCCTTGGTTACAGTAATACTAGACCCGCCCCCTTAGTTACACGTATAGAATATTTTTAAAAAAAAAGTCAGTTACTTTGCTGAGTAACTAATTACTTTTCCAATGTAGTAACTGAGTTACTAACGCAATTACTTTTTGGGAGAAGTAATTTGTAACTTAACTAAATTACTTTTTTAAAGTAAGATGACCAACACTGGTTAAAGTGTATTTTTTTTTTAAATTGGCATTCGAAAAAACGCTGTCCAGATAACGTGTGGTATTAAAAAAATTGCAAAACCCACCATTTTATTCACTAGGGCCTCTGCTAAAATATAAATATGATGTTTGGGTGTTCCAAGTAATTTTCTAGAAAAAAAATACAGATTTCTACTTTTACAAAAGTGTCAGAAAAAAGCATGGTCTTCAAGCGGATAATAAAAAATAATTAAATAGCATTTTCAAGTTGTGGTGCTTGTATACCTTTTAGGGTCACTTGACTTTTTTTTCAGAAGCTCTTTCATTCATGTCTTTGATGTCACCTACTTTTCTAATAAGATTGGAAACATATCCATTCACAATATTTCTTGCTTTTCTTCTATTCACATTTGTTGTAGTGATTTTTAGATTATTCAATCCATGTTTGGGTTTCTTACACTTATGTTCACCATAAACACCCTTGTTAAGCAAGTAGATACACATGCGTCTTATTTTGCGAGTAATTACGCGAATATTAGACGACTATCTATATCTATGTTATATTTATACTTTTCTAAATAGATACACGTAATAAGTTGTATAAATGTCCCTTTGGTCACAGTTCACATTATTATATTGTATTCTTCATGAGATATATTTTTAAGATTTATTAGTATAAACACTCACAGATCATCACGTTTATTAAACACCTGTCACCATAGGGTTACACAGATTTATTTTCTACCTGACCATTAGAGGTCTAGGAAAATATCTTATATTTTTTATTTTTTATTTCCATGAGAAAGAAGAGTTTTTTCTATAAGATTCGGCTTTCTTGATATATGAATCCGCCTGGGCTTGGTTGTCCCTTGATCGAATAGTGCATTTATTGTACACTGCATTAAGAGCGGTCTTTTTGCTAAATAGCAGGTCCGCGCCCCTATTTACACACATATTTCCAACTATGGGCATTGTTTCCCATAACCAAGATGGCCGACTGACCATTTCCTTGCATGTTACAAACGAGGCTTGGTTCTATTTATATAGAGGTGAGTCACTGCACGCCCTATCCCCATTGAAAACGTCTTATGAAGATGAAACGCGTCTGGGAGGACGTGCAGTGACGTCACCGTGCCTGAGACGAGGAGGAAGGGCTCCATGCATGCCGGCCGTCATTTTTTTAAAAAAGCGTTACTTATCTGCTCAAATGTGAGTACTTAGTATTGCTTATTACTTATTAAAACCCATTGCTTTTACTGTATCACGCTATGGTCTCCTCATTTTAATCCACATGGTCCATGCTCATTATGTTACCCATTGATCGCCGAGCATCTACTGACTGCTGAGTTCTGAAGCTTGTGCTTTATTCATCTGGGGGAGTGTGGTGTTGGACGTTCTATCCTGTGTATGAGGAGCTGTGCCTTTTGATAGCTGCTCTCTGGTAAGCAGCTTCGATTACTGGTGGTGGGATTCACTTGCTGGATTTGTGTGCACTAAGGTGGTATCGTGAAGAAGTGGATTCATCATAGATTACATAGACTTCTGTTCACCATTTCTCTTGCCCTTTTCTATGGACTACCATTATGCCTGTGAAATCCCACTTAGTTACTATCCTGTTTAAAGTTTAATTTCATTAGTTCTTTTAATTTAATTACATGTTGTGGCGCAGTTTTTTTCTGTTCTCTATGTTATTTGGTTATCCCCCTATTACTGCAGCCTGTGTTTATATATTTTAGGTCTATTTTTTAGGTCAGCGCGGTCTTTTTTACAAGGTACTCAGATGGACTGTGACAGGTACTCAGATGGACTGTGACAGGTACTCAGATGGGCTGTGACAGGTACTCGGGTACTCAAATGGGCTGGGACAGGTACTCGGGTACTCAGATGGGCTGTGACGGGTGATGACAGGTACTTTGATGGCTGGTGACAGGTACTTTGGCTGGTGACAGGTACTTTGATGGCTGGTGAGGTGACAGGTATTTTGATGGCTGGTGACAGGTACTCTGATGGCTGGTGACAGGTCCTCTTTATTAGGGGGTAATCAGTGTGTGTTGGTGTACACTAAGCGGTAACGAGATGTTACCGCAATCTCCTTCTCACATACGATCAGTGTGTGAGGAGGAGAACCCGGTAACATCTCATTACCTCGGTTTGTTGACATACTATGACCGGCTGTGATTGGACACAGCCAGTTACGTGGTAAAGAGCAGATTTCATTGGCTCTTTACTGCGATCAGGGATGGGCTGTGTCAAGGTGACAAGCCTCGTCCCCGATCGCCGCTCTGCACGTGCCCTAGGGGCATGCACGAGCGCCGTTCGTGTAGCCAGTACATGTGACCGGCTGCGATTGGATATGGCCGGTCACGTGTATCGGGGGTGGATCGGGGATGTCATATGACACCCACCCAGGATGGGAGATCCCATCTGTGGGCGTCATTTGACTATGGCCCGGTATTGAAGTGGTTAAAGTACTTTTTGTGCTTTGGAGTTTTGGGGTATGTGTCCCAATTGACATCAATGGGATTTGCCTGCAAGGGGATGCATGGAACACCTGTGCATTTCCATGGGGGTAAGCACAGCCTTCACACAGGGTGTACAGTATAGTATGCCCTGTGTGAATGACGCCTTAAGAAATGTATTGTGTTATTAAAGCAAAACTAAACTGTATCTGAGCACCACCAACCAAAAACTATATTTAGTTAATTTATAATATTCAAAGCAAACTCCCCCATCCATCCATGTCTCCATGCTTTATTTTGCTTAGAAATCACCCTGAAAAACACCACCCCTAGCATTTCTGGCCTTGGCAATCTTGAATAAGGTCAAATGATTCATGTAGCATTTACTTCCTGGAATCCATCTGCCCTTAGCTCAGGCATGTAGGCAGGAGGGTGTGCTTAGTTGAAAAAAAAAACCTCCTCCCCTCCTGAAGACTCCTGGGGTGTATGACATCATTTGCCTAGCCAGAAACCAGGAAGCAACTGTCTGTGTGCAATTTTAAGTCAAAACTTCAAGCTAAGTCCACCGGACTTTTGGGAACAAAAAGTCCACTGGAGCCCCACACACGGTCGGATTGTCTGGCAGACTCTAGTCCGGCGTGTGTACGCAGCATTAGGGAATTCTAAAGCAGGCCAGGAAATTAGGTTAAATCTCTTAATCGGAGCCCTGGATAGCATTAAAAAAAAAAAAAAGGACAGGTGTTCTAATCATTTCCCACTCTTTTTTTAAAAAAAATTGGGCTTGACATGCATTTAACTGGGGAACCCATTATTTAACTGAAATTTTATTTTTTATATTATTTAGCTGCATACCAGTGATCAAGACGACCACCTGCTTTAATAACAGGTACCTGTGTCCTTACTAAGTAAGTGAGATTGCTGCAAGTATCCCTTTTTTTGGAAGTTTTGGCATATTTACTTGGGTAAACCTAGCCATACACATATAGGGATGTATTTATATACAAAAAAATGTGCATAATAATTTGCTCAGTAATAGTGCATGCATGTGTATGTAGGTGCCAAAAAAATATTAGGCTTCATCCTGTGTTGCTGGAGTTTTTAATTCATTAAAATGGAAAATACAGCATGTGGCCATAAGATAGTGCCAAGTTGTATTTCCTATGATAATTAGTGCCATCTAGTGGCAAAATGCTGTTTTTCTTTTTTAAATCCATGAAAAACATTTCACTAGCCCGGAAAAACTTTTAATTAGATTATTAGTTGACATAGAGAACATGCAACTGGTCCACTAGGAGCCGCCCCCTTGGACTTTATAGGCAGAAAAGAGTATATAAAAGGGCAACCATGTGCCACTTTTATTGAAATACAAAATGGTAAGTATTTCCAATAGACAACAATCGTGTTAAAAATTATGCACAGTACACCAATAGAATTCATAATACATAGATAGACATATATATCAAACCCAAGGCTAATAATCAAGGCACTGCCAAAGTCAAGCTGAGGCATACATCCCGACATGTTTTGGAAATTTTTATTGGTACATATTTTCCTTCATCATGGGGAGATTTAATTTGGGTGACTTTGTCTTTATCTGCAACATAAATATAATACATAATATATGTGCAGTGACATGTAAACGCAAATAGTATCATGTAATACATTTATATACAATATTTTGAGTCAAAGGTACTTACATACAGATTTCATAGAAATAGCAGAGAAAAAATATATAAAAACAGTGACATATAAACCACGTTGGCTGGAAGAGCTCAAACAAAAACCTGCAGACGTGCAGCTGCGCAATCAAGAGCCGGCCAGTGCTTCACACACACAAGAGACTCCCTGGTATATACCAGCAAAAAAGCACTTTTGGAATTTTGGAAACGAATATAACAGCATCTATCCACCATACACAAACAGGATCCTGATGTACCCATTGGCCGTCATATGGCATTAGTTCACCCACAATCTATTCCTAAAATATATTTTTTGGCACTTGATCGAGTACATTTTCACCCCAGAGGAGGCGACTTTAACAAGCGCCTCCTCCAGTGTGAATTGAGATGGATATTCAACTTACAGACCACCTCACCACCTGGCCTCAATGAGGTGTTTAATTTCAAGTCTTTTCTTCCTGGCTTTGTTTCAGGGGGTTGTGAATTGAATTTATAGTTCTTCACTTTTCCCGTTTTTTCTTTCTTCCTTTGACCAACGTTTTCTTATGTACCACCTGAGCCATGTCTCTATTATCCATTTCATGCTGGTATAATCCTTTGTGGTGATATACGATGTAATTTCAACAAGGCATTTGATAATGAATTATTTTCTATATAGTCCTTTTCCCTTTTCGTCAAGGGGATTATGTACATTATATACATCTGTCTATGAGAATATATATCCCTATTGATATATGGTTATGATCACAAATTTTACTGTAATATGAATGATCTAGTTCTTTGTTAACTATGTCTATTTGATTACTTGCTACCATGTACATGTAATGTATTTAATAACCTTATTATTCTTTTTTCTTCTCCAATTGACCTGGTTTGTTTTAAAAAAAAATTCTCTCTGTAACCATGTTGCCTGCCATTGCTCTACTTGGCCACTAGATGGTGCGCGGCGCGTGTCTGGGTCAGTGCCGTGTATCGCGCATGCCCGGCAGGTGGGCTCCTCCTGTGCATGGCTAACAGGTTATGGAGGTCCTATGGATCCCCACCTGTGCCTTTGTGCTGAGGGGAGCCTTTGTATGTCCTCGCTATGCGTATTTGCATTGCGCTGATGGGGATTTCCTTTTCTGCCGGTGACGCGGTGGCACGTGACGTCTTCACGCCCTTCGGGGCGGGGCTACGCCTCGCGCCTCCATGTCAGGGAGACACTCT
>CM053029.1:573663097-573950934 GCA_028564925.1 Lithobates sylvaticus
AAAATTTGAAAGAAGATATACCGGTACATTATAACTGGTGATAAGCAAGCTTCGTTTTTCTAAGTGTGAATCTTTGAAATGGGCTGGAATTCACCTACTTACCCAATGAAAGTATTAAATATGAAATTTGATCAGATTTAAAAAAATCTTTATTAAATTCCATTATATCCATGGAATATACTTTTTAGGGTGGACAAGTATGTGATGAGTTTTAAGGCAGTTGGACAGATTACATTCTATATTGTGCGTATATAATCACCTTGTTTTTTTTTTTCTTTCTTTCAGTTCCCCTGAACGTCATAATAAGGATTATACAGATCAGTGTTGTGGTCTTACTTATACTCTTTTTGCTATTTCAAATATTCTTCTGGAGGTATTTATTAGTGCATCCTCTGTATAATGTCTTGCAGGAGTTGACTGGTGTATGGCTGATGTGTCGTCTGTTACCACCCACTAGCCCCACCCCTCTTTACTAACCAATAACTACCTAGTAAAGAAATACACAACTCCTTCTGGATTAAATGGCCGTATCGCCCCTTTATTAACAACCAAAACAAAATATTTTATATAAAATAAAGCATATATATATATATATATATATATATATATATATATATATATATATATATATATATATATATATATATATATATATATATATATATATATATATATATATACCAACTTTTTGTACCTGTTTAACTGCTATGTCTAAGGTTCCTGAAGGAAGGTTTCAGGGACGTACTATTACCAATTTTTTGCCCGATGCAGCCTGATGCCATGATAGGGAAGGTACCCATACCGAGATAGGCCCAACCCGTTCCACACCACACACCATATTCCTTCCAAGATTCCGACCTTCAAGAACCCGAGACCTCTGCCACAAACGCCCACCAGTAAACCTAATGCGTGGGCAGACCGCCACAGCCATAAGGCCCACTGAAGCCCATCCTGGAGACCCAGAAACCACATGTCTATGCCCATCCCCAACAGATGTACCCCGTCTCCCCTCTAATACAGGCCATTGTCCCCTTCCAACTCTCCATGGTGAACCACCAGCCCTCCATTACGAACAACAAATTTTGCCACCGCCTTGTTGACCTTAATCCTGGCCTTGTTGATCCGAGGAACAGACCGGGCCCCCCGCCAAGCTGTCCTGCCAATGATATCCGACCAGACTAAGACAGTATGCGGAAAGGCCGACCTCAAGTGGAGGAAATCCCACTTACTGTCTCAAATGGGTTCCCTGGACGCCCTAATACTGAGGTCATTGCCACCAACATGCATTAACAGCGCATCAGGAGGCCTGTCCATCCTAGCGTACCGCTGAATTTCCGGTAGCACTCAGGACCACAGCATCCCCGGTATACCAATCCCCCGGATCGTTGCTTCATCCCGAGGGAAACCCAAATGCCTGCCTTCCGGCCTAACCAGTGCCCTCTTAACCCCTCAGTGAACATAAGAGTGGCCCAGGATCCACATCAAGCACACCGGGTCTGAAAAACATAAAAAAACGAAAACCTTGTACTCACCCTCCACTCACACAGACCCCCACAGTTAACCCACCGGCCCGATAATGCCACACACAGCAACATCCAAACAGTCAACACCAGACAAAAATTACCACCCTATCCACCACTGAGCCCCATGGACAAAAGATCTCCCCCCAACCTTAAAGAAGGTGAGGGCCTACGTAGAGTCCAAAGCAGTGAGATTCCCAACGACCAATACGCTGAAGGGTCTGGCCGCTCAAACTCCAACGTGCCGCCTCTGTGGCCGCCCCAATCCTAAAAGAATGCTCTTCCAACCTTCGCACACAGTATCCTTATCAAGTGTCACCCCGCGTCCTTGCTTGGTCCCTAGCTTGGCACTCAGATACTCCTCAAGCTTCACCCCACTAGCCTACTCAGTCCCTGGCTTGGCACACAAGACTGCTGTGCAAGCGTCACCTCTGCTGGCTGGGTCTCTGGCTTGACACCTGCTGAAGTTTCCCAATTCTTCACCATTCCCGGTTGGTGAGAATACTGCTCTGGTACTTGCTTCAGCTACTCATGTTAGC
Organism: Lithobates sylvaticus; assembly: GCA_028564925.1. Lineage (NCBI taxonomy): Eukaryota > Metazoa > Chordata > Amphibia > Anura > Ranidae > Lithobates > Lithobates sylvaticus. The sequence continues at coordinate 573,665,157 of CM053029.1, forward strand.
CCCTGGTAACAAGGTGGATGGTCCCTTAGTGGCGACAGCTTCCCCTCTACCTCCGACCACGACAGGATCTCCGGCCGGCAGAAACGCCACTTTTGGTTGGACTGCAAGCCGCAGTCCCAACCCTGCACTGCTCTCTTGCTTCTGGATAGGACCTCAGACAGCCTAGCAGCCAGATGTCCCCGGGATAGAATAAATAGGTTCTCCCAGCAGGCCAAGGGATTCTAGAAAATCCCTGCCCATTGGCTGAGATACCCCATATACTCCTAATCTGTCCTTGCAATGCCCTTGTCTTGTCTAGTGTTGCCAGGTACCCAGCCACCTAACGACTGAAGAGAGAAGTGCAGCAATTTTTAATTAGGGCGAAGCCAGTGGACCCCCTAGCAATTGGCCAAGGCAACTATCACTTGGTAAATAAATTATAGAGCAACCCTGCCTAAACATCAGGGTGCTACATCCAAAAATCAAACATACAAACAAGTTTGTACATTTAAAATGTATAAATAAACGTAGGTATTTGTAATGGCTACGCAATGATGTAATGGTGATCTTCAAAAAAAAGAAAACTGTCCACTTCCCCACCCAGTGCAACTCAAATTCACCAAATTCAAGAGACCCATATCTCTTTCCCCAACCTTTTCACCGTGAATTTTTTTTCAGGTTTTGAAGCATCCTGCTAAAACCAATTCAGAGATCAGTGGGAAAATGACCCTTACATTGGTGGCTAGTGGGAAGAGATACCACCTTAGGCTGCATTCACACCTGAGCGTTTTGTAGCTTGAAGCCTGAAGCTACAAAACGCTAGAGGGGAAAAAATACATTATTCTCTATGGAGATGGTTCACATCTCCACTCCAAAACGCCTGAAGCCCTACGCCTGAAGCTCAACCAAGTTCCGGACCCTTTTTTGTCGCGTGAATCGGGCAGATTTGGGTGTTTTTATTCTTTTTACATTGGTGACCTTTTGCTCTGCACAAAATTTGCGGCAAAACGCAGTAAAAAACGATGCGAATTGCGGTAAAAAACGCCGCAAAAAAACGCCGCAAAAAACACTGCAATTCGCGCGATTTTCTGCCTGAAAAGCTACGCTCAGGTGTGAATGCAGCCTTAAGCCCCATACACACGGTCGGAAAATCCGACCACCAAATCCATCGGATTTTGTCCGACGGATTTAGTCCGACACTGGTGTTGCATACACACTGTCGGACAAAGTTGTCGGAAAACCCGATCATTCTGAACGTGGTGACGTTTGTTGCGTACGACGGGACTACGTAGAGGCTAGTAGCCAATAGCTTTGGTCTTGTAATGTGATCTGAGCATGCGTGGCACTTTGTCCGTCAGAATTCGATACACACGATCGGATTTGGTGTGATCGGACTTTGTTGTCGAAAAATCTATCCAGCAGGAGATAGGACTTTGTCCGTCGGACAATCCGATGGAAACTGTCCGATGGTGCCTACACACGGTCGGAATTTCCGACAACATTGTCCGATAGGACAGAATCCATCGGAAAATCCGACCGTGTGTATGGGGCTTTAGAGTGGTGGTTAGAATGACGCTCTTACAGATAGCTAAAAAGATCAGTGGTGTCATGCAGCTGGCCCTTCCAGGTGGCGTTAAGCTGGAACTATGCAAGCACCATGAAATGGGTGGTCAGTTAGCCACAACTCAAGCAACCTCTAAAGGAACCCTAGGGTTCCATGGAACTTTGGTTGAGGATGGTTGCTCTTGAAAGTCTTAATGAGCTTTCTCTGCATATATTATTCATAAGCCAGAAGGGAAAACTTTTATTCAAAATCTTCATAGTAAATATTTCCACTGATGGATTATCCCCTAATAAAGATAAAAGCTGCATATAGTATCAACACAGTGACGTTACTACCCCGCTCAACACATTACATCTACCAAGAACTTTGTCAAGAGCTGGAGTAATGACAGACTTGCACGCCTTTTTGTAAGCACTCTAATTTTTAACACTTTTTTTAAGCATAACCTCAGTAGGATAATGCTGTTGAAGGCATCACAGAGTCTCCTTCATATACAGACTTAACAACTCTACAAACCTCCAAACATGAGAAAAGACAGATGGTCTCGTGGTTCCTTAACTAGTAAGAGCCTTCTGATGCTCAGAATTTCTTTTAGCCCCTTTCTACTACTGCTGAATATAGTCACAAATGTTCAATTGTACATAGAAGACGGAAACTAAATGAGAAAACATTTATCACACTTTGTGGATTTTGAGGCTTGGTACTCAAATGTTCATGGTAGTAAATACAGTTTAGATTGTCTTGTACAGTCTATGAGCTCAAAGCTATATATTTATTACAGACATTTTTATGCTGCTGACAATTTACACTGTGCTGTACATATTGTACATTCACCTTGGTTCCTGCCATCAAGGAGCTTACAATTTAAGGTCCCTATCTCACATACATATGTGAAACGCATACTAGAGCCAATTTAGAAAGGAGCCAACTAGTGTACCTTGTCTTTGGATTGTGGGAGGACACCAGAGTCCCTGGAGGAAATCCACTTAAAGTGGAAGTAAACCCCCCTATTGTTTTCAGCCAAGGAAGCTGCCATCTTTGCCTCTGTTTAATCTTCAACTGCCACGGTGCTGCACATGTGATCCGTTATGACACCAGCCATTGGATGGTTTGACTGTTTGGTTGAGAGCACAGCCAATGTGCAGTTAGCATTCCCGGCATGCCTTTTTTTTTTTAACTGTTAAATCAATGGGTTTACTTCCACTTTAAGTGCAAGGTAAATATGAAAGCTTCATCCAGGTTGTTTCCTAGTTGGGATGCAAACGTGCAAGGCATCCACTAAGCCACTTTTGGTTCTATTTGATGGAGGTCAAAAAGGACAGGAGGAAAAGGAAAAATATCCTAAAGGGAATAAAACCATGAATAATTGTAAATTATTCTAGTGACATTGGAACTTCTGATGGATTTTCATTGCTACCTGAGTGTCTTCTTTTCTATAACCCAACAGTTTGTCTCCCCATCCATCAATTGTAGTTCTCCTTTTCCCAAATGGTACAGTTTCTACCATCTCTCCATTGTACCATCTGTATTGTCTCCCATCCTCTAGTTCAGTGGTCTCCAAACTGTGGCCAGGGGCAAGATGTGGCCCTTTGCCTGCCTTTATTCGGCCCTTGTGGCACTATCCCTCTCACTGATATAAGGCACCAAAACTCCCACTGACACAAACGTGGGGCATGGGGCATGATTCCTCCCACTAATACTAATTATAGGACACTATTTCTCCTCCTACTGACCACAGGCTCTATGTCATTTTTTTACGTCAACTAACCAGTAAGCCTGAGACATTATTTACATTGACTCTGGGGCATTTTCTACTCCCAATGACCACAGTCTGGCCCTCCTAATATCTGAAGTACAGTAAACTGGAAGTTTGGAGACCCTTGCTCTGGTTGATTCTTTCCTCTAACATTGTATCTCCTCTCGCTTTTTCCCTTGATTGTATCTGCTATCCCAACTTTATCTCGCCTTTCCTACTCCTTTACTACAGTATATCTTTTCACTCAATTTCTCTGTTGAATTTCTTTTTTATTTACAGATGTTGTCATTACTACCTAATAAAGCAAAACAAAAGGAGCCTCTATTATCTGTCATGGAGATAACAATCCGGTGCTGGAGACTGCCCTGTCCGACTGGCTGAAGTGGTTGTATTTCCAGAGCACAAACCTCTGCAAAACGGATGGTAGACAACACTTAATAGGATCCTTAGCTGTGTGTTTCTGGTGTTATGTATAAGGGTCTTTACATTAAATAGGATTTAAAATTTCTACTGCTTATATTTAGATTTTGTTGTGAGCTTTGATGTTCTACAATTGCAAGGTTTGTGTACTCAGGGCCGGTTCAAGGATTTTTGACACCCTAGGCGAAACCTAATTTTGCCACCCCTGGATCCACCCCTGCCCCCCCCCCCCTCTTTGCAAGGGTTAAATGGTTTGATTCAACCCTCTAACTTCTACATCTGAAAGACAGCTCATTCTTTTGAAAAACAACAGACTTACTAGCAGGATCACCAAATGAAAATAAGAGAGAAAACTAAAAAAATACTAATTCATCCACCCATCTAAAAATTGGTAAGCTGGAGGGAGAGAGAGAGAGAGAGAGAAATTGAGAGGGGGGCAGGCAAAGAGGGCAAAGAGAGATAAATGGGGAGCAGGGAGAGAGGGGGGCAGGGAGAGAGAGAGGGAGAGGGAGAAAGAGGGTCAGGGAGATAGAGGGACACCCTGTAATTTAATGGCACAGTGCCGTTGTGATTGCCACGTATGACTACACATGTTAGTCACTGAATGCTAAAAAAATTTCTTCTCATCAAGTTCGGTTTAGTTGCCATGGGTAACGGGTTGACAATAAAGATAATCTCGGTGGGACCTCCATGTAGCGCACTAGCCCCTTGGGAGCTGCAGTGTTGTTCATTACCTTTTTGTCAATTACCCCGTTCTTCTTGTCCCATGCAACTTCAAACACCGGACAACTTTAACGTTTATAATGCTTTATTCTGGGGTAAATCAATGAGCAATGATATGAGAGGCCCCATTTTCTTATCGTATTGGTATGTTGCAGTTTACTTCTGGTGACCCCCTCCTGCTTTCAACTTTTGTTTCAGAACTTAAACACTTCCATTATAGACCGACCAGCATCACTCTGAATGAGCATAGACTTCAAAGTCACAGGCCACACTGCCTATTTCCATGACTCTTGTCGCCAAGTCTCCGTCAGTCCTGGAAAATGTATAACACTGTAGTCCTTGGACACCACATGTTCACGGAATAGCACCACTGGGTTGCACTCCCTTTGCTCAATCCCAATCAACAGTCCATGTTACTCATAGAAAGCCCATTCCCAGTTTCCTCCGTCCGCTTGACTCCTAATTCCTCCTCCTTTAGTCCCGCATGGGAACGCCCGGTCCTCATTAGATTCTACATGGTTCCTCTATTCCAGGGGCCAGACGTGTGCCGACCTGGACTCCTTCTCCTCCGGTTATCCACCTCCTGGAGTCTCTGAACCCCCAGGCCTTCAAACCTCCTTCCGTAGGCTCCGGGGTCTCTGAACCTCGGCCCTCCGGCCCTCCTCTTCTCTCTCTTTCTCTCTTTTTCTCTTTTTTTTCTCTTCCTTTGAGCATGTGACCCCCCCCCCCCCCTTTTTATATGAGAGACACCCATTGACCAAAGAAATTAACTATTGGTCCCTTCTGTCACATGGGTTTGCTGTCACTCAGGCCTCAGTCCTTCCTCTCTTTCCATTCCAACCCACTGTCCGGCAGAGGAGGTATCCCTGAGCCTAAGTGTAGGCGGCCACACCCCAGTCTACTCTAACACTCCCATCCCCAAATAAACAACCAGGCCTAGGAAAAAGAATAAGGCCCTGGCCAATTTTACCTATATCTAACCTACTCTAACAAAAAACCCATACTAAGCACCTATCTAAGCGTAGGGGCCGCTACACATCTATTAAATCTTCTGCCCTTGTTGTTCTAACTTTGGATAGTAAAATATTTTTTTTCTGCCAGTAAATACCTTATACAGCCCATTTCCTGTTTCTTTTCTGGTAAAATGCCTAGGCTTATGACATCATGTACAGCTCACTCTCTCACTCTCATGAGAGTTTGCCAGGAATGTAGGGGGGTGAGTCATGAGAGGGCCAATGAGAGCTGCAGATGTGCCTCAGTATGAATAAAATAATATGCAAAGTGGTTGGAGGGAAGCTTCAGAATGGTAAAGATGTTTTTATTACAAATTATGTGAGCAGGCTGCAGTTCCTCTTTAACCCCTTGCCGACCAGCGCATGACGATATACGTCGGCACAATGGCACGACTAGGCAAATGGGCGTACGGGTACATCCCCTTCAAATCGCTGCATACTCCATGAGCGTGCCTGCAGGCCCCGCAGACTCGATGTCTGCCGGGGGCCCACGATCGTGTCATGGAGCGTCAGAACGGGGAGATGCCTATGTAAACAAGGCATTTCCCTGTTCTGTCTAGCAATATGACAGAGATCTACTGCTCCCTGTCATCGGGAGGAGTTATCTCTGTCATGTTCTAGTGAGACAATCCCCACCTACAGTTAGAATCACTCCCTAGGACACACTTAACCTCTTGATCGCCCTCTGGTATTTAACTCCTTCCCTGTCAGTGTCATTTACACAGTAATCAGTGCATTTTAATAGCACTGATCGCTGTATAAATGACAATGGTTCCAAAATAGTGTCCGATGTGTCTGCCATAATGTCGCACTCATGATAAAAATCGCAGCCATTACTAATAAAATTTTTTATAAAAATGCCATAAAACTATCCCCTATTTTGTAGACGCTATAACTTTTGCGCAAACCAATCAATATAAGCTTATTGCGATTTTTTTTTTACCAAAAATATGTAGAATACATATCGGCCTAAACTGAGAAAGAAATTTGTTTTTTTATATATTTTTTTGTGGAGATTTATTATAGCAAAAAGTTAAAAATATTGCTTTTTTTTCAAAATTGTCGCTATTTTTTAGTTTATCGCGCAAAAAAATAAAAAGCGCAGAGGTGATCAAATACCACCAAAAGAAAGCTCTATTTGTGAAAAAAAAAGGACCTCAATTTTGTTTGGGTACAACGTCGCACGACCGCGCAATTGTCAGTTAAAGTACAGAATTCGCAAAAAGTGCTCTGGTCAGGAAGGGGGTAAATCCTTCCGGGGTTGAAGTGGTTAACAAGCATGCAGCTTGTCAGTCAGCACCTGGCCACACCTAGTCCTGCCCACTGCTTTCTTATTTGACAGCACCGCCTCTGCTGCTGAAACCCTCCCACTGTAAGCTGCAGTGCCTGGGAAGGGGGCCATGTGAGACACATATGAAGGTCAGCGAAGGAAAATAAAGCTTTTATTGATTATTTTTTATGGGGAGCGTCAGTGCACAGCCATTTTTAGATCTCTCCAGAGATGTTCAATAGGGTTCAAGTCTTGGCTCTGGCTGGGCCACTCAAGGACATTCACAGAGTTGTCCGTAGCCACTCTTTTGTTATCTTGGCTGTGTGCTTTGGATCATTGTCCTGTTGGAAGATGAACCTTTGCCCCAGTCTGGGGTCCGGAGCGATCTGGAGCAGGTTTTCATCAAGGATGACTCTGTACATTGCTGCATTCATCTTTTCTTCAATCCTGACTAGTCTCCCAGTTCCTGCTGCTTAAAACCATCCCCACAGCATGATGCTGCCACCACCATGCTTCACTGTAGAGATATTGGCCAGGTGATGAGTGGTGCCTGGTTTCCTCCAGATATGATGCTTGCCATTCAGGCTAAAGAGTTCAATCTTTGTTTCATCAGACCAGAGAATTTTGCTTTTCATGGTCTGAGAGTCCTTCAGGTGCCATTTGGCAAACTCCAGGTGGGCTGTCATGTGTCTTATACTGAGGAGTGGCTACCGTCTGGCCACTCTACCATACAGGCCTGATTGGTAGAATGCTGTATAGATGGTTGTTCTTCTGGAAGTCCTTCCTACATAGAGAAATGCTGGAGCTCTGTCAGAGTGACCATTGGGTTTTTGGTCACCTCCCTAAGACCCTGCAGAAATGTTTCTGCACCTTCCCCAGATCTGTGCCTCCATACAATCCTGTCTCGGAGGTCTATAGACAATTCCTTGGACTTCATGGCTTGGTTTGTGCTCTGACATTCACTGTTAACTGTGGAACCTTATATAGACAGGTGTGTGGCCTTTCCAAATCATGTCCAATCAACTGAATTTACCACAGGTGGACTCCAATCAAGTTGTAGAAACATCTCAAGGATGATCAGTGAAAACAGGAGGCACCTGAGCTAAATTTTATGTGTCACGGCAAAGGCTGTGAATACTTATATACATTTGATTTTTGCGTTTTTTATTACATTTGCAAAGTTTTCAAACAAACTTCTTTCACGTTGTCATTATGGGGTATTGTATGTAGAAATTTGAGGAAAATAATGAATTTAATATATTTTGGAATAAGGCTGTAACATAACAAAATGTGGAAAAAGTGAAGTGCTATGAATACTTTCTGGATGCACTGTAGGTCTAGTAGAACCATGTCTGACGAAAGCGAGCTTCTTGTCTCCTCAGGGATGAGGTCAGGTCCTCCATATGCATTATGTCAATCACCAGGCTGAGAGGGACTTCCAAAGTGCTGGGATACATGCCCTGGCTGCGTTGATAAGATTTTAATATATATATATATTTTTTTAATGGTTAGAAGGTTATGCTGTAGTTAGTATGAACAGTCTAAGTCATTTCATTAACACAGCCAGTAGAGGGCATGAGGAGCACACTTAACGAATCTACTGAAACTAAAAAAAAAAAACCTGAAGAACTTGCCCAATTTACTGTTATCACACAGCAGCAATAAAAATTGCCAAATTAAATGTCCCAAAACTGAAGCCACTATATGGCAAAATCTCTCCACAAATAATAAAGATGAATTATTAGTAGCAGCAGAGTAACAAATTGGAACCCCAGACAATATTCTTTTCTTATACATTTTCCAGATTGATTTGGTAGGGATCAAAAACACAGATTTTTTTTAAATTAGTGTGCAAAGGGGTAGGAAATGTTTCTTAATTTTGTATTTTGTAGATAGTGGTTACAGGAATAGAAAGAGAAAACCTTCTAATGGTGACATACTAGCTCATTTTGAATTACATACCTGAGAATGAAGCCCCCGCAGCCGTCCTCGCCTCCCCCTCCGGCCCTCGTCATCTATCCTGGAGGTTACTTCCGAGTATCGCGGCTCCGGCACTGGGATTGTCCGGAGCCGCGATGACGTCACTCCCGCACATGCGCACGGGAGCCCCGGGAAAGGCACAGTAAAACTGAAGCAACGGCACGTACGTGTCGTTGCTTCAGATGGCTTGGCACATGCAAATACAGGGATATCTCCTAAACTGTGCAGGTTTAGGAGATATCCAGTGCAGCTACAGGTAAGTCTAATTATAGGCTTGCCTGTAGTTTAACCACATGCCGACCGCGCCATAGCCGAAAGACGGCTACAGCGTGGTCGGCTTGTTCTGAGTGGACGTCCTACTGACGTCCTCCCAGAAACTTGCTCCTGCGCGCCCCCTGGGGCGCGCATTCGGGAACATCCGTGACCGCCGGGTCCCGAGGACCCGGCGCATCACGGATCACGGTAAACGGCCGCTGATAGCGGCCGTTTACCGCTCCGTCAAATGTACACAAACCTCCCCTCTCTGTACCGATCGGTACAGTGAGAGGGGAGAAGCGGAAAGGGGGAGAGACGGGACCAGCGCTGTGGGCTGGATGTGTAGTGCCCACAGCGATGGTCAGTGCCTGCAATGTGCAATACTCTGCCACCACTGTGCAATACTCTGCAACCACTGTGCAATGCTCTGCCCCCACTGTGCAGTGCTCTGCCCCCACTGTGCAATACTCTGCAACCACTGTGCAATGCCCACCACTGCAATGCTCTGCCACCACTGTGCAATGCTCTGCCACCACTGTGCAATACTCTGCAACCACCGTGCAATGCTCTGCCACCACTGTGCAATGCTCTGCCACCACTGTGCAATGCTCTGCCACCACTGTGCAATGCTCTACCAATACTGTGCAACACTGCAAATACTCTGCCAATACTTGCCAATACTCTGCCAATACTTGCCAATACTCTGCCAATACTCTGCCAATACTTGCCAATACTCTGCCAATACTCTGCCAATACTCGCCAATACTCGCCAATACTCTGCAATAATTTTTAATAGAAACAAAGATTTTATTTATTTTTTTTACTGAATTTTCAATATTTTTTGATTTATAGCGTAAAAAATAAAAAACCCAGCGGTGATTAAATATCACCAAAAGAAAGCTCTATTTGTGTGAAAAAAAGGGCACAAAATTCATTTGGGTACAGTGTTGCATGACCGAATAATTGTCATTCAGAGTGTGAGAGCACAGAAAGCTGAAAATTGGTCTGGTTAGGAAGGGGGTTTAAGTGCCCAGTGGGTAAGTGGTTAAAGTGGGTGTAAAGGGTTTACTACCACTTTAACCCGCTGAAGCACGAAGAAGAAGACACTGCGGTTACCAGCCTAGCAGCACAGAGGAGCAGGGATCAGGTAAAAAAAAGTCTTCCTGTCCCCTTTAGACATGTATAGAACAAAAAAAAAAATCAGTTTTGATTCGTTATGTACATACATTTGATTAGTTAAATTTGTTTAATTCATTCTTGGAATTCGGTTCATTTATTTCAATTCTAATCGATTAAAATCTTCAGAATTTGGTCTAATTGAACTCAATTCGACAGAATTCGGAAAATTCGAATCGATTCAAATTTCATTTAAATTGAATTCCATTCAAAATTTTATTTTTTCTATTCCAAATTTGAATTTTGGAAGATGGTTACATTCTTTATATTCTATTGTTTTTTCGATTCTATTCTTTTATTTTCTGTTCTATTCTTTTCTATTATGTTATATTCTTTTTTTATTCTATTTAATTAAAATTCTAATTTATTCTATTTGAAATTTGAATTTCAGAAAACAGTTATATTGTTATATTCTTTCTGTTCTTTCTATTCTATTCTTTTCTATTGTTTTATTTTCTATTCTATTGTTTTAAATTCTATTCTATTCTAATTCAAATATTGTTTTCTATTCTATTTTTTTCTTTTCTTTTTTTTTCTATTCTATTGTATTCTAATTCGAATTTATTCTATTTGGAATTTATATGGCAGAAGATGGTTATATTCTATTTTATTCAATTCTATTTTTATTCTATTCTATTCCTTTATTTTCCATTTTATTCTGTTCTTTTATTTTCTATTCTATTTTGTTCTGTTTTACTCTATGCTTTTATATTATATTCTTTTATTTTCTATTCTATCCCTTTATTTTCTATTCTTTTTTTTTCTATTCTTTTTTTTTCTATTCTGTTCTGTTCTATTCTATTATAGTCTATTCTTTTATTTTCTATCCTATTCTATTATTTTCTATTTTATTCCAATTAGATTTGAAAACTACTGTAGTTATCTCCTGGGTGTGTGTTATACGCCGATCCCTACCAATCTCCCGCTGATTGTGAGTAAACGAGCAGGGGGCGGCTCTTATCGCAATCCCGCCCCTGACTGTTAGCAGAGCCGAGTCCAGCCGAAGTACACTCGGCTTTCTGTATGTCAGCGGCGCTCGCTTCTCTCGCAATCAGTGGAGATGGGCGGGACTGTGAACAGAGCCAAGTCCAGCCGAAGTACACTCGGCTTTCTCGGCTCTGCTCACTCCTCTCCTGCAAAGAGACTGGGCAAGGCTGCAGATGGACACTGGACAAGGCTACAATGATGGGCATTTAAATGTAAGTTTTTATCCTTAAATTTCCCTCCTAAACTTGGGGTGCGTGTTATACGCAGGCGCGTGTTATACGTCGGCGCGTGTTATACACCGATAAATGGAGTATTCAAGTTTGAATTTCGTCCAAAATTTAGTTTAGTTATTTTGGATTTGTTTAAATTCATTACTATTGTAATTTGGAAATTTGTATACATCCGAATTAACGAAGAATTTGTCCAAATTTAAATTCGGAAAAAATTGAACCGCACATGTCTAGTCCCCTTTACAACCGCCGGATACAGCCCAGAGCAGCTGTCTTCCAGCACTGTTAACAGAAGTGACTCCTAATCAGGAAAGTTGCACCGCTTGCCCACCCCCTCTTGCCTCCTCTGTCAATCATAGAGCTTGTCTTACTACACTCCCATAATGCATCAAGTTCTGGGAATGGGCATAGTAGATCCTGTCAGGTTTAAAATAGAACTATGGCCTTCCATTAAAGAAAAATATGCTGCAGCACATAATTATATATTTATCTGCCTTAACGGTTTTGTCTTAGTCCCTCTGCAAAGTCCCACAAATAACTGTTGGTCCTGCCAGTGAAGACCACCTAATGCATCTACCTGTGATGGCTTGGCAATGATGCTGCACTGCTCATGAATTCAGAGCAGAGTTGTCACTGTAATGTAGGTGGTGCCTGCTTGCGCTACAGTGGGATGAAAAGATGCTACAGGGGGTGTTGCGGGGGGGGGGGGGACCGAAAGTGGGTTGCCACTGGCCGACGGGGGGGTGGTTGTTTGCCACCCCCCCAAACCACCAGCCACCACTGGGAGTCACTGTGGGATACAGTCTTTTGCTGCACAGGCACTGGAGCATTGTAGTCTGCTGAACTGAGGACTGGAATTGCACTGGCATCTGCACAGTGGGACTTTTATGGCTGTATCGCTGGATTAGTGAAAGGGTACTACCATAACCTGTTTGCTGCTATCAGAGACTACGCTTATAGGGATTAGACACTTAACCAACAGCCTGTATGCCACTGTATGCAGATTTTAACTGGGACTATATTCATATTCATCGTCAAGACAGGCCCCATTGTTAGCCGGCAGATGATCTTGTGCATAGAACTGTCCCTTTAGATAAGCCACTCTACAAGGACTCCATTCACTGCCTGTAGAAGCAGTGACACTGTTGCAGTAGATTTTGGTTATAGTCTAGTTATCCCTAGAGTATACTCTAATAATATAGCATACAGGTAGCAGGAACATTATGCCAATACAGATTTCTATTACTGTACTTGTGGTTTGTGCCTTTGCTTAACACTGATTTGCAGTTTACCAGTTATACAGCTGTAGCACGGCTGCTTGGATTTACTTGCTCATCTGCACTTCCATGACCTGATGAACATTCCAACCCACCTGAAACTCTGGGTTCAGACATCTTTGCACCACCTTAAAGGAATAAGTCAGACAACTCTGTGCATTTTATGTTCTGGTAATGTTTACTAAAACAGTTCGAAGAAGATATTGTCACAAAGAGGAGGTAATAGATCTGCTGAGTTTTGGGCAACAGCACCAACTCAGCAAAGGAATTCCTCTGAATAACACAAGCCAAGATATTGGCAGGTAAAACAGTCTAGTATATACACGTGTACAGTGTAGTTCTGCTTGCACCTGACAGGATAAACAAGTTATATGGTTATACTAACAAATTTCTAAAGGGGAAACCTCACCAAGCCTATAAACCTTTAACCCTAATGAGAGGTCAGACTTAATGGCAATGGTATAAGGACCCTTGTAGCAATAATGACAGCAATGTCCCCATTGCAGATCTGATGGTCTTCACCGGCAGTAGGAGCTCAGTAATTGTATCCAATAAGGTGTAATAGCAAGCAAATAAGGTTTCTTGAAATGGTAGAAGCTAAAGGTGTCTATGCACAGTGTTCAAGATAGGTTCAGTAAAGTATTCCTAAGGTAAAGATGTCTGTGCAAAGTGTCTCAGTGAAACCGTGAGAAAAGGATTTGAAAAGTTGGGCGATTGCCCTCTTACCAATAACCAGGCCGATTTAATGCCCTCCGGACAGCAGCTCCTGTAGCGATGCTGGAGAATGGGGGAGCACCTTCTGCCGGGGGAATGGAAGATCAGATAAATAATATGCTTTTACTCTCCTCTAGACTAAACAAGCAGTTAACCCTTGCAATGTGAGCACAGCCCCACTGCAAAGGAGGATTCTCAGATTTCCTGGAGCTGTGACTCTCGTTGCCAGAGCCATTTTTGTGTTTTTTTGCACAGATGTTTAAAAAAATAATTTTAGACCTGAAGATTCGTGAACGAGGTTGTAAAGGCAAAAGGTTTTTTGCATTAAGATGAAAAGCCTTCTGTGTGCAGCAGCCCACCACAGCCCCCCTAATACTTACCTGATCCCTCTGTCCAGCGATTTCCACGAGTGTATAGGCCGTCCGGAACCCTTCTGATTGGCTGAGACACAGCAGCAGCACCATAAAGTCAGTTAGCCAATCAGGAGAGGGAGGGGACGGGCCGAACCGCTGCTCTGTGTCTGAATGGAAACACAGAGCTGCAGCTCAGCTTGGGTGCCCCCATAGCAAGCTGCTTGCTGTGGGGGCACTCAACAGGAACAGGAGGGAGGGGTGAGAAGCACAGAAGATGGACCAGAGAAAAGGAGGCTCCAGGCTGCTCTGTGCAAATCCATTGCAACAGAGCAGGTAAGTATAACATGTTTGTTATTTTCATAGAAAAAAAAACTAGACTTTACAATCACTTTAAAACCCCCAAACAGTATTTTTTCTTAAAGCAGACACCCTGGAAAATAGAATAGTGGTAGTTCCAATTTTTTACTGTATGTCACACAATATTTGTGCAATGGTTTATCAAACACAACATTTCAGTAAAAAATATACTAATGTTAATTTTAGGACATACAAGCATAATATACTACCCATTTTTTGATAATGTCTAAAAGATGAGGCTGTGTTGAGTAAATAGATACCCAGCATGTCAAGCTTTAAATTTGTTGGGGCTGGAAAAATTACAGCAAACGTTGGTACCTTATATTTTCCAAAGGCAATGCTTTAAAAGCCCTTATAGGTCATCAGTTTAGAGTTAAAGCGGAGTTCCGCTCAAAATTGGAACTTCCGCTTATCTGTCTCCTCCCCTCTTCCGGTGACACATTTGACACCTTTCAGGGGAAGGGGCAAATGAGTACCTGTTTTTGACAGGTTCCCCTTCTCCACTTCCCTCGGAAGTTCGGCCCCCTTCTCCTTCCTCCACTGCTGGGCCAATTAGAAAGCACAGTAGGGAACCAGTTGTGAAGCCAAAAAGCTTGTCTGCCGGTTTCCCTTACCAGGAATTGCGCCATAGCCCTACAGCTCCAGCAGAACTTATGACACTCAATGATAGGAGAAGTCATAGGCTAGAAATGTGAAGCATTGTCCTACTCAAGTCTCTCAGGGATACAAGAAGTCATTTAGTGTTTCATCCCACCTCCCAAAATTTTGAGATGGGAATGAGGGACACCTACTAGCAAATGTATGTAGGCATAGGACACGCCACCTGCCACGCACCCTTAAAGGAGAATAAACCAAAAACAAAAGGTTCATTAAATCCACAAGTGCTTATTTTTACCACTACTATTCATTTATATTGGCTTTTAAAATTTACAAATGCAGCTAATTTAGAATTTAGATGAAAGGCTTAGCCAGGGCTTTTTTTCAGAGGGAATGTGGGGGAACGCAGTTCCGGCACCTCCAGCAAGCACTGAATGTATGTAATGGCAATGAGTGCTGGGTTGTGATGCACAGTCTATTGATACTGGCTGCAGGGGGATCTATTTTTGCAGGAGAGAAGTAGTTATTGTTGCTGGGGAGGTCAATTGTCGCTGGAGGGGGATCTAATTCTGTGGGGGGTGGCAGTGGTTGGGGGTCTTGGTTGTCTATCAATCCTGGGGAGGTCTATTGTGTTTGCAGTGAGTCTTATGTTGCTGGGGGGGTCAGTTGTTGCTGGGAGGGATCTACTGTTTCTGGTTGCTCGAGGGTCTATTGGTGCTGTCTGCAGGGAGATCTGTTGTTTCGGCTGGGAGTCTAGTGTGTTGTGGGAGGTCCATTGTTGCTGGGGGGGTGGGAGGGATCTATTGTTGCTGGCTGAAGGGGATCTATTTTACTGCTTTTCTTATTATCATTAACCACTTAAGCCCCGGACCAATTTGCAGCCAAAAGACCAGGCCCCTTTTTACGATTCGACACTGCGTCGATTTAACTGACAATTGCGCAGCCGTGCGACGTGGCTCCCAAACAAAATTGGCGTCCTTTTTTCCCACAAATAGAGCTTTCTTTTGGTGGTATTTGATCGCCCCTGCGGGTTTTATTTTTTGCGCTATAAACAAAAATAGAGCGACAATTTTGAAAACAATGCAATATTTTTAGCTTTTTGCTATAATAAATATCCCCAAAAAATATATAAAAAAATGTTTTTTTCCTCAGTTTAGGCCGATACGTATTCTTCTACATATTTTTGGTAAAAAAAATCGCAATTAGTGATTATTGATTGGTTTACGCAAAATTTCTAGCGTTTACAAAATAGGGGATAGTTTTATAGCATTTTTATTAATATTTCTTTTTTTACTAGTAATGGCAGTGATCAGTGATTTTTATTGTGACTGCGACATTATGGCGGACACATCGGACATTTTTGACACATTTTTGGGACCATTGTCATTTATACAGCGATCAATGCTATTTAAATGCATTGATTCCTCTATAAATGACAGTTGTAGTGAAAGAGTTAACCACTAGGGGGAGGGGAGGGGTTATGGGCTGTGACGTGTGTGTTTTTTTTACATTAGGGGGCGGGGCTGATGTCTGACGTCATTGATCGGCTTTCTCGATGACAGGGAACAGCCGATCAATGACAGGCAGTGTAGGAAGCGCGGGGAGAGGTTTGTTTACACAAACCTCTCCCGGTTCTTCAGCTCTGTGACCCGATCGCGGGACACCAGCGGCGATCAGGTCCGCTGGTTCCGCGGCCGGGGTCACGGAGCTCCCGACCGGGTCGCGAGCGCGCCACTGGCGGCGCGCGCGTGACCCACGGGCAGGCAATTGCAAAATCACGTTTATATACGGGATTTTGCCTGCCCGTGGCATTCTGCCACAGTATATCTGCGTGAGGCGGCCGGGAAGCGGTTAATAAACTCCCTACAAATTACTTAGTGCCACAAATGTTACTTGGGTCTGTATTCTCTAAATGGGGCAGTACTGGGAGGTGGGTAGGGGGTGGAACCAAGGAACAGAGATCGGAGGTGGGTAGGGGGCAGAGACAAGGGGTGACTGTGAAAAGGGGAGTTCCTGCACCTATAAAAAAAGCCCTGGGTTATACACTGGGAAACACTTTTTGAAAGATAAAAAGTACATTTTATACACAACTATATGGATCAGACCAAAATGAGGGACAAATAAGGAGTAATGAGGGACAGAGGGACAGTCCCTCGAAATCAGGGACAGTTGGGAGCTATGAGGTTACCCAATAGAAATTCAGTTCTTCTTGGACTGACCCATGAACCGTTTCCTGCTATCAGATTTCAGCAGTATGTACTTTAAAAAACACTTAAAAAAAAACTAGGTACCTGTCAGTGGAGACGTTTAGCATCTTTGACTACATTTAGCTCTTAGCAAGCTTTTTTGAATGTTTCGCAGTATGGTTTGGATAGATTTGCTGATCTTTGAGCGGCGTCCAGGTCAGTTGCATTTGCTGTTCTTGTTTGAGCTATATTTATCCACAGTCCTTCACAGCTCCACACAATGCTTGGGTTGGATTGGCAGCAGAGGCAGGAACGCATCCATGTGCAAATGTGTTTTGTTAAAATGAGCTGACAAGAATGACTTGATGTATAAATGACCTTGTTTTTTTTTTTTCCAGACATGACCACCATGGCATTTCCATCACTGTAATTATTTGTATACTTTGAATGGAAAGTGGTTGAAATAGAACTTCTACCGTGACAAGCAAAGTCATTGTCTTTGTACTTTTTTCAATGGAATATTTTAAGAGTTTCGTGACAATCAGACAAGATCTGTCTAAAAAGTATTGAAGAAGTCATAACCATCCTAGCACATTCCAAGTGGCGGTATACAGGTGCACTCTCATCATGGGCGTCCGCAGAACTTTTTTCAGGGGGGGGGGGCATCCTTTTAGGGTCACCCATACACCGCCCTTTTTCGACAATGTCATTATCACATTATTATGGTCAGAGTCTGCAGACTTATTACAATCCCTAGGATAAGTAATGGATAATGGCCAACAGGCCCTCTTACCAGACCCAGCAAAACTACAGCAGTGATCCCTCCGGCTGGACGATCGTTCCCTCTGAGTTCCCCGGGGGTGACACTGTTCAGTAGTGTAGAATGTCTGTATCCTGGTAGTGGCTCAGTCTTTCTCTCTCTGGTGGTGCTGGGCAGCGTGGCTCTCTCTGGTGGTGCTGGGCAGCGTGGCTCTCTTGTGGCGCTGGGCAGCGTGGCTCTCTTGTGGCGCTGGGCAGCGTGGCTCTCTTGTGGCGCTGGGCAGCGTGGCTCTCTGGTGGCGCTGGGCAGCGTGGCTCTCTGGTGGCGCTGGGCAGCGTGGCTCTCTGGTGGCGCTGGGCAGCGTGGCTCTCTGGTGGCGCTGGGCAGCGTGGCTCTCTGGTGGCGCTGGGCAGCGTGGCTCTCTGGTGGCGCTGGGCAGCGTGGCTCTCTGGTGGCGCTGGGCAGCGTGGCTCTCTGGTGGCGCTGGGCAGCGTGGCTCTCTGGTGGCGCTGGACAGCATGGCTCTCTCTTGTGGCGCTGGGCAGCGTGGCTCTCTCGTGACTCCTCGTTCTTTGTCCTGTAGAACTCTCTCCCTCAGCTTTTTTCCAGGCTGCAGTCTCTCAATCTCTCTCTTGATCGAGCTGTAGCCCTACTCCCTGTGGAAAATGGGGCCGCCAATCTTTTGGGACTACATGTACCATGAAGTTTGCCTCTTCTAGTCGCCTTTGATTGGCCCTCAGTTATGGCCAATAGGGAAGGAACGGAGCGGGCAGGAAGCTGGGCGGGGAACCTAGTGAGAGCCGCCGTCTCTTCTGCCTGACAGGAGAATGGGTGGGGCGAGCGGGGGAAACCTCTGATAGCCCGCAGCTCGCCTTTCTCCTATCACAGCACTGCCGAGTTCTCTGCTGGACTAAGCAGGGAAAAGAGCCCAAAGTCACACTACACTGATGGGGGGCTTGACAGCACCTTAATGGTGTCACCTCACTGGCGGGTGGCACCCAGGTCCAGCACCAAGATCTGATCCCTGATTCCAGGGGGGGCACTTGACCCCCCTGGCCCCTATTTGTGGACGCCCATGACTCTCATGTTCAATATTGTTTTTGCCAATTGTGGTTATCAGATAACACTATTCAGAAGAGATCTGCTAACCTTTCGACCACGGATGACATCAGTATAAGCTGTTAGTAGGAATTCAATCGGAACCATAGGTGTGTGCAGCCTATTGCATTAGGGTGTGCACCCCAAAGCTCAAACACATGTAGCGCCCTCTACTTTTAGGTAGGGGCTTTATAGTGTTTTCTGACAGCGTAGGATGTAGAGACAGGAAAATTTTGCCAGGGCCGTGTTCTTTACTAGGCCTGGTTGTTGATTCAGGGTTGGAAGTGTCAAAATAGAAGGGGGTGTGGCCGCCTACACTTGGGCTCGGGGATGCCTTCTCTGCTTGACAGTGGATTGTGCTGGAAAGAGAGGATGGGCTGAGATCTGAGTGGCAGGAAACCCATGTGAGAGGATTGACCAATGGTTAATTCATATGGTCAAGGGGAGGTCTCTCATAAAAGAGGGGGGGTCACATGCTCTGGGGAGTTCGAGATTGGAGGTTCGGAGATTCAGGTCCGAGGCTCGGGAGTTCAGAGATCCCGGAGCCTGGGAGGAGAGTCCAGGGAGGCCAAGAGTCTGGCCCCTGGAGACGAAGTCAGCATATAGCGCTGAAGAAATACCGGATGTCCCATGCAGGGATGTGCTGGGCGGCACAGGAGTAGGAGGAAATAAGAGCAAAGCGGTGGAATAAAACTGGGTGATCGACTTTCTGTGAGTAGAACATGGACTGTTCATTGGGAGAGAGCATAGGGAGAGCAAACCCAGGAGAGATAATCCGGAACTTCATACTGTGCATCTAAGGACCACAGTATCAAGCACTTTCAGGGAAGTTTGACATGCAAGTCATGGAAATAGGCAGTGATTAGATCGTTTTAATTCATTTTCCGTTCAAATTCGTTATATTCGTTCATTCGTTATCTTACGAATGAACGAATGATTCACTAAAAATTCTAACGAATAACGAACTATCAAAACGAACGAATATGAAAAACAACGAAAATACAAAATAATTAAATTAGAAACAACTAAACTACGAAAGAATGAAAATCCGAAAAAAGGAAAACAGGAACAACGAAAATCAAAATTAACGAAAAAATTTGCACATTCGTAACTTTTTTTTATTTGTTGATTCGTAATTTTCCGTGTCTCTTACAATGGCGCTGCTTAACGTGCTTCCAATAGATTGAACGAAAAAATTCGTACATTCGTAACTCTTTTTTTTTTTTTTTTTGTCGATTCGTAATTTTCCGTGTCTCTTACAATGGTGCTGCTTAACATGCTTCGAATGGATTGAACGAAAAAAATTCGTACATTAGTAACTTTTTTTTTTTTTGTTGATTCCTAATTTTCCGTGTCACTTGCAATGGCGCTGCTTAACGTGCTTTGAATGGATTGAACGGAAAAATTCGTACATTCGTAACTTATTTTTTTTGTTGATTCGTAATTTTCTGTGTCACTTACAATGGCGCTGCTTAACGTGCTTCGAATGGATTGAACGAAAAAAAATCATACATTCGTAACTTTTTTTTTTTTTTTTGGATTCGTAATTTTCCGTGTCTCTTACAATGTAATAATAGCATACACATTACATAAAATTATGAATTATGCTCCGATTACGAAAGTACGAATGTAACTAAATCTACGAAAATACGAATGCGTCCGAATACAAAATATAACGAAAATACGAATTTTGAATAAAAGAAAATTAGACTAACGGAAAAACGAATCAATGAAAAAATAACTCTACGAAAATACGAACGAGTCCGAATACGAACACCGATGACTTATGAAATTACGAATTGTTACGAATCCAAGGAAACAAACAGAAACGAAATGAAACTAAACAAATTTTTCTATTGTGCACATGTCTAGCAGTGATGGCCTGTGGCTTTGAGTTCAACACCCACAGTATACCTATC
The DNA here is from genome assembly GCA_028564925.1 of Lithobates sylvaticus. NCBI lineage: Eukaryota > Metazoa > Chordata > Amphibia > Anura > Ranidae > Lithobates > Lithobates sylvaticus. The sequence continues at coordinate 573,685,771 of CM053029.1, forward strand.
AGTCTAGCAGAAGGGATTATTCAGAATAATGCTTATCTGCCTAAAGAGGGAGTGCTTTATCCTAGAGAGAAATGGAACTAGGAAAGTATCGGAATCGGAGTGATCGGCAAAAGGTAATGAACAAAATCAGCAGCCCCCATGGGGGTACTGCTACACACACATGTGTCTGTGTATATATACCATATTTATTGGCTGATAACACGCACTTTTCCCCCTTAAAATCAGAGGAAATCGTGTGCGCGTATTAGACGCCAATATAGGAAGGGGAAGGAGGGAACGAACGCTGCCTAAATAGACAGAGCCGCGATCTCCTGTGTACTCGGCTCGGCTCAGTCACGCCCAGTCCCACCTTCTAGCATTGATGTCCCGCCATTGGACTGGTGTTATGTCCATCATAGGAACTGGGCCATGGGGCGTGACTGCGAGCCGGGCAAACAGGAGATCTGGCTGTGTATTTCGGCAATAACAAGGCTGCAATGATGGGCAAGGCTGCATATGGGCAATGATAAGGCTGCAGATGGGCACTGATCAGGCTGCAATGATGGGCAAGGCTGCAGATGGCCACTGATCAGGCTGCAGATGGGCAATGGCGAGGCTGCAGATGGAGACTGATCAGGCTTCATTAATGTACAATGGTGAGGCTGCAGATGGGCATGGATAAGGCTGCATTGATGGGCACTGACCCTTATTTTGCTTCAAAATTCTTTATTTAAAATGTATTTTTTTCCCCTGAAACTTACCTCTTATAATTAAGGTGCATGTTATACACCGATAAATTCAGTATATATAGATATACACTATATTTCCAAAAATATTGGGATGCATGTCTTTACATGCACATAAAGCTCACAGACTCTACTCTAATTCATCCCAAAGGTGTTCTATTGGGTTGGAGTCAGGACTCTGTGCAGGCCAGTCAAGTTCCTCCACCCCAAACTCACTCATCCATGTTTTTATGGACCTTGCTTTGTGCACTGGTGCGCAGTCATGTTGGAACAGGAAGGGGCCATCCCCAAACTGTTCCCACAAAGTTGGGAGCATGAAATTGTCTAAAATGTCTTGGTATGCTGACGCCTTCAGGAGTTCCCTTCCCTGGAACTAAGGGGCCAAGCCCAACCCCTGAAAACACAACCCCCACACCATAATCCCCCCTCCACCAAATGATTTGGACCAGTGCACAAAGCAAGGTCCATAAAGACATACAGTAGATGAGAGAGTTTGGGGTGGATGAACCTGACTGGCCTGAACAGAGTCCTGACCTCAACCCAATAGAACACCTTTGGGATGAATAAGAGCGGAGACTGCAAGCCAGGCCTTCTCTTCCAACTTCAGTGCCTGACCTCACAAATGCGCTTCTGGAAGAATGGTCAAAGATTCCCATAGACACACCCCTAAACCTTGTGGACGGCCTTCCCAGAAGAGTTGAAGCTGTTATAGCTGCAAAGGGTGGGCCGACTCAATATTGAACCCTACGGACTAAGACTGGGATGCCATTCAATTTCAAGTGTGTATAAAGGCGTCCCAATACTTTTGGTAATATAAAAATATTAGCTTGGATACATGCTTGTTTGTACAAGCTGCTGACACATACAAGTTTGGAAGTCCTTTGGAGAGGAATCCTATGCTTAATGCGTTTGGTGCGCTGGAAGCACCTTCAATGTGTGAGTACCCTGATGTTATGTTTTCTAAATAAATTTTTAAACTAGTGATAATGCACCATCCAGCCTCTTTGTTTTAAAATTGAGGACAAATTCTCTGGATTTTCCTGTGGGATTCTGCTGAGCCAGTTTCACTTAGAGCCCAGAAGTGGTTCAACTGCTTATGTGGACCAAACTTAAGTGTGCGGTCACACTGTTGGAGGTGATCGCATTCATACGGGGGGCGGGCGGTATGTGTGTGAAGTCACCCTCTTCTGATCATCACTAGAGTCACTTTTTTGGACAGTCATATGTATAATACCCCAATTTTCACTTTTGTCTCTGTGGATTGATTAAAATTGAGAGAAAAAAATCTATTTTTTGGACACTTGATATTAAGGAATAATACTAAATTTCGTTCACTGTGAGCTTACTTGTTACCCACTTCAGCCCGGAAGGATTTACCCCCTTCCCGACCAGAGCACTTTTTGAGATTCGGCACTGCGCCGCTTTAGCTGACAATTGCGCAGTCGTGCGACTTTGTACCCAAACAAAATTGACGTCCTTTTTTCCCCACAAATACAGTGGTGTGAAAAAGTGTTTGCCCCCTTCCTCATTTCCTGTTCCTTTGCATGTTTGTCACACTTAAGTGTTTCGGAACATCAAACCAATTTAAACAATAGTCAAGGACAACACAAGTAAACACAAAATGCAATGAAAAAGTGATTGCCCCCCTTGTTAAAACATACTATAACTTTGGTTGTCCACACCTGAGTTCAATTTCTTTAGCCACACCCAGGCCTGATTATTGCCACACCTGTTCACAATCAAGGCATCACTTAAATAGGAGCTGCTTGACACAGTAAGGTCCACCAGAAGATCCTTAAAAGCTACACATCATGCCGAGACCCAAAGAAATTCAGGAACAATTGAGAAAGAAAGTAATTGAGATCTATCAGTCTGGAAAGGGTTATAAAGCCATTTCCAAAGCTTTGGGAATCCAGCGAACCACAGTGAGAGCCATTATCCACAAATGGCGAAGACATGGAACAGTGGTGAACCTTCCCAGGAGTGGCCGGCCGCCCAAAATTACCCCAAGAGCGCAGCGACGACTCATCCAAGAGGTCACAAAAGACCCCACAACAACGTCCAAGGAACTGCAGGCCTCACTTGCCTCAGTTAAGGTCAGCGTTCATGCCTCCACCATCAGGAAAAGACTGGGCAAAAATGGCCTGCATGGCAGAGTTCCAAGGAGAAAACCACTGCTGAGCAAAAAGAACATCAAAGCTCGTCTCAATTTCTCCACAACACATCTTGATGATCCCCAAGACTTTTGGGACAACATTCTGTGGACCGATGAGACAAAAGTGGAACTCTTTGGAAGGTGTGTGTCCAAGTATATCTGGCGTAGAAGGAACACTGCATTTCAGAAAAAGAACATTATACCAACAGTAAAATATGGTGGTGGTAGTGTGATGGTCTGGGGCTGTTTTGCTGCTTCAGGACCTGGAAGACTTGCCGTGATAAAAGGAACTATGAATTCTGCTGTCTACCAAGAGATCCTGAAGGAGAATGTCCAACCATCTGTTCGTGTACTCAAGCTGAAACGAACTTGGGTTCTGCAGCAGGACAATGATCCTAAACACACCAGCAAGTCCACCACCGAATGGCTGAAGAAAAACAAAATGAAGACTTTGGAGTGGCCTAGCCAAAGTCCTGACCTGAATCCTATTGAGATGTTGTGGTATGACCTTAAAAAGGCCGTTCATGCTCGAAAACCCTCTAATGTAACTGAATTAGGACAATTCTGCAAAGATGAGTGGGCCAAAATTCCTCCAGGACGCTGTAAAAGCCTCATTGCACGTTATCGCAAACGCTTGGTTGCAGTTGTTGCTGCTAAGGGTGGCCCAACCAGTTATTAGGTTTAGGGGGCAATCACTTTTTCACACAGGGCCATGATGGTTTGGATTTTTTTTCACCTTTAATAATAAACACCTTCGTTTACAAATTGCATTTTGTGTTTACTTGTGTTGTCCTTGACTATTGTTTAAATTGGTTTGATGTTCCGAAACACTTAAGTGTGACAAACATGCAAAGGAACAGGAAATGAGGAAGGGGGCAAACACTTTTTCACACCACTGTAGAGCTTTCTTTTGGCGGTATTTGATCACCTCTGCGGTTTGAATTTTTTGCGATATAAACAAAAAGAGCTAAATATTTTTAAAAAACTCATTCTTTTTACTTTTGCTATAATAAATATCCCCCAAAAATATATAAAAAAAAATGTTTTTTTCCTCAGTTTAGGCCGATACGTATTCTTCTACATATTTTTGGTAAAAAAAATTGCAATAAGCGTATATTGATTGGTTTGCACAAAAGTTATAGCGTCTACAAAATAGGGGATAGTTTTATGGCATTTTTATTATGAATTTTTTTTATTAGTAATGACGTCGATCTGCGATTTTTATTGTGACTGCGACATTATGGCGGACACATCGGACACTTATGACACTATTTTGGGACCATTGTCATTTATACAGCAATCAGTGCTACAAAAATGCACTGATTACTGTGTAAATGACACTGGCAGTGAAGGGGTTAACCAATAGGGGGTGATGAAGGGGTTAGGTTTGTCAGGGGCAGGGAAATTTGCCTGGTACAATCGGACGTCGGTGTAGGGCTAGCAGAGTGTCTGCAAGTACTTGGCTGTGACACACCTAATTCTACATCTTTATTCCTCTCAGTGCAGCTTTCAGAGAGGACTGAAGGTATAGTGGGGTTGGAGATCCCAGCTGATGAGGAGCAAGGAGAAGTCCTCTTTGTTCTTTGGTGTGGGTCTTTAAGGTGCACTTGCCAACGAGCTGCATGGCAGGTCATGCTTGTGGTACCCAAGCGGCTGATGTTTTGGCCACGCGAGATACGCTGGAGACATATGTTGCAAATAGCAGTGGTGCGTCTCAAAAAAGGCCCACGCCAAAGAACTTTTGTAATAACGCGCAGAGGCAGCGCCCTGCACAGGCGGAGCTCTGCGGTGTGATTCAGTTGGTGTGCTGCCCTCAATCTGGCCCCCGGAGGGCATCCTGCCTCGTTGGAGATGTGCCACCTCCTCCTCCTCCTCCTCCTCTGTCCGTTTAGGCACCCACGTGGAGTCAGTGACCTCATCATCCCCTCCCTCTTCACCACTGGAGCAAACCTGGCAGTATGCTGCAGCTGGTGGAACATGACTGCCAGATTGCTGTCCTTGAGAATCCCCTCTCTCTGCGCTCACGCTACTGCCTTCCACTAGCTGGGTGTCATCATCGGAGCCTTCAAAATGCTGGGCATCCTCCTGGAGCATGTACCCAACACTGTGCTCAAACAGTTCGGGGGACTCCTCAGGAGGACATGGTGGGTCTAGGGAAGGGGTGACTGATGACATTGAGTACGCGTTGGCAGCTGCTTTGCCAGTATCCTGAGCCTGGGTGAGAGAGGATGAGGAGGATGAGGAGGGCTTGGTCATCCACTCTACCAAGCCTTCGGCATGATGCGGCTCAACATGTCCAGCTGCCGAAAATAAGGACAAGCGTGTCCCATGACCACGTGCTGATGACAATGCACCGCGTCCACGACCAGCACTGTTGTCTCTAGACACAGAGCCTGCTTGCCCTGTTTTCTTGGCTTGTGACTGTCTGCCTCTCCTTGTTGGCCTTCCAGACATTGTAATGGCGTGCAGGGAGATGGGAAAAACAGCTATTGGGTAGTGTATATTGTGCTGGAGTCACACAACACACACACTAACTCCTGCAGATGGCTGGATTAGATGACACCAGGGCAGAAGGGAAGATACAGGTGCAGGTTGTATACTGTGCTGTGCTGTGCTGCACTCACACAACACAATTACTAACTCCTGCAGATGGCTGAATTAGATGAAACCAGGGCAGAAGGGCAGATACAGGTTCAGGTTGTATACTGTGCTGTGCTACACTCACACAACACAATTACTAACTCCTGCAGATGGCTGGATTAGATGACACCAGGGCAGAAGGGCAGATACAGGTGCAGGTTGTATACTGTGCTGTGCTGCACTCACACAACACAATTACTAACTCCTGCAGATGGCTGGATTAGATGACAACAGGGCAGAAGGGCAGATACAGGTTCAGGTTGTATACTGTGCTGCACTCACACAACACAATTATTAACTCCTGCAGATGGCTGGATTAGATGAAACCAGGGCAGAAGGACAGATACAGGTTCAGGTTGTATGCTGTGCTGCACTCACACAACACAATTACTAACTCCTGCAGATGGCTGGATTAGATGACACCAGGGCAGAAGGGCGGATACAGGTACAGGTTGTATACTGTGCTGTGCTGCACTCACACAACACAATTACTAACTCCTGCAGATGGCTGGATTAGATGACACCAGGGCAGAAGGGCAGATACAGGTGCAGGTTATATACTGTGCTGTGCTGCACTCACACAACATAATTACTAACTCCTGCAGATGGCTGGATTAGATGACAACAGGGCAGAAGGGCAGATACAGGTTCAGGTTGTATACTGTGCTGCACTCACACAATACAATTACTAACTTCTGCAGATGGCTGGATTAGATGACAACAGGGCAGAAGGGCAGATACAGGTTCAGGTTGTATACTGTGCTGTGCTGCACTCACACAAAACAATTACTAACTCCTGCAGATGGCTGGATTAGATGACAACAGGGCAGAAGGGCAGATACAGGTGCAGGTTGTATACTGTGCTGTGCTGCACTCACACAACACAATTACTAAATCCTGCAGATGGCTGGATTAGATGACAACAGGGCAGAAGGGAGGATACAGGTGCAGGTTTATACTGTGCTGTGCTGGATTCACACAGAACACAATTACTAACTCCTGCAGATGGCTGGATTAGATGAAACCAGGGCAGAAGGGCAGATACAGGTTCAGGTTGTATACTGTGTTGCACTCACACAACACAATTACTAACTCCTGCAGATGGCTGGATTAGATGACAACAGGGCAGAAGGACAGATACAGGTGCAGGTTATATACTGTGCTGTGCTGCACTCACACAACATAATTACTAACTCCTGCAGATGGCTGGATTAGATGAAACCAAGATACTGGATCCACTGGATACCTGGATACAATTTAATTATTTAATATCTTCTTGTTATTATTTCTATTTTAGTTTATCACGTGCATGCTCCTGATGAGTGGCGTGTTAGCCACGAAACGCGTAGAGCTGTCTAATGCCGCGTTTTCATCTATAAACATCCAGATCTTCAAGCTATGATACTATTATTACCCCTAACAGGTTCAGTGAGGTCTTAGGTCTTGCAAATATTATCTTGTAATTACCATCTTACCCAATTTTGCTTTGGTGGAACTATGGAATTTTATGACAATAATCTACTGCTTTTTTACCTTGTATACATTTTTACTATTTGACACCAGTTGCCACATTTTGAGACAATTGCATTATAATTATGGGTATTGTCATTGTGTCTACCAACTATTTTGATAACAATATATGTATGTTTACAAGTTATTTACATGAATAAAATTCCCTCGTTCAGCTTTATTACTCATTCGCTATAATGTGCTTCATATAAAGTCACAATTTCCTTGCTCCCCTCTTCTTGATATATTAAGGAATGGAAATACTTGACCTTACCGGATCATGATTTCATTTAAAGTCCCATAGGGATGGACATACGTGCAGGGGCGGACTGACAACTCATGGGGCCCATAGGAGATTATGGGGCCCCCAGGCAATCAGAGATTATGGGGCCACACAGTATACACACACACAGTATACAATCACACAGTATACACATACATGTACACACAGTATACACAGACATGTTTCTATTGGCTGAGAAGGTACTGGAGAGGTGGGGCAGCTATAATCTCTGGATTTTTAGACCAAAAGGATGTCGGTAAGGGACATTTCAGAAACATATGTAAAAAAAACACAGATTTTTACATACTGTCCCTGGTTTTACTGAGGCTGGCAACCCTGATGGGGCCCCCTAGTGGCCCGGGGCCCTCGTGACGTGCCCGAGTGGTCAGTCTGCCCCTGCATACGTGACCTTACCAGGTCTAGGCTTCCTAAAAGTCCCTAAACTCCCCTTCTCTTTTTTCAATAAGAATTTGTAAGGTTATTTATTTTGCTAATATCCAAACCTGCATTGAAACTTTTATACTGTTGTATATTTTCCCAAAATAACCATCCATACCATTTTTTTTCCTCCTCTGCCTTTGCTAACATCTGGTGTTACATTCTGTTTCTGCATCATTCTAATTCATTGGTGATGCAATCACGCTAATGCACAGTGCTCTACAATATACTGGGAATTTATAACAAAAAGTAATAAGAATAAAATAATAACCCATTAGGACTGAGTGGGTTAAAGCCACACATATTATTCTAGACTACACTGCAGGATACCCAGAGCTAATTAATTATAGAAAGGAAATCACTGCTGAGGTACCAAAGGAAGGGAGGGTTGCAAGCATTTTATATTAATGATGCTTCATAAAGAACCATGAATGGAACAAATGCATTGTCCTAGGTGACTGATTATATAATTGCTCATCATCGATAGGATCTATTCATCCATACTGTGTAGATGTCACGTTTTGGTTGAAAAAGTCTTTGTCATCTGGTAGCATAAACATAAAAGATTGCCCAATAATCAAAGGCATAATAACTGCCATAGTTTATCTGTATAGCTGGAATAAAGAGTTTTAAAGGAAAAGCATCAGTAATTACATCCTCTCAGTATATATATATATATACAGTATCTCACAAAAATGAGTACGCCCCTCACATTTTTGTAAATATTTTATTCTATCTTTTCATGTGACAACACTGAAGAAATGACACTTTGCTACAATGTAAAGTAGTGAGTGTACAGCTTGTATAACAGTGTAAATTTGCTGTCCCCTCAAAATAACTTAACACACAGCCATTAATGTCCTAAACCGCTGGCAACAAAAGTGAGTACACCCCTAAGGGAAAATGTCCAAATTGGGCCCAATTAGCCATTTTCCCACCCCCCGGTGTCATGTGACTCGTTAGTGCTACAAGGTCTCAGGTGTGAATGGGGAGCAGGTGTATTACATTTAGAAAAAAAAGCAAAAAAATTGTTGCTCTACATAAAGATGGCCTAGGCTATAAAAAGATTTCCAAGACCCTGAAACTGAGCTACAGCACGGTGGCCAAGACCATACAGCAGTTTAACAGGACAGGTTCCACTCAGAACAGGCCTCACCATGGTCGACCAAAGAAGTTGAGTGCACATGCTCAGCGTCATATCCAGAGGTTGTCTTTGGGAAATAGATGTATGAGTGCTGCCAGCATTGCTGCAGAGGTTGCTCTGGTGGGGGGGGGTCAGACTATCAGTGCACAGACCTTATGCCGCACACTGCATCAAATTGGTCTGTATGGCTGTTGTCCAGAAGGAAGCCTCTTCTAAAGATGATGCACAAGAAAGCCTGCAAACAGTTTGCTGAAGACAAGCAGACTAAGGACATGGATTACTAGAACCATGTCCTGTGGTCTGACGAGACCAAGATAAACTTATTTGGTTCAGATGGTGTGAAGTGTGTGTGGTGGCAACCAGATGAGGAGTACAAAGACAAGTGTATCTTGCCTACAGTCACGCATGGTGGTGGGAGTGTCATGGTCTGGGGCTGCATGAGTGCTGCCGGCACCGGGGAGCTACAGTTCATTGAGGGAAACATGAATGCCAACATGTACTGTGACATACTGAAGCAGAGCATGATCCCCTCCCTTCAGAGACTGGGTAGAAGGGCAGTACTCCAGAATGATAACAACCCCAATCACACCTTCAAGATGACCACTGCCTTGCTAAAGAAGCTGAGGGTAAAGGTGATGGACTGGCCAAGCATGTCTCCAGACCTGAACCCTATTAAGCATATATGAGGCATACTGAAAATGGGAGATGGAGGAGCGCAAGGTCTCTAACTCCACCAGCTCTGTGATGTCGTCATGGAGAAGTGGAAGAGACTCCAGTGGCAACCTGTGAAGCTCTGGTGAACTCCATGCCCAAGAGGGTTAAGGCTGGAAAATAATGGTGATCACACAAAATATTGACACTTTGGGCACAATTTGGACATTTTCACTTAGGGGTGTACTCACTTTTGTTTCCAGAGGTTTAGACATTGATGGCTGTGTGTTGAGTTATTTTGAGGGGACAGAAAATTTACACTGTTATACAAGCTGTACACTCACTACTTTACATTGTAGCAAAGTGTAATTTCTTCAGTGTTGTCACATGAAAAGATATAATAAAATATTTACAAAAATGGGGAGGGGTGTACTCTCTTTTGTGAGATACTGTATATTAGAAAAAACTTTGTTTATTTGTTCAAAGATTTGTGAAATTACATCTCAAAAAGTGTTCAAAAGGATTTCCGTTTCGGACTCACATGCTTACACCCTTCCTCAGATCAGAACAACATGCACGAAACGGAAATCCTTTTGAACACTTTTTGAGATGAAAATTTCAGAAATCTTTGAACAAATAAACAAAGCAAACAACAAATAGGACAAAATAACAGAAAAAGTCAATGTGCATAACTATTCACTCCCCTAAAGTCAATACTTTGTAGAGCCACCTTTTGGCCAAGTCACTTTGGATAAGTCTTTATGAGTTTGCCACATCTTACCACTGGGATTTTTGCCCATTCCTCCTTGCAAAACTGCAGCTCCTTCAAGTTGTATGGTTTGCGATTGTGAACAGCAATCTTTAAGTCTGACCACAGATTTTCTATTGGATTCAGGTCTGGGCTTTGACTAGGCCATTCCAACACATTTACATGTTTCCCCTTAAACCACTCAAGTGTTGCTTTAGCAGTGTGTTTTGGGTCATTGTCCTGCTGGAAGGTGAACCTCCGTCCTAGCCTCAAATCACACACAGAGTGGTTCAGGTTTTGCTCAAGAATATCCCTGTATTTAGCACCAGACACCTTTCCCTCAACTCTGATCAGTTTCCCAGTCCCGACTGCTGAAAAACATCCCCATAGAATGATGCTGCCACCACCGCGTTTCACTGTGGGGATGATGTTCTTTGGGTGATGTGATGTGTTGGGTTTGCGCCAGACATAGTGTTTTCTTTCATGGCCAAAAAGTTAAATTTTAGTCTTATCAGACCAGACCACCTTCCTCCATACATTTTGGGAGTCTCCCACATGTCTTTTCGCAAACTCAAAACGTGCCATTTTGTTTTTTGCTGAAAGTAATGGCTTTCTTCTGGCCACTTTGCCATAAAGCCCAACTCTATGGAGCGTACGGCTTATTGTCGTCCTATGTACAGATACTCCAGTCTCTGCTGTGGAACTCTGCAGCTCCTCCAGGGTTACCTTAGGTCTCTGTGCTGCCTCTCTGATTAATGCCCTCCTTGCCCGGTCCGTGGGTTTTGGTGTGCGGCCTTCTCTTGGCAGGTTTGCTGTTGTGCCATGTTCTTTCCATTTGGTTATGATAGATTTGATGGTGCTCCTAGGGATTATCAAAGATTTGGATATTTTTTTATAACCTAACCCTGACTTGTACTTCTCAAAAACATTGTCCATTACTTGTTTGGAGAGTTCCTTGGTCTTCATGGCAGGGTTTGGTTAGTGGTGACTCTTACTTAGGTGTTGCAGCCTCTGGGGCCTTTCAAAAAGCTGTGTATATGTAATGACAGATCATGTGACACTTAGATTGCCCACAGGTGGACATCATTTCACTAATTATGTGACTTCTGAAGGTAATTGGTTGCACCAGAGCTTTTTATGGGCTTCATAACAAAGGGGTGAATACATACGAACATGCCAATTATCATTTTTTTATTTCTGAAAAATAGTTTTATGTATATATTTTTCTAAATTTACTTCACCAACTTAGACTATTGTGTTCTAAACCATCACATATATGTAGTGGCCATAACCCAGAGGGGCGGCCTTGACTTTCTGAGCTTACCAATTACCTCCTCTTGGTTTGTCCGTTGTTGTCTAGGGGTTCCCAGGCTTAGTACCCAGTGACTTCAGAGCTGACACATAAAAGTCCTTTTCAAGGTTTTTATTTTGCAGGGGATAACATCAACAATAACACAGTCTCTTGGTGGGAATAGAGGGCATGGGTGATAAAACTCAGGCACTTTGAACCGCTGACATCCACTGAATGTCTCTAATTAACCCAGAAAGTAGCCACTCGCAGCTGGGTGCTTCACTGCCGGATAAACCTCTAGCCAGAGATCTAGCAGCCAACATGTGATCAGGAAACTTTGCAAAGTCTCTGCCACAGACTAAATTGTAACTGAAGATAAGTGGGAACCTTTCTCACAGTACCTGGATCTCTCAGCCTTCTTGGCGATACTGTGTGAAGTGTGGATTCTTTAGTGTCCATACAACTCAGCTCCCAGGCTCTTACTGAGAAGCCAGCTTGTTGGCCCTCCTCCGAAGAGTCCTACCCTGGTCACTTGCACAAGCTGCCGTGTCCCTCCAATACCAAGAGCACACCGGGACACCTTTGAATCCTCCTTCAGTTACTGGGCCTCAAACTAGCCAGTTCCGAGACTCTGGAACAGACGGATCCCTGTCCCAGACAATGAGGGCCTCATTGACCATGCTTGCGGGATGGCAGACACTCCTGGGCCCGGGACCCCTCGCGGGGCTACCACGGACTGGAACTAGGAATCAAAGCAGCAGCCGAAACCTGAACACGTGACTTCAGCACCTTAAATACCCCTTCCCAGACTACGCAGCGGGGCCAGACCCACTGATTGGCTCCGGGAAAGATTGGTACCTAACACGTCCAACCAGGCCTGGTTCTCAGCCTGTCACAGGTGCCTCACTGCACCTATGACCAGGCGGAACCTTAGTACAGCCCAGCCAGACTGATGCCAAAGCAAATCCTGTACAATTAACCCCCAGAACTCTGTTACAGTTCTGAGAAAAACTAAATTTACACTGATAGTGCACACTTAGTAAAGTGTGACCGCTACATATAATTCAGATTAAAAAAAACATTGAACTAAAGGCTGTAATGTAACAAAATAGGTAAAAAGCCAAGGGGGGTGAAAACTTTTGCAAGGCACTGTATGAGTCATATGTAAGTCAGATGTTTTTAACTCCGAGACTGCCTGTAACTGGTTTTAGCAGGAGGAATAGTACCTCATTGTTGGTGTCAATTGGAGGATAAGTGCCCCATTGATAGTGTTAGTTGGAGTTATGGTGCCTCATCATTTGTGTTCGTTGGAGGGCAGGATAAAGACAGGCAAAGAGCCACATCCTGCCCCTGGGATGCAGTTTGGAGACCACTGCCTTAGATGATCTATCTATTTATCTTATTCTATAATTTATTAATCTACCTTATATACTCGAATATAAGCCGAGATTTTCAGACCCTTTTTTAGGTCTGAAAGTCCACCCCTCGGCTTATATTCGAGTCACCGCCGTCTGCCTACATGAACAGCTTGTCATGCAGACAGACGGCAGTGTTCAAAAGCCGCGCCGCCTCCTCCCGCCCATCCGTGATAGGCGGACACTAATTTTCCCAGCAGTACAGTGTTCCGCCTATCACGGATGTTCTGTCATTCTCATCTCATGGACGAGGATGAGAGAATGTCCGTGATAGGCGGAACACTGCACACTGACTGCTGGGAAAAAAGTGTTCCTCCGATCACGGACGAGGGGGAGGAGGAGTCGCGGCTTTTAAATTTGTAATGGCGCCGTACGCCGTACACGCTGTGGGGGGGACAGAGCGGGACCTCATCGGCTGCCCGGACCCCGGACCCCGGACACAGGACCCCGGACCCACGGATCGGCGGATCGGCGGATCGGCACAGGTGGGCTGCAATGGGGACACGGGGGTCTGTACAGGGGACATGCAGATGGGCATTGCTGACCCTTTTTCCACTTACAGTAGCTGCTGCATTTTTGCCCCTCGGCTTATACACGGGTCAATACGTTTCTCCATTTTTTTGTGGTGATTTAGGGGCCTCGGCTTATACTCGGGACGGCCTATACTCGAGTATATACGGTATTTTAAATTATATTGGCTTCTTATTACGATTCTGGCCACAGTCTACCATGAACCTGTTCCAGGAGTGCTTAGCTCAGCCAACTTCACCCAACTACCCCCTGTAAGTCTTTAGAAATAATAATAAATGCATCCATATATTAGGATGAGCTGTAGGCAGGTAGGATACACAGATTTGCATTGTTCTTTTTGAATGGCTGTATTTGACAATAAATATACTGAGATTGTCACATGCAGCAACCAAACCCACAACAGGTGCTTTCACTTTGTTCTCTCTACATGACATTTTATTCTAAGTATGACAAATGGGCATGTTATTCAAGCCATGGCAACTGAGCTCTTGCTTTGATGCCCAGCAAAAGCTAATAGTGCCACTTGAAAAGGGCTTATACATTTATCTTTGAGCTGACTTAACATATTCCAAAATGTCATCATGAAAAATTTCACTTTTTTTTTTGTGATTTGTAGGGGAATTTTTTCCCCCAGTCTGGCTCGCAGTGCTTAGTAGTATTGGAGTTCCTATTCTTAGGCACCTGCTGCTGTGATAATTAATCTGAGCTTGCTGTTTATGACTTCATTCCGCAGCTATGTTAGCTTTCTCCTCGGCTGAAGAAAGCAGATAAGTGCCAAATTAGGCAGGCAGCTAGAAATAAGGCCAATAAATGTATGTCTAGAGAAAAGACCACACACAGAAATCAGAGCTTAAAGTAGAAATCCAGGTTTAATAATACTTTAGATAGTTGATTTGGGCCAAACTGGCCCTAATGAACTGTTTATATTACATAACTATGCGGCCTCTATGTGCTCTGTAATATACTGTAGCAGCTCTAGCTACATACATGTAGGTAGGTGCAGGTATTCTTTCTGCCTGTAGATGGCAGTGTGTCATTGCTACAGGGGAAGAGAAGTCTGCTAAGGGAATTGTCCCTTTATGGACTCCATTTGTTCTCTCTGGGTAAGCAGGTATCTGGTTGGATACCCAATTTCTGCGAGAGTTCAAGCAGTCATCTTAATGTAGGAACCTTTAAAAGAGGGATCCCAAATCCTTCAGATGCACTTCTGAGCAAGTGGTAGGTCAGGAAGGGGGACCCATCTGATAGGGACAGCATAAACCAATGGGAAAGGTTCTTGGCAAGAAGGGACGTGAGGGGCACTGTCTGGGGCCTGGGCCATCTAACCTTCCAAGGAGCTCCTTCAGATCAGTTATACAGCATACCGCCACCCCTCCAACAGAAGCCATCCTCCGGTAATGTTGCAGTATAACACAATACTGAAAGCTGAACTGAACTGCCTAGTCTACAGTGTGCTAATCAGTTGTATAAATTGTTTCATCAACAGCAATTACTAATGTTATTTTGGAAAACCTAGTGTGTGTGTGTAATCTCTTCCAAGCGGCTACCCTGTTTAGGCCCCTGCTACGTACAGTTTGCGGCACTGTGTTCTGGCAGCAGTATGGGAAAATTCTCATCTACTTCCAGAATAAAAGAAAGTCTTGCTGAATGCTTTTCCTCCATTCACAAGAAGCCTTTTATTTTTATCAATGAATACAATGCTTTCTCTGATTGGCCAAGATGGAGAGGCGGGCGGATAACACCATAATCTCCACTTCAGCCATTCAAGGAAGTCTATTTGTCATTGATAAAAATACAATGCTTCTCCTGAATGGACGAGAAGCATTCAGCGCGACTCTAGTTAGTTCTGCCAGCGGACAAGAAATTGCCTATACTGCTTGTGTTACACAGCGTTGCTTACTGTATATAACTAATACTAATACAGTATATTACAGTGCATACAGCGGCCAGCTTGGCCCAACTAACCTAAACCTTCATTTCATTGAAACCGACACATGTAGCCACTTTCTACTTCTTGAGTCCAAAGAACTCTAGTAGGGTTGGCTTGCTATAATAGGATATAAGGGACAGTTTACTAAGAGTTAAATAACGGATAATAATATGCGGTAAAATACTGCATTTGGTAACAATTGTGCAAGTGTTAAATTCACTAAGAATTTGTAGTTAAATACCAAATGCGGTACTTGTTTGATTTAACAATAATTACCGCATTAGTTATTGCATTGAGCTGGTTGCTAAGGAGAGGGCCGGGAAGCCGGCCGTTGCATCCTTAACAACCGATGACTTAGCTGTCAGCAGGATTCTCTGCTCACAGCTGATTGTAAAAAAAATTGCACACAATTAAAAAGTATGAAGAAAATAGGGGGTCTACAGGCAGGGGGCTAATCGGAATCTGAAAGCCCCCTTTAAGCCCCCAGATTCCACCACCCTCCCCATGTGAATGAGTATTAAAAAATAAAAAAATAGTGTCCTCCGATGTAAATCCATTGTCAACGAGGACGGCTGGCCGCCGAATGCCTCCTTCACCATTTGCCAGTTCTTATATAGGTAAGGGGTGGGGACTGCTGGCTATGTCATCTGGTGGCCCAGCCCCCTTGTGACATCACCGATCCAGCACACATCGGTTCGTGATATCATGATGGGGTGGGGCCACCAAGTGATGTCACCAGGTGGCCCACCCCCTTACCTATATTAAAACTGTCAACAGAGCTGAGAACTTTTTTTTAGGGTTCCTGGGGTGCACGGGCATCGTGATTGATGATGGATTTACCTCAGGGGACACTATTTTTTTTATTTTTTAATAAAGGTATTGTCATAACCTGTCTGTGTTTTTTTTATTTTGTGACACTTTTTATGAATAGGTACCCAATATTCATTCACATGGGGGGGTGGGATCTGGGGGCCCCCTTCTTAAAGCGAGCTTCCAGCTTCCGATAAGCCCGCAGATCCTCACAACCACCTGCCACGGTTGTGGGAATGAGGACGTTGTCCCCATCAACACAGGGACAAGATGCTTTGGGGTGGGGGGGGGCGCAGAGCCCCCCCGCCCCAAACCACACAACCCCCATGTTGAGGGCATGTGGCCTAGTATGGTTCAGGAGGGGGGGCAGTTGTGTGTAGAGATACAGTGATTATTTTTATTAAATCCTATGATTTTACACTATTGGAAGCTGTTATTTGCTTCTTATGCCGGAATGTCTTCTTTGGAGTAAAAGAAGATATACAGTTGAATCTCCTATTGGTGTTCCATGTGGTCCACAATACTCAATACATAATATTAAAGTCCATCTGAACCTTCTAGTTTGTCTTATTATAAGGCATTTTTAGGGATTGTTTACACTTGCAAACATCATTGCCACCCAAGGTGGATCACTTTTCGGAGGTATTTTACAGGTGGCTCAAGCCGGGCCGTCTTTAATATTGATTGGACCCTGGGCAAAACTTTTCTTGGGGCCCCCCCTCCATGCAGTTTCACTCTCCACCTGCTCTGAGATATACAATAAATAGCAGCTAGACTCAAAATCTGTTTACTAAATCAGATCAGGCAGCTATTGCAATTGATTGCCAGAGGTTACAGTGTATCATTACCGCTCACTGACTGGTTGCTAGAGGTTACAGCGCACATTACGGCTCACTGATTAGTTTCTAGAGGTTACAGCACATGATTTCTGCTTGTTGATTGGTTGCTAGAGATTACTGGGGATATGACCTCAGGGGGGCATGATATACATATCAATGCCGCCGGACACTGCTATTTACATATGAATGCCGGTAATTTACATGTAAACACAGGGTCTGCAGGTGAGTCATCTGTACACAACAATAGGGTAGAGCTGGGGCAGCATTAGTAGCACTTTACACTGAGATATTGGGACACAGCGGGACTAAAACCTCAAGGGACAAGCGAATTTAAACCAGGATAGTTGGCTAGTATGAGGCAGCTGCTTTGAGTCCCACAACATTGACAGGGCCCAGGGCAGCTGCCCCTTTTGCCCTGCCTTAAAAACGGCCCTGGGCTCAAGGGTGATATGTCATCTCCTCACCTCCTGTTTTAACCTTTGAAAGTCTGTAGCAGCACAGAGATATAACACAGAGATATTTTTACTTATCTATTGGTATGGGCAGCCTACTTTCCTCCTAATGAGACCAATGATGGGGTGCTATTCCTCTCATTGACACCAATAATGCAGCGCTATTCCTCCCACTGACACCAATTGGGTATGTTGGATTGTACGATATATTTTTTTTTTTTTTTTTTTTTTATGGTTGCACTGGATGGATGGATGGACTGGTGTCTTTTTTCAACCCGACTAACTATGTAACTTTTTTCTCACTGACACCAATGATGGGGCATTGTTACATTTTCTACTCCTATAGGCCATAGTTCAGCCCCTCTAAAGTCTGAAGTATAATAAATTGGCCCTTTGTTTAGAAAGTTTGGAGACCCCTATTCTAGATCATAGTATACATTGGAGGAGGGGTTTGCTGGTGCATTGGCTCCAGTGGTAACGATTGCGTAACTCAGGGGTCAAGTCCTGGGGAAAAAAGTGTGGGAACTCCCACCCAAGATCCACTCCCCCACCAAAAAAAAAAAATGATACGCTCATTTGCACGAACGCTTTAAAAGTGGTATTTTTCATCCATATTTCGGATTGTGTGTATGAAGCTTAACTGTTAGTACATAAAAAAAAACAATCCTCAATAAACATAAATACGGTAATTCTCTGAATAATCAGCATTAATTCAATTGTGCTTCCACGCAAATGTGAACATCGTGTTCTGATCTTTATTGGGAAATTGTATTTTGTATATAGAGTGTTTATGTGGTGAGTTTACACTTTTCATTGAACAGAGTTTGGATAACACAGGGTTAAACGGAAAGGTCATAAATTAACTGCACATTATCTGGACAGAATGCTTGGGGAGATAGTGATGTGCTCCTGCTTAGGAGATTTATGTTAGCTTGGGGGGCTGCAAACTCTGCAGGGCTCCAACACACACTCGCTGCTATTCCAACCCTTCACATATTTCCACATAAACTTCCCTCCTGGGATTAAACTTTGCCAGGTATTGTGCTCAGCTTACCACCCCAAACTGATGTTCCTCCCTCAGCTCACCTCTCTCCCTGCATGTCCTGTGAGCAGAATAGCTTATCTACCCGTCAGCTAGCTGTGATTGGCAGGTAGATCGAAGCGAAAGCTGTCATGGGGCCCCCTACTGGCAATGCCTGAATGGTCAGGTGTGCGAGCTGTGTCGGCAGCTGCTGGTGTAGCACCTGCCACACAGCTTGCATACTTCAAAGTCTTACAGGACACAGCTGCTAATGGGAACTGAGTTCCTGTTGTGGAAAAAGTACAGGAACTTCGTTCCCATGTGTTCCCGCAGGACTTGAGCCCTGGTGTAACTGCTAACCAGTGCCTATTAATGAAATTTGCACATAAAGCCTTAAAACCATAAAACCTGCCTCCATATGATGCTTAGTCCTTAGTGTATAGTCAAGCAAAAGCAGTTTGAATGTGAAATTGCTGTTTTAACACATCATTACTACACTAGTATTTAGAGTCACTCCATTCAGGCAACAATATGCAATTTCTTTTTGTCACCGAGCAATGCTAGTAATAAAACCATCACGTTTTAAAAAGAATTGTACACTTTTCTAGCAAAACCCCTGATAGGCAATGTGGCTGGATGGCAGTTGAAGGTGCTTTGCGCATTTCAGAATGCAGAAGTACAACAAAATTTTTGTCTTAAGGACACTGATGTCCTCAAGCAAAAACTTTGTCAGGTTGTCAGAAAATGTAAACTTGCAGCAAAGAGATGGACTAAGCACACTTGAAAGAACGCGTGTGTTCAAAAATGACGTGCTAGCAGAAAACCAAGGAGACTTTGTCTTTTGAAATGTTGAATTTCAGTGTCATCTCACTGATAGAGATAAAACAAGCGGTTGGTATACAAGCAATTAAAACAGAATGTAAAAAAAAAATACTGTATGCTGACATGACTATATCAGTAATAGGGATGAGCCCGATGTTCGACTCGAACATCGGGTTTTGGCCTGTTCGCCAAACAGCGAACATTATGCGGCGTTCGCTGCAAATTCGAAAGCCGCCAGAACACCGTTAAAGTCTATGGGACACTAATATGAAAAATCAAAAGTGCTAATTTTAAAGGCTTATATGCAAGTTATTGTCATAAAAAGTGTTTGGGGACCTGGGTCCTGCCCCAGGGGACATGTATCAATGCAAATTTTTTTTAAAAAAAACAGCAGTTTTTTCGGGAGCAAAAGTGAAACAATAAAAATGAAATATTCCTTTAAATATCATGCCTGGGGGGGGTGTCTATAGTATGCCTGTAAAGTGGCGCAGTTTTCCCATGTTTAGAACAGTACCGCAGCAAAATGAAATTTCTAAAGGAAAAATTGTCATTTAAAACTGATCGCGGCTGTAATGAATTGTCGGGTCTCGGCAATATAGATAAAACTCATTGAAAAAAAGGGCATAGGTTCCCCCCCCCACTCCATTACCAGGCCCTTTGGGTCTGGTATGAATATTAAGGGCAACCCCATATCAATTTTTTTTTTAAAAAATGGCGTAGGGGTCTCCCCCGAAATCTGGATTTTAAGGGGAACCCTGCACCAAAATAATAAAAAAATGGAAGGCTCAGTGGTGTTCCATGGAGGTGGAACAGTTGCTTTTTTTTTTTTCTCGGTCCGTCGGGCACCGTGGATTTTCATTGCGGGACATTTTTTATTTTTTTCTTTAATAAATGACTTGTCCCAAGCTGTCTCTTGTCTTTTTTTACCATTTTTTGACACTTTTTTTGTGAAACGGTAGGGGTACAATGTACCCGATTACCCATTCATATAGGGGGGAGACCGGGATCTGGGGGTCCCCTTACCCCCACAACCACCGGGCAAGGGTTGCGGGGATGAGGCCCTTGTCCTATCAAGTTGCTTTGGGGGGCTACTCCAAAGCACCCTCCCCATGTTGAGGGCATGTGTCCTGGTACGTTTCAGGAGGAGGGGCCCTCTCTCGTCCACCCTCTTTTCCTGCGGCCTGCCAGGTTGCGTGCTCAGATAAGGGTCTGGTATGGTATTTTTTTAAATTTTGGCGCCGTGTTCCCCTTTTAAATCCATACCAGACCTAAAGGGTCTGGTATGGATTTTGGGGGGAACCCTAGGCCATTTTCTTTTTAAAATTTGGCGCAGGGTTCCCCTTAATTTCCATATCAGACCTGAATGGCCTGGTATGGATTTTAGGGGGGCCCCCACGCAATTTTTTTTTCATTTTGGTTCGGGGTTCCCCTTAATATTCATACCAGGCCCAAAGGACCTGGTAATGGACTTTTTTTCAATGAGTTTTATCTATATTGCCGAGACCCGAATATTCATTACAGCCGCGATCAGCTATAAATTACAATTTTTCCTTTAATTTTGCTGTGGTACTGTTCTTAACACAGGAAAAATGCGCCACTTTACAGGTATACTATAGACACCCCCCAGGCACAATAGTTAAAGGAATATTTCATTTTTATTGTTTGACTTTAAGCATTAAAAAAAAAATCACTGCTCCCGAAAAAACGTCCCTTTTTAAAAAAAAAAAATTTGCATTGATACATGTCCCCTGGGCAGGACCCAGGTCCACAAACACTTTTTACGACAATAACTTGCATATAAATCTTTAAAATTAGTTAGCACTTTTGATTTTTCATGTTCGTGTCCCATAGACTTTAACGGTGTTCGTGTGTTCTTCCGAATTTTTTGCCTGTTCGGTATGTTCTGGTGCGAACCGAACTGGGGGTGTTCGGCTCATCCCTAATCAGTAACACTGGATAAATATAGGCCTCCTTCACATGGCCACTGAGCCCTGCACACTGCAATCAGCCCATTTATTTATGCATCCCTAGCCAGCAGGTGCTGAGTACAGGCAGTCCATTCATGTCTATGAGGATGCAGTGGTTGCACGGATAATGCAGTGGTTGCACGGACAGACAATGTGCATTTAGGACCACTTACCCACCCCCTGTCACATTAGGACAAACAGCTGAGGCTGTGCAGCCAGTGTGTCCATGCAACACCTACCGACTAGGGACTCATAAACAAATGGCCTGTTCATGGTGTTTGGCCCTCTGTGCTGTGTGAACGAGGCCTTACAGTGCATGAGTAGAAAGGAGCTATGTTTTGTTTAACCAATATCCACTCACCCACGGTAGTTTTACTAAGGGCTGGCGGCAGCTGCAGTCCGGGCACGCAGCTCATCACTTCTGGGACCACTGGGACCACCAGACACAGCGAATTGCAGATCGCTATGCGATCACAAGATCTCAGTGTCAACACAACTGTTATGAATGGGTTTCATTCAGAAAAGTTGTGCTTAGTATTGTGATGCTGTGATTGGCCCACCGCTATCACATGGTACCTGAGCCAAACACGGCACCCTGTACCATGTGATTAGCTGTGCCAAACACAGATCACTAGTAATCACAGCTGTTATGAATGAAACCCATTCATGACAGATCAAAACATTACTGTTACACTGCTGCACAAAAAAATGTTTTTTTTATCTTAGACCCCTTTCACACGAGGCGGACTCGCTTGCACGGAGTCCGCCTCTGTCCGCCGGCTCAGCAGGAGATCTCTCCATTGATCTCCACTGAGCCGGCGAATGACAGGTCCCTCTCTGCACACTGAGCGGGGAGGGGCTTGTCGAGTGCCGCTGGTCTCTATGGAGAGTTTGGATGAAAACGGACAGCGTGTCCCTTTTCATCAGATCTCACCTGATCCGATCTGCCAGCGATGGATCTGGACGTAGAGACATACGTCTGCTTTTGGCGGATCGGACCGGGTCGGATGTCAGCGGACATGTCTCTGCTGACATCCGACGCTCCATAGACTAGCATGGAGCACCCGTTCAGGTCCGCCGTCAAAACTGACAGGCGGATCTGAACGAAAATAATAATAAACATGTTATACTTACCTGCTCTGTGTAATGGATTTGGACAGAGCAGCCCAGATCCTCCTCTTCTCGGGTACCTCTTTGCTGCTCCTGGCCCCTACCTACTGTCGAGTGCCCCCACATCAAGCAGCTTGCTATAGGGTCACTCGAGCCGAGCTGCAGCTCTGTGTGTCCATTCAGACACGGAGCTGCCATTCAGCCCCGCCCCTCTCTCTCCGGATTGGCTAACTGACTTGGATTGACAGCCAGGGGAGCATATGGCGCCGCTGCTGTGTCTCAGCCAATCAGGAGGGAGAGTCAGGAACGGCCAAGGGACTCGTGGACATCGCTGGACAGAGATGGGGCTCAGGGAAGTATTAGGGGGTGCTGAGGAGGCTGCTACACACAGAAGGCTTTTAAACTTAATGCGTAAAATTCTTTATGTTACCCAAATAAAATCTATGCCCTAATTTTCCCACAAATAGAGCTTTCTTCTGGTGGTATTTGATTACCTCTGCGGTTTTTATTTTTTGCGATATAAAAACGGCAATTAAAAAAAAATATATATATATATATATATATATTTCTTACTTCCTGCTATAAAGCACACCCCATAGAAAAATGTAAAAAAATCAAAAGGTCTTCATCAGCTTAGGCCAATATGTATTCTGGTATATATTATTGGTAAAGAAATCCCAATAAGTATATATTGATAGTTTTGCGCAAAAGTTATAGCGTCTACAAACTATCAGATAGATTTATGCAATTTAAATTTTTTGTACTAGTAATGGCGGCGATCAGCGATTTTTAGAGGGACTGCAACATTGCGGCGGACAAATCTGACACTAATGCCGCATACACACGAAGGGACTTTGTCCGCCGGACCTAGTCCAGCGGACAATTCGCCGGACTTTCCAGCGGGCTTCGCCGGACTTTCCGAGTGTGTGACTTGTCCCTATATAAGTCCCAGCACAGCGCGGCTCTGCCATTCCGGCCAGAGAGAGCGACGGGTCAACATCGGAAGAAGAAGAAGAAGAAAAAGAAGAAGAAGAAGGTGCCGGCGGCGCAGAAAACGACGACCGTGGCAAGAACAGAAGAGACCCCGGAAGACCCCCAGACGGCGGCGGCGACGACGAAGAAGGTAGCCAGACTTCTCCGCTCGGTAAAAGAGCTAGGTAAATGGTGGAGGAGTCCGGCGAGAAGACCCCCAAGACGGAAGAAGACCCCCGGAGCTGTGCAATAAAATATTTTTTCAAAAGTGTGTGTTTTTTTACTTTACATTTTACACCTTAGGTGAATGGGTAGGGGTACATCGTACCCCATACTCATTCACATAGGGTGGGGGGCCGGGATCTGAGGGCCCCCTTATAAAAGGGGGCTCACAGATTCCGATAAGCCCCCGCCCGCAAACCCCGACAACCAACGGCCAGGGTTGTCGGGAAGAGGCCCTTGTCCTCATCAACATGGGGACAAGGTGCTTTGGGGT
The DNA here is from genome assembly GCA_028564925.1 of Lithobates sylvaticus. Taxonomy (NCBI): domain Eukaryota; kingdom Metazoa; phylum Chordata; class Amphibia; order Anura; family Ranidae; genus Lithobates; species Lithobates sylvaticus. The sequence goes on from CM053029.1 coordinate 573,709,720, forward strand.
GGGGGGCCGCACGGCACCCCCCATGTTGAGGGCACACGGCCTGGTACGGCTCAGGAGGGGGGGGCGCTCGCTCGTCCCCATCCCTTTCCTGGCCTGCCGGGCTGCGTGCTCAGATAAGGGTCTGAGATGGATTTGGGGGGGACCCCCACGCCGTTTCTCGGCGTGGGGAGTCCCTTTAAATCCATGCCAGGTGACGGGGCTAGCGCGGCGGCATTCACTGCCTACGCTAGCTACGTATACCTGAAGTCACGTGCTAAATGAACGGACTTTCCGATGAGCGGCAAGTCCGTTCATTTCAAAAGTCCGGCGGACTAGCCTACTAACGGCGGGATTGTCCGCCGGACTGCCATGTCCAGCGGATAATTTTAAAACAAAACTTAAAACTTTAGTCCGCCGGACTTTTGGGAAAAAAAAGTCCGCCGACGCCCACACACGAGGGGATTGTCCGCTGGACTTGAGTCCAGCGGATAATCCCGCGGGATAGTCCCTTCGTGTGTACGCGGCATTAGTGACACTTTTTGGCGACCAGTGACACTAATACAGTGATCAGTGCTAAAAAATATGCACTGTCACTGTACTAATGAAACTGACAGGGAAGGGGTTAACATCAGGGACTTTCAGGGACTCAGAGACATCAGGGACTTGTTTTATTACGTTTGCAACATAATAACGTACAAAAAGAACATTGTACATGATAGACCATAGAGACATACTTTAAGTAGGCATATGTAAAGTTAACAGAGACATACTAACGCATGTGAATAGTGTACAACTAGGCAACTGACAACAGTGTAGGTAGGATACATGTTGAAAAAAAGGAGGCACAACATTCCATAATGCAAGGCATATATAAAGTCACACTAGGGAAGTAAATGCATAGAAACCAGGTGGACAATACCAGTGTTCCCAAAAATATCTTGTAGGGAGCCACATGTTCCCATGAGCATATTGAGGTAGGAAAATAATGGGGTGGGGGGTAAGGCCCGGATCACACTGGTGCGATGCCAGACATCGCATGTGATTCGCACTGTATTGCTGTGCAGATCACATGCGATGTCTGTGCGATGCAATTGCATACAAACTGTATGGCTGAAATCTCATTCGCAAAACAAAATGGCGCAGCAACCTTTTTTTTTGTCCGCACTGGAACACCCATGCGGTCCGATTCCTGCACCCCCGATCTGGGGGTGTTGTTAACTTTACATTGACACCCACAGCGGTTTGCAGATCTCAGTGTGAACCACTGTGCTGATTTGCAGGGTTCTCGCATCGCACTAGTGTGAACCAGGCCTTAGTGTGTGTGTGCGTGCCCAGATCCCGGAAGCATTTTTACTCTCAAACCATGCAAAATTGGAAGAGTAACGTAAATGGTTGCAAACAGATCAGGTAAGGCTGTGGGCCTGAGATTATTATTATTATACAGGATATATATAGGGCCAACAGTTTATGCAGCGCTTTACAATGTAAAAGGAGACAATACAGTTATAATACAATAAAATACAAGCGGATTAAGAAGGCCCTGCTCAGAATAGCTTACAATCTAATAGGGTGGGGCAGGTGGTACAAAAGGATGTAATTGGGGAATGAGCTGATGGAAGTGATAGAAAATTAGTTAGAGATGTGATAGGCTTTCCTGAAAAGATGGGTTTTCAGGGATAGCCTAAAGGTAGCAAGAGTAGGCATGGGCGTCGACAGAACTTTTTTCAGGGGGGGGCATCATTTTAGGGTCACCCATGCTCTGCCCCTTTTCGACAATGTCATTATCACATTATTATGGTCAGAGACAGCAGGCGTAGTACAGTCCCTAGGATAAGTAATGGATAATGGCCGACAGGCCCTCTTACCAGACCCAGCAAAACTACAGCAGTGATCCCTCCGGCTGGCTCACTCTGGGTTCCCCGGGGCCAATTCTTGTCAGTAGTGTACAGGGGGCGGACTGACAACTCATGGGGCCCCCGGGCAATAGGAGATTATGGGGCACCCAGGCAATCAGAGACTATGGGGCCACACAGTATACACACACACACACACAGTATAAAATCACACAGTATACACATACATGTACACACAATATACACAGACATGTTTCTATTGGCTGAGAAGGTACTGGAGAGGTGGGGCAGCTATAATCTTGGGATTTTTAGACCAAAAGGATGTCGGTAAGGGACATTTCAGATACTGTCCCTGGTTTTACTGAGACTGGCAACCCTGATGGGGCCCCCTAGTGGCCCGGGGCCCTCGGGAAGTGCCCGAGTGGCCGAATGGTCAGTATGCCCTGGTAGTGTAGCATGTCTGTACCCTGGCAGTGGCTCAGTCTTTCTCTCTCTGGTGGCGCTGGGCAGCGTGGCTCTCTCAGGTGGCGCTGGGTAGCGTGGCTCTCTCAGGTGGCGCTGGGTAGCGTGGCTCTCTCTCTGGTGCTGGGTAGCGCGGCTCTCTCTCTGGTGGCGCTGGGTAGTGTGGAACTCTCTGGTGGCACTGGGCAGGGCCGCTGATAGAAATCATGGGGCCCCATACAGCCTACCTGTTGGGGCCCCCTTCAGTCCCGCCCCTGGTCCCTCCTTCAGCCCCGCCCCTGCCCCCTCCCCCCCTGACCCACCTTGAAAAAAGTACAGGTTTGTCCTCAAGTGCTATTTATCTTTCTCCAGCCAGTTATAAGTTTGATTATCCAAAAGAAATACTGTTTACAGATGAGAACAGACCATAACACATGTGATGCCTGCAGAGAGACTGCAGACATACTACAGGAGATGGTCAGAGACTGCAGACATACTACAGGAGATGATCAGAGACTGCAGACATACTACAGGAGATGATCAGAGACTGCAGACATACTACAGGAGATGATCAGAGACTGCAGACATAGTACAGGAGATGATCAGAGACTGCAGACATACTACAGGAGATGGCCAGAGACTGCAGACATACTACAGGAGATGATTAGAGACTGCAGACATACTACAGAAGATGGTCAGGGACTGTAGACATACTACAGGAGATGATCAGAGACTGCAGACATAGTACAGGAGATGATCAGAGACTGCAGACATACTACAGGAGATGGCCAGAGACTGCAGACATACTACAGAAGATGGTTAGGGACTGTAGACATACTACAGGAGATGATCAGAGACTGCAGACATACTACAGGAGATGGTCAGGGACTGTAGACATAGTACAGGAGATGGTCACAGACTGCATATATAGTACAGGAGATGGCCAGAGACTGCATATATAGTACAGGAGATGTCACAGACTGCATATATAGTACAGGAGATGTCACAGACTGCATATATAGTACAGGAGATGTCACAGACTGCATATATAGTACAGGAGATGGCCAGAGACTGCATATATAGTACAGGAGATGGCCAGAGACTGCAGACATACTACAGGAGATGGTCAGGGACTGTAGACATAGTACAGGAGATGGTCACAGACTACATATATAGTACAGGAGATGTCACAGACTGCATATATAGTACAGGAGATGTCACAGACTGCATATATAATACAGGAGATGTCACAGACTGCATATATAATACAGGAGATGATCAGAGACTGCAGACATACTACAGGAGATGATCAGAGACTGCAGACATACTCAGGGACGATCCGTCCCGGGGTGCATGGGGTGCAGTGCACCCAGGCGCCACAGAGGTGGGGGCACTGGAGCGCCAGAGTGCTCCGCTCCCTCCTCCTCTCCTTGTCCGTAGGCAGCACGGCTCTCTCCGCCTGTCACAGCCGCGGCCGCGGCCGCGCAGTGACGGCACGGGGGGGGGGGGGGGTGGGGCGCCCCGTGGCCGAGCCCGACTTGTTTAGAACAGAGCGTGTGTGATGCTGGTGCTGGTGGGCAGGAGGCGGAAGTTAAACACAGGAGGAGTCCTGTGTTTAACTTCCGCCTTCTGCCCACCAGCACAAGCATCACACACGCTCTGTTCTCCACCCGGGCGGCGCGGCTGCACACTGTCCTCTCCAGCCCGGGTGGTTTTAATTAGCCTAGTGGTGGGGGATGGTTTGTCTAGGGGGGGTCTATACCAATGTGGGGGGGGGGGGTGGTCTGTCCTGGGGGGGTCTATACTAATGTGGGGGGGGGTTTGTCTAGGGGGGTCTATACTAATGTGGGGGGGTTTGTCCTGGGGCGTCTATACTAATGTGGGGGGGGGTTTGTCCTGGGGGGTCTATACTAATGTGGGAAGGGTTGTCCTGGGGGGGGGTCTATACTAATGTGGGGGGGGTGGTTTGTCCTGGGGGGGTCTATACTAATGTGGGGGGGGTTTGTCCTAGGGGGTCTACTAATGTGGGGGGGTTTGTCCTGGGGGGGTCTATACTAATGTGGGGGGTTTGTCCTGGGGGGGGTCTATACTAATGTGGGGGGGTGTGGTTTGTCCTGGGGGGTCTATACTAATGTGGGGGGGGTTGGTTTGTCCTGGGGGGGTCTATACTAATTTGGGGGGTTTGTCCTGGGGGGTCTATACTAATGTGGGGGGGGTGTTGTCCTGGGGGGTCTATAATAAAGTGGGGGGGTTGTCCTGGGGGGGTCTATACTAATGTGGGGGGGTGGTTTGTCCTGGGGGGGTCTATACTAATGTGGGGGGGTGGTTTGTCCTGGGGGGGTCTACACTAATGTGGGGGGGGGTTCGTCCTAGGGGGTCTACTAATGTGGGGGGTTTGTCCTGGGGGGTCTATACTAATGTGGGGGGGTTTGTCCTGGGGGGGGGGTCTATACTAATGTGGGGGGTGGTTTGTCCTGGGGGGGTCTATTCCAATGTGGGGGGTGGTTTGTCCTGGGGGGTCTATATTAATGTAGGGGTGGTTTGTCCTGGGGGGGGGTCTATATTAATGTAGGGCGGGTTGTCCTGGGGGGGTCTATACTAATGTATAAAAGGATTGTGGGACATGTGGTCCCAAGGACTGGCAGCCCCACTGTAACATGGAAACTGCAGCCCACACAGCATGCTCAGCTGAATGGGAGAGAGAAAGCCAGGACCCCGGGAAAGCTTTCAGGGAAGGGCACCCAGGACTCCAGAGGGAGAGGGCAGTGCTGAGAGAACACCATCAGAGAGAGAAAGCCACACAGCCTGGCACCATCCCTGGTGGAGGAAGGAATGGAGTCATTGCAGGAATACAGATCTGGGCTCTACCCAGCGGAGTCGCCACGGGCAATTCAGAGTGAGCTGACTCCTGATCAGAGGAACCGTTGTTGCTGTATCGCTGGGTCAGGTGAGAGGGCCGATCGGCCATTATTTACTACCATCTCTTGTAACATGTCTGCAGTCTCTGACCATCTCCTGTATTGTGTGCAGCCTGACCATCTCCTGTATTGTGTGCAGCCTGACCATCTCCTGTACTATGATTGCAGTCTCTGACCGTCTCTAGTATCATGTCTACAGTCTCTGACCATCTCCTGTACTATGTCTGGGGGCTCTTTCTAATAGACTCTCTAACAGAAGCCCCCTCTCTGTGCATCAGAGAGACTCCCCTCCAGGTCTCATTAGTGTACGCTCTTCCTGTATTTTATTTATTGGTAAAAGATCATGGGAGGATCCCAGGGTAACGAAGACCTCTTACGGGAACATCTCTGTGTTGAAGTCGTTTTCATAGAAACATTTGTAAAGGGGAGGGGTTGGTAAGATGACCACGCCCACGTGGGGGTGCCAGAAATATTTCTGCACCCAGGCATCTGTGACCCTAGGATCGGCCCTGGACATACTACAGGAGATGTCACAGGCTGCATATATAGTACAGGAGATGTCACAGACTGCATATATAGTACAGGAGATGGTCAGCAGTAAATATGTTGTTAATTAAAAAATAAAATAAAACCCTTTTAGTATCACTTGGCTCATTGCCAAAACACTGGGGAAAAAAAGAGGATGACATTCCAATCAGCAATCAGAAAGGAGTATACTGATCAGTGAATGTCTCATGAGGGACAAGATTCCTACATAAGGACCCCAAGAAGAAACTAGATAGAACACAAGTGTGCAGCCCCCCTATGTGATAGACACAGACTGGAGAGGAAGATGCAGCAGAGGTGGGGGATGTGCAGCTTCTATACAGGGCCGGTGCTACCACTAGGCAAACTAGGCGTCCGCCTAGGGCGCCCTGCTGCCTAGGGCGCCCGGCCACTGGTTTTCCTACTCTCTTCTCTCTGCAGCAAGCAACTAACTCTTAGCATCAGCAGGCAGCCGCCTCTCCGTTCACACATAGTGTCAGAGGCGCAGCAGTGGTGGAGGACTGTGTCTGTGTCCCGACTCCCGCAGCAAGCAAACATTCATTGATGGGCACTGGTAGGCTGCATTGAAGGGCGCTGGTAGCCTGCATTTGATGGGTGCTGGTGAGGCTACATTTGATAGGCGCTGGTGAGTCTACATTTCATGGGTGCTGGTGAGGCTGCATTTGATGGGTGCTGGTGAGGCTGCATTTCAGGGGTGCTGGTGAGGCTTCATTTGATGGGCGCTTTATTAAAAAAGGTGGGATTTACATGGACAGGGGGAAAGGGGCGGAGTCAGCCGGGGGGTGGAAAAATGAGGTTTCGCCTAGGTGTCAAAAATCCTTGCACCAGCCCTGCTTCTATACACTCAGTATGTGATATACTTAACAGGCTGGTCGGCTACCTGACTTCATGTTGTAAATGACCCCCCTCCTCCCCCACGCAAGCAGCTCAACACCTGAAAGACATCTTGCTGCGCTTCATCCTGGGAATGTAGTGACTGTTAGCAGAGCCGATCCGCCCTATACGCGGACTACGCAAGCTGCGTAGGGCCCCGCGGCGGATCGGCTCTGCTCGGGGGCCACTGGGGCCGCTGCCGCCACTGTGAGGGCAGCGGCGCCTGAAAAAAGATGGCCGCGGGGTCGACATGCAACTGCGCATGCGCCCGCCTTTCCGAAAATTGCCGAGCAGCGGCAACAGCGCTGGCGCATGCGCAGTAGCCCGACATGCAACTGCGCATGCGCCAGCGCTGTTGCCGCTGCTCGGCAATTTTCGGAAAGGCGGGCGCATGCGCAGTTGCATGTCGGCCCCGCGGCGATCTTTTTTTCAGGCGCCGCTGCCCTCACAGTGGCGGCAGCGGCACCAGTGACACGATGGCGCCAAGTGGCGCCATTTTTAAAAATAAAACGTCCCCTCCGCAGCCTCTTACCTCCTGGGCCCCCTCCCCCTCGCAGCCTCTTACCTCCTGGGCCCCCTCCCCCTCGCAGCCTCTGACCTCCTGTCCATCCTCCCCCCTCATAGCCTCTGACCTCCTGCCCCCCCCTTCCTCAGCCTCTGACCTCCTGCCCCCCCTTCGCAGCCTCTGACCTCCTCGCCCCCCCCCCCCCTCGGCAGCCTCTGACCTCCTGCCCCCCCCTCTGCCCCCCCCTGCAGCCTCTGACCTCCTGTCCCCCCCCTGCAGCCTTGGACCTCCTGTCCCCCCCCCTGCAGCCTCTGACCTCCTGTCCCCCCCCCTCGCAGCCTCGGACCTCCTGCCCCCCCTGCAGCCTCTGACCTCCTGTCCCCCCCCCCCTCGCAGCCTCTGACCTCCTGTCCCCCCCTTCGCAGCCTCGGACCTCCTGTCCCCCCCTGCAGCCTCTGACCTCCTGTCCCCCCCCTCAGCCTCGGACCTCCTGTCCCCCCCCTGCAGCCTCTGACCTCCTGTCCCCCCCCTTGCAGCCTCTGACCTCCTGTCCCCCCCTTGCAGCCTCTGTCCTCCTGTCCCCCCCCCTTGCAGCGTCTGACCTCCAGTCCAACCCTTGCAGCCTCTGACCTCCTGTCCCCCCCCCTTCGCAGCCTCTGACCTCTCCTGTTGCCCCCCACAGCCTCCCACAGCCTCTGACCTCTCCTGTTGCCCCCCCCCGCAGCCTCTGACCTCTCCTGTTGCCCCCCCCGCAGCCTCTGACCTCTCCTGTTGCCCTCCCCCGCAGCCTCTGACCTCTCCTGTTGCCCTCCCCCCACAGCCTCTGACCTCCCCTGTCCCATCCGCAGCCTCTGACCTCCCCTGAGTCAAGAGAGGGAGCGCAGCCAGGATGGGGGTCATGGGAGAAGTCAGACATGTATGGACTGTGGAGAGGAAACTATGGGATAAAACCAGAGCCACCAAGCTGGAGCCGACTGACTGAGCCCTGCATGATGCACCTGAGAGGAGGTCAGTGACAGCACCGCCAGGCCAGTCTAGGGGGGGTCAATACAATATTGTAAGGGGGCACTGATATAAAGGTTTCCCCCTTATATCAGTAAACCCCCTTATCTTAGTGTTTTCTTTCTCTGGTCACCAGAGTCCTCCCCACAGTCCCAGAGTTCCCCTTTACATCATAGTATGCAGGATTCCACCTTACAGTGCAAGGGGGAACTCTGATGTAAAGGGCAATGACCCCGATGTAAGGAGGGGCTTTATAGGGATGCTCTCTGGGGACCCTGATGTAAGGGGGGTGCTCTCTGGGGACCCTAATGTAAGGGGGTGCTCTCTGGGGACCCTGATGTAAGGGGGGTGCTCTCTGGGGACCCTGATGTAAGGGGGTGCTCTCTGGGGACCCTGATGTAAGGGGGGTGCTCTCTGGGGACCCTGATGTAAGGGGGAGGCTCTCTGGGGACCCTGGTGTAAGGGGGAGGCTCTCTGGGGACCCTGGTGTAAGGGGGAGGCTCTCTGGGGACCCTGGTGTAAGGGGGAGGCTCTCTGTGGGGACCCTGGTGTAAGGGGGAGGCTCTCTGGGGACCCTGGTGTAAGGGGGAGGCTCTCTGGGGACCCTGGTGTAAGGGGGGGCTCTCTGGGGACCCTGGTGTAAGGGGGGGCTCTCTGGGGACCCTGGTGTAAGGGGGAGGCTCTCTGGGGACCCTGGTGTAAGGGGAGGCTCTCTGGGGACCCTGGTGTAAGGGGAGGCTCTCTGGGGACCCTGGTGTAAGGGGGGGGGACCCTGGTGTAAGGGGGGGACCCTGGTGTAAGGGGGGGGGCTCTCTGGGGACCCTGGTGTAAGGGGGGGGGCTCTCTGGGGACCCTGGTGTAAGGGGAGGCTCTCTGGGGACCCTGGTGTAAGGGGGGGGGGGCTCTCTGGGGATCCTGATGTAAGGGGTGGCTCTCTGGGGACCCTGATGTAAGTGGGGGATCCACACTCAGATATGTAAAGATATATATATTGTATACATGTCTGTTCTATTTTGTTGTACTTATTCTTTGACTGTTTTGTTTAAAGGAGGGAGGATTGTATTGGGAGCGCTGAAGTGTCAGGTGTGACTGTGTGGCAATGCAAATGGTTTACATAGCTCACGGCATCACGGGTCAGGTAGAGGGCCCCTCAGCAGAATTTTGCTTAGGGCCCCAGGGAGGTCAGGATCGGCACTGACTGTTAGTTCTCTTATCACCAAAATGTAATGACAGGAGATTAGACTGCTCGGTCCAGACAGCAGCCTGTTCTGTTCTGTTGGATCCTCCATGCATCGGTTTTCACACGCAGCACACAGGTGGGAGGTGGCAGCAGCAGTTGGGATGTGAGAGACTCCTAAACTATATTCTGCACTCTCATTCATTCAGATTGCACGGGCCCCCCTGCTGGCTGGGCCCAGTACATCAGGGCCAGTTGTACTGGCTTATCAGCGGCCCTGGCACTGGGTAGCGTGGCCCTCTCTGGTGGCGCTGGGTAGCGTGGCTCTCTCTCTGGCTTCCGTCCAGCACACGCCTCTTTCTTTATCCTGTAGGACTCACTCCCTCTTTTTTCCAGGCTGCAGTTTCTCAATCTCTCTCTTGATTGAGCTGTAGCCTCCTTCCTGTGGAAAATGGGGCCGCCAATCTTCAGGACTACATGTCCCATGATGCTCTCCTCTCCTAGTCTTCTTTGATTGGCTCTCAGTTATGGCCAATGGGGAAGGAACGGAGCGAGCAAAAAAATGGCCGGGGAACCTGGTGAGAGCCGCCGTCTCTTCTCCCTGACGGGGAAAGGGGGGGGGGGTGAGCGAGGGAAACCTCTGACAGCCCACAGTTCGCCTTTCTCCCGTCACAGCACCGCCAAGTTCTCTCCTGGACTGAGCAGGGAAAAAAACTGCAGTCACACTACACTGATCGGGGGGCTTCACAGCACCTTGATGGTGTCACCCCACTGGCTGCTTGCACCCCCATAGCAACGCCACTGTGCTGAATTTGCAGATCTGATCCCTGATTCCAGGGGGGGGGCACTTGACCTGCCTTGCCCCTACCTGCGGACACCCATGAGAGTAGGGGATAGCCGGACCGGTGGAGGTAGCGAGTTCCAGAGGATGGGAGAGGCTCTGGAGAAATCCTAGAGACGAGCATGGGAGGAGGAGACAAGGGAGCTTGAGAGTAGGAGGTCTTGAGAAGAGCGGAGAGGACGATTTGGGTGATATTTGGAGACAAGATTGGTAATGTAGCTCAGGGAAGAGTTGTGAATGGCTTTGTATGTTGTGGTTAGTATTTTGAATTTAATTTGCTGGGTGATCGGGAGCCAGTGTAGGGATTGGAGCAGAGGGATGGCAGAAACTGAGCAGTTGGTAAGGTGGATAAGTCTGGCAGCATTCATGATAGACTGAAGAGGGGAGGAGCCTATGAAAAGGCAGGCCAATGAGAAGGGAGTTGCAATAGTCAAGGCGAGAGATAACGAGGGAGTGAATGAGAAGCTTGGCAGTTTAATTTGTTAAAAAGGGGCGAATTTTAGAGATGTTACGGAGGTGAAGTCTACAAACTTTTGACAAACTTTTGACAACAATTGGACTGAGATTTACAAGACTCACAAGCAAGCATACTTTCCATATATTTAATATTGTTCATTTAACAAGCCCAGGCAGCGAGTGGCAGGGGGCTCAGGCTGGTGCCAGCTTCTGGCAATAACAGAGCGGTCTTTAACCACTTTCAGACCGGAACAATTTGCAGCCAAAGGACCAGGCCCCTTTTTGCAATTCGGCACTGCGTCGCTTTAACTGACAATTGTGCGGTCGTGCGACATGGTTCCCAAACAAAATTTACGTCCTTTTTTTCCCACAAATAGAGCTTTCTTTTGGTGGTTTTTGCGCTATAAACAAAAAAGAGCTACAATTTTGAAAAAAACGCATTCTTTTTTATTTTTTGCTATAATAAATATCCCCCAAAAATATATATATAAAAAAAACATTTTTTTTCCTCAGTTTATGCCGATATGTATTCTTCTACATATTTTTGGTAAAAAAAAAACGCAATACGCGATTATTGATTGGTTTGCGCAGAAGTTATAGCGTTTACAAGATAGGGGATATTTTTATAGCATTTTTATTAATAATTTTTTTTATTAGTAATGGCGGCGATCAGCGATTTTTATTGTGACTGCGACATTATGGCGGACACATCGGACATTTTTGACACATTTTTGGGACCATTGTCATTTATACAGCAATCAATGCTATTTAAATGCATCGATTCCTGTGTAAATGACACTGGCAGTGAAGGGGTTAACCACTAGGTGGCAGTGTAGGTTTTAAGTGTGCCTAGAGGTGTGTTTCTTACTGTGGGGGGGGGGTGTGGCTATCAGCTAGTGAATGCTGATCTCTGCTCCAATCACAGGGAGCAATGATCGACGTCACTAGTTGCTAGGCAGAACGGGGAGATGCTGTTTATTTCCGCATCTCCCCGTTCTGCCTTCCCATGAGACGATCGCGGGTTATCCCCGCGGCGATCGAGTCCGCGGGACCCACGACCGGCCTCACGGGGGGTCCCGACCGGCGCGAGTGGCGCGCGCCCGATGGCACGGCGGCATCTTAAAGGGGACGTACCTGTATGCCCTTATGCCTGTCCGTGCCCTTCTGTCGACGTACATTGTCGTGCGCCGGTCGGGAAGCGATTAAAAAGTGTCTGATCCAACTTGTCTTGATTTGTTTGTAACTAGTGAGACTTTAAATGTAATTTCAGTTGCACAGAACCACATGACAATGGAAATCACATTGGGTTGATTTACTAAAAGTGCAGAGTGCAAAATCTGGTGCAGCTCTGCATAGAAACCAATCAGCTTCCAGGTTTTTTTTTTTTGTCAAAGCTTAATTGAACAAGCTGAAGTTAGAAGATGATTGGCAACCATGTACAGCTGCATCAGATTCTGCACTCTCCAATTTTAGTAAATCAACCCCATTGCTTTCAATGGTGCCCATTCACATCAATGCAGTAAGCATGGCACAATTTTGGAAAAGATTCCTGTGCATGGGTGCGATTCCAGCATGATTTTGGCCCCATAAAATATGCAAACCACATCCAAAATGCAATCAAGTTGCCCTATATAATCGCACTGATAATCAGATCAAAATCAGAACCTAGCCTAAAGGAAATCTGCAGCCATAGCAAACTTGATAAACCACCACTTGCATACAGTGGCAGGCGCCCCCAGGAGATTTGCATATTATTGCACCCCGGAAAGCTAATTATGCGAGCAAGCAGCTGCAGGTGCTGATTGGCTATAAAATAAGGTGACCAGATTTTTTAAATTAAATCCGGGGACATTTTATTATTTTTTTTTATTGGAAAATAGTTAACTTTTTATAAGAATATTTTTCTCAAATGATATATGCAGTGTATGTGTTTACAGTATGTAATGATTGTATACATATACGTTATTTATGCAAATCATTTCATACCAGCCCCATAGCATTATTATACCAGCCCAACCGCATAACGTCATTATTTTCTTGTTCATAAAAAGGAAAACCATGCATTTTAAAGCACAGTTGAATAGTGTATTATACTCATCAGTGCCCATCAGCTCAGCTTTACCAGTGCCCATCAATGCAGCCTATTCAGTGCCCAGCAGCTCTGCCTGTTTAGTGCCCAGCCTGTTTAGTGCCCAGCCTGTTTAGTGCCCAGCAGCCCAGCCTGTTTAGTGCCCAGCCTGTTTAGTGCCCAGCAGCCCAGCCTGTTTAGTGCACAGAAGACCAGCCTGTTTAGTGCCCAGCCTGTTTAGTGCCCAGAAGACCAGCCTGTTTAGTGCCCAGAAGACCCGCCTGTTTAGTGCCCAGAAGCTCTGTCTATTCAGTGCCCAGCAGCTCTGCCTTACCTGTGATTAGTGAGGAGAGGACCTGGATTAAACAGATCGGGAATCTCCTGTTTACCCTATGCCGCCGCTGTGCTCAGACAAGGTCCTGCCTCCTGTGATAGACGTCACTAGTGGGCTGCCTATCATAGGAGCTGGCCCAAGAGGCGGGTCTTCATCTGACAGCTGGGTAAGTGAGAGATCCCCGCTCTGTATTATCCGGCGGCGCTCGCCCTCCCTGAGACAGTCCCATGGTAGGGCCGGTCCTGGGCACCAGCTCCAGCTCCCGGTGTACCTGCCCAGGGTCGGCCCTGCAATTCGGGGACAAAACCAGGGACAGACCTCCTCCAGGGACAGTCTGCTCAAATCGGGGACTGTCCCCGGAAACCAGGGATGTCTGGTCACCCTACTATAAAAGTGACAGTTGAATACGTTTGCTATGACCACATTCACTTTAGGGCCTCATTGATGATTTTCAATTTTTTTTCTATTCAGATAGAAAATGACAGTATGCAAAGTAAAGAGCAGAAACCCAAAGTACAGACTTTTGATAATTGATAAGGGATACCACTAGAAGTACATGAGAAACTTTACTTTCCAATATCTCTGTTGATGGCCTTGTGCTTTCTTCATTTTTGTAATGTACTTTTAACAAATAATCACCAGCCAATGGCTAATGAGCTCAGCCACATGTCTTTCCTAGTAAAGCCCCATACACACGCGCGGATTATCCGAGGACCAGGTCCGTCGGATCATGTCCGTCATACTTTGTCCGATGTTGGTTTTGCGTACACACGGTCGGACAAAGTTGTCGGAAAATCCGATCATTCTGAACGTGGTGACGTTTGTTGCCTACGACGGGACTACGTAGAGGCTAGTAGCCAATAGCTTTGGTCTTGTAATGTGATCTGAGCATGCGTGGCACTTTGTCCGTCGGAATTCGCTACACACGATCGGATTTGGTGTGATCGGACTTTGTTGTCAAAAAATCTATCCAGCAGGAGATAGGACTTTGTCCGTCAGACAATCCGATGGAAACTGTCCGATGGTGCCTACACACGGTCGGAATTTCCGAAAACATTGTCTGATAGGACAGAATCCATCGGAAAATCCGACCGTGTGTATGGGGCTTTAGACCAGGGCCGGATTAACATAGGGGCTATTGGAGCTGCAGCCCCAGGCCCCTTTCTCAAGATAGGCCCATTTGCCCCAAAAAAAAAAAATTCTAAAAAAAAAAAAATTCTAAAAAAAAAAAAAAAAGATCGACTTCGAGGGTTGTAGCTCAACGATCAGGAGTCACAGAGACCCCACATTTGGGGGGGTAGGTAGCTAAAGACCTACTCCAGCACTGGTTAAAATATGGGGCTGCTATCATCTATGGTTCTGGAGATATGGGGTTGCTTGTGCAGTCAATCAGAAGCTACATACAGAGCAGCCAGTATAAATACAAGCTGGAACACTCTGCCGAAGACTGAGAGGATGAACTCACAGTGCTTATAATAATTATTTGTATATTACTTATGATAATTAACCCCTTGCCACCCAGGCCAATTCTGACACTTCTCTCCTACATGTAAAAATCATAATTTTTTTTATATAGAAAATTACTCAGAAGCCTCAAGCATTATATATGTTGTTTTAGCAGACACCCTATGGAATAAAATGGTGGTCTTTGCAACTTTTTATGTTACACAATATTTGTGCAGCAATTTTTCAAACTTTTTTTTTTTGGAAAGAAACTGTTTCATTCATAAAAAAAAAAAAAAAAAAACTAGCACGATTTTTTTTGTGTACCAAGCGATGCTTTAATTTTTTTACAGGTTACATGTTTAGAGTTACAGAGGAGGTCTAAGGCTAGAATTATTGTTCTCACTCTACGATCGTGGCATATGTAACCTGTGTGTATCTGGATCTGATACTAACCAGTGCCTACCCAGCCACTGACTAGTATCTCTCCCCAGCCTGTCCCCACACACCCTCTCACCTGCTGACCTGTGAATGGGGGAATCACTCCTGCAGTGTTATTGTGTTCTGCCAGTGAATACAATGATCAGTTTTGCTAACTATAGCTGGCAGCACTGATTGTTTTGGGGAAAACCTGACAGGCTGGTTGTACTCAAGTCGGTTAATAGGTTGACTTGTGTAAAACCAGGTAGCCCATACATAGATCGACTATGGCTGGTCTCTGCTTAATTGGTGCAATTTCAATCCTTGTATGGCCCGCTTAACCACTACACAGTCCCTAAACAGCCTTCCACAAACCTTTACATTTTTCCTTCCCAGATTCCTTCATCCTCCTCTCCTATACATAGTGCCCACTGTCATACTCTCCACACTTCTCTCCTGTACATACTGCTCACTGTCATACCCTCCACACTTCTCTCCTATACATAGCGCCCGCTGTCATATCCTACACACTCCTCTCCTGTACATAGTGCCCGCTGTCATACACTTCTCTCCTGCACATAGTGCCCACTGTCGTACCCTCCACACTCCTCTGCTGTGCATACTGCCCACTGTCATACTCTTCACACTCCTCTCCTGTACATAGTGCCTTCTGTCATACCCTCCACACTCCTCTCATGTACATAGTGCCCACTGTTAGACCCTCCACATTCCTCTCCCTCACCTGCACATACTTCCCACTTTTATACCATCCATTCTCCTCCCCTATGCCTCTTACCCACAAAAACAGTTCTTTAAAATTGCCCCATTATTAGTACTTATTTAATTTTGTAATTACTATTGTGATGTATAGAGGAACATAGGGGATGTCAGCTACTCTAAATATAGCACTTGTAAAAAAGTGTCCCCGAAAATATTTTTGAAATGTTGGCAACTATGCGGGTCAGTAGAGGGCCCCATGAGAGGCTCCTGGGTTCCAATGATATTAAAGCGGTAGTAAACTTTTCTAACGTTACTATTTTTTAGAGGCCCTGAGGTAGGTTATGCCATAATGTACAAGTATGCATAGCATATTAGCACATTAGGGTACACTTAAATTGTCAGACTGAGCCCTCCAGTGCTGTGCTGTGATCAATCCGGCCCGGGCGCTTCCATCGTCTTCCTTCCGGGTTCTGTGCCTTCGGTCACTTGCCTTGGCCGGGCTGTGTTGATGTCATTCCCACACATGCTCATGTGCATCCTCTTTCTCTCATCCCCCATTTTTCTCTCATCCTCTTTCCCTTACCCCTCACACCTCTTTCATCCCCTTTCTCTCTCTCTCTCTCTCTCTCTCTCTCTCTCTCTCTCTCATCCTCCCTCTCTTTTTAATTTAATTTGTTATAACAAAAAATTGTTTGCATTTTTATTTATTAATTTATTGTTTATAAAAGGCCCCACCAAAATCCTCAGCACCAGGCCCATGATGTTCTTAATCTGGCCCTGCTTTAGACTGAAGTTGCTCTGGGCAGCCTTTTAGCACTCACTCAGTAGTCATTATCGACCTGCAGTAAGAATTTCTGAGAACTGGTAAACTAAGCTGAGGTTGAATAATTTAGAAGATTTAATTGAAATTATTCATATTATGTTTAGAAAAAGTTTATCATTCACATTTCTGCTCATGCTTTAAGTGGGTCACTTCCATCTGTTATATGGATGTTGAAAACTAGTGCCAGGAAAAGGTCCTCTAGCTCTATGCTTACATTTTACCCACCTCCCCTCCCCCTCCAAAATGAGGTTCATTGGAGGGAAAATGTGATCAGACAAGTTGGAAAACTCTGTGCAGTCACTTTTTTCTCTGTTATAACCCCTCATGTCCTGCTGCCCCCACCTGTCCCACTTACCTCCTCCTGTGAAACTTCCCCCTCCTGTCCCACTGCCCCCCTCTTGTCCCGCTGCCCTCCACCTGTCCCGCTGCCCCCTCTTGTCTCGCAGCTTCCCTCCTGTCCCGCTGCCCCCCTTTCGTCACACTGCCCCCTACTGTGATGGTGCCCCCCAACCTGTCCTGCTGCCCCCTCCTGTGACACTTCCCCCTCCTGTCCCACTGCCCCCTCTTGTCCTGCTGCCCCCTCATGTGATGCTGCCCTCCAACCTGTCCCGCTGCCCCCTCCCATGACACTTCCCCCTCCTGTCCCGCTGCCCTCCACCTGTCCCGCTGCCCCCTGCCTGTCCCACTGCCCCCCTCTTGTCCTGCTGCCTCCTTCCTGTCCCACTTCCCCCCTTTCGTCACGCTGTCCACTCTTGTAATGCTGCCCCACAACCTGTCCCACTGCCCCCTCCCGTGTCACTTCCCTCTCCTGTCCCGCTGCCTCCCACCTGTCCTATTTCCCCCTCTTGTACTTCTACCCCCTCCTGTGCCATTACCCCCTTCCTGTCCTGCTGCCCCCTTTCCTCTGGCTGTCCCCCACCTGTCATGCTGCCCACCCTGTCCTTCTGCCTTTCTCCTGTGACACCCCCTCCTGTCCTACTGCCCACCTCCTGTCCCACTGCCCCCCTCCTGTCACACTGCCCCCACCTGTCCCACTGCCCCCTTCATGTACCCCACCTGTCCCCCTCCTGTTCCACTGCCCCCCACCTGTCCCACTTATCCCCTCCTGTCCCACTTCCCCCCCTCCTGTACCCCACCTGCACCCCTCCTGTTCCACTGCCCCCCCACCTGTCCCACTGCCCCCTCCTGTGGTGGGAGGAGATGGGACGAGACGAGATGGAAGAAAGAAGGGTTTGAGGCAGCCTTCATCCACAGAAAATCTGTGGCTAGTTTTCCATGATGTTTTGTAACAAAATACCTGCCCAGTTCCTTCAAAAACTGTGTACAAGTGTACCTAGAAGAGTTGAAAGAACTGATGCTGTTTTGAAGGCAAAGAGTGGTCATTCCCAAATATTTATTTGATTTGGATTTCTCTTCTGTTCATTTACTTTCCATTTTGTTACTTAATAACAATAAACTATTAACACTTCTATTTTTGAAGGCATTCTTCATTTACAGCATTTTTTCACCTTAAATGCCTTAAACTTTTGCACAGTACTGTAGGAGATTTGCATATTATTGCACCCCGGAAAGCTAATTCTGCGAGCAAGCAGCTGCAGATGCTGATTGGCTATAAAAGTGACAGTTGATTAAGTTTGCTATGACCACATTCACTTTAGGGCCTCATTGATGATTTTCAATTTATTTTTATTCAGACAGAAAATGACAGTATGCAAAGTAAAGAGCAGAAACCCAAAGACAGTACAGACTCCTACTAAGAAATTGGTAAGGGATACCACTAGAGGTACATGAGAAACTTTACTTTCCAATATGTACTTTTAACAAATCACCAACCAATGGCTAATGAGCCACATGTGTTTGCTAGTTAGACTGATGTTGCTCTGGGCAGCTTTTTAGCACTCACTCAGTAGTCATTATCTACCTGAACACCCGCTGCAGTAAGAATTTCTGAGAACTGGTAAACTAAGCTGAGGTTGAATAATTTATAAGATTTGATTGAAATTATTCATATTATGTTTAGAAAAAGTTTATCATTCACATTTCTGCTCATGCTTTAAGTGGGTCACTTCTATCTGTTATATGGATGCTGAAACTAGTGCCAGGAAAAGGTCCTCTAGCTCTATGCTTACATTTTACCCCCCTCCCCCTCCACCCTGCAAAATGAGGTTCATTGGAGAGAAAATGTAATCAGACAAGTTGGAAAACTCTGTGCAGTCACTATTTACTCTGTTATAACCCCTCACCTGTCCTACTGCCCCCCTCCTGTGACACTGCCCCCCACCTGTCGTGCTGCCCTCCTATGACACTTCCCCCTCATGTCCTGCTGCCCCCTACCTGTCCAGCTGACCTCCTCCTGTGAAACTTCCCCATCCTGTTCTACTGCCCCCCCCCCTTGTCCTGCTGCCCTCCACCTGTCCCGCTGCCCCCTACCTGTCCCGCTGCCTCCTGCCTGTCCCACTGTCCCCCTTTCGTCGCGCTGCCCCCATTCTGTGATGGTGCCCCCAACCTCTACCGTGACACATCCCCCTCCTGCCTTCCGCCTGTCACACTGCTCAATTTGAAGGACACTAAATGGATCTACACTCATACGGTATCGCCGGACTGGCTGCAAGATACTGGTACCGTATGATAGCTCTCTAAATTTGTCTGAGTCCCTCAGTTACAACCAAGTCACAGAGACTTTTGTTCAAGTGTTCTATATCCAAGTCTGTGGCAGAGACTTTTGTTCAAGTGTTCTACAACCAAGTCTGTGGCAGAGCCTTTCGTTCAAGTGTTCTACATCCAAGTCTGTGGCAGAGACTTTGCTTTACCAAAAACCCTACCGGCTGCTAGGCCTAGTGAGAGAAGGTCTATCTAGTGGTTGTGGGAATCCAGCTGTGAAACTGTAATTCTCTGGATTTCTATAGTGAGAGACTTTCTATCTTAGCAGTTCCAAAAGTACCTGAGCTTTCATCATAACCCTCTACCCTACATTTAAGAGACTGTTTTATCTTTTTTGAAAAAATAACCCAAAAAAGGAAGATAAAGTGTCAGTTTCTACATTTCTTTGGGCCATCTACCACGGGAACCCCTAGACGGAGACGAGGTGAACAAGGTAACGGTAAGCCCAACTAAAACCAGCAGCTCCTTCGGGGGTTAGTGCTACACTAATAACACTTCTATTTTTGAAGGCATTCTTCATTTACAGCATTTTTTCACACCTGACTAAAACATTTGCACAGTACTGTTGCTCTTGCCTAGGATGGAGAGTGGGTAGACAAAACCTCATGGTGAGGAGGGTCTGGGTAGGATGTCAATAGGACAGTCATGAGGACGATGAAGAGAGGGGAAGATTGCTGTCTTTTTGCAAAAAAATATCTTGGAAGGACTGATAATGCCAAGGAAGATTAAGGTGGTGGTAGTTCTGTCCAGAGGTACAGAAGGTGGTGGAAGCACTTTGGGAGGGCAAATCATGTGACAGTGATACCCTCAAGACAACACCTGAGTTCCAGCCAAGATGAGGGGCGAATGTCTTTGTATTCAGGGAAAGCAGAGAGGACTGGTGGACTTAGGAAGAACCATAAAGGAGAATTACTCATGCTGTAGAAATCTCATGTACATAGATACAGAGGTCGTTCTGAACCGAATAGGGCTCACAACAAAGATAGAGCCATCCACTGGAGAAATTGAGAGAGGAATTACCAGGGGGACGAGAAGGATGCCCAACTCGGAAGCAAGGGATCACTTGATGAAGTTACCGGCTGCCCCAGTGTCCACATATAGAGAGAATTGACAAGAGTTCAGAGCCCAGTGGATGGAAACGAGTAAGGTGAGAGGAAATACAGTGAAAATCAGGAAGTCAATTGTTTATCACCTCCCTCTAGGTGAAATAGACCTAGGAGTTTCCACAGTGGACTGAGCAGATCTTCAATAGGTGGTCATTGGACCTACAGTAGAGTCATAACTCAAACCTTAGGCGACAGGTGGACTCTTCCAGCGTGAGGCATGGTCACACTAGTTGCATGGGTTCTTCCAATGCTTGAAAGGGTGATGAGGAGAGTGATTTAAGAGATTTTTTGGAAAATGGGAGCTGTACAGCCAGCTGAACTATGACATATTCTAGATTTTTCTCGAGCTCGCTCCTGGAAGCAGACGTTAATTTGGGTCAGGTCACCCAGGGCAGGAAGAATAAACATTCCCTGCTAATTCATCCTTTATACACTCAGATAAGCCTCACCAAAAAAAGGCAGTGCCCTCATCATTCCAAGCAGGCCAGAGTGTGAAACTGGCCTATGGTCATGTCTTTTTGAGAGCTCCAGCAGCAGATGAGGCCCTACCCGATTCATCGAAAGGTTTTAGGAAAGCGTGTCAAAAGTAGAAATGTTGGAGGTCTCTGTGTCTTGACATTAGAACAGGCAATCAATAAAATCAAAGGAGACAACAGGCAGGGTGAGGAGTCACAAGAGGGAGTTCAGAGACATTTAGGGACCTTGATCAGCTGCCGGGTGCAGGTAGGACACACCCATCATTGTGTGCTGGTGATATATGCTTTGTGATAGATGGGAGTTTCTAAAAAAGGACAGGCATTTACAATCCAGATGTAATGTAAGCGTGGCTATGTTCTTTTTCGATTTTTATCCACTGGGTTTTATGGCACTTTAAGATGGCATATAGATGTTTCTAAAGTAACAATGTAATTTAACATACTATTGTCATAATAGTATACTTGAGATGACAAAATTGCTGCCAGTAACAAGAGGATAAAAATATGTGCACCTGTTTGCAATAAGATTGTTTTTGACAGTTCAAAAACTGTATGTATGTTGCTAATTTCATAATTGCAAAATGTCACATTCTACTTAGTACTGGATTTTCTTCACTAACAGCAGTAAAAATCCTAAAGGCACTTTGCCAAAAGACTTGGAGCTGTAATTAAAAGATTTACACTTAATCCTGGTTTATTTCAGGCAGTCAAGCCAACAACTACTTTAAACCTCTTTTATCATTAATTCATTTTTTATACACAATTTTCTTTTAAGGACAATGAAGAAGTTTACCATTTCAGTCAGTAAATCAAGAGAAAGCTGTGAATGAAAATGATAGACCGAAGCACCGCGGGTTTACCAGTTTCAGTCATTGCTCTTCCCATCACAAAGAGCTCATTCACACCAGATGAAGTGGGATGCATGACTAGAGCATAACAGATGTCCTCAATCCACTCACCAACATATACCGCTATGCCTTCCATCCCCTCTTACTCCATATGCCTGATGATCACACCGACACCCTTTGGGAAGAAAATTAGCCATAGTGGCCATTTATTAACAAATAACCAACATATAAAAAAATTCCTTTGAACATGTGGTGGTACCCTTGTAAGAGCTGCTGAGTGTTATGGTCCATCTGTCACCCTGCCCATGCCAGGCACACAATTTCAAGCATCTAGAGACATGAAACAGTCCTTACACTTGTTTTTGTATTTTAATTTAGGGGACTTAACTTGGATGGGGATAGGGAAATCATGAGATGCCCAGATGATTGAAGGTCAATGTTGGGACTGAACTATATACACTCACATTATATACAATTTCCTCTCTTCCTCCAGCACATCACTTGCTTGCAGACTATCTCTCCTTAACACCTCCAGCACATCACTTGCTTGCACTTCCCGGACCAGCTACCACTAATTTGTAGGCCTGACACTAGCTCAGCCAGGCCTAAAGCAGATGCCCATTGTGGCCAGGAACCATGGGCCCCTTTAGTGTAACAAAATTGTAGGTAGTCCCAGTGCTAGCTGTCCACGTGGCTACTGCTCCCAGCACCACCTCTTCAAGCACTGCCAGCCCTCCTGGCTGCAGCTGCCCCTCTCCACTGCCCGTGCCACCACAATCCTCCTGACTGGCTCTGCACCTATCCCAGACTGCTCATCCCAGTCCTCTCAGGTGTGCTTCCCCAGTCCTTCTGACTGTGTGTCACTCACCAGCCCTCTTGGCTGCCTTTGTGGAACTCCTGGAGACTTGCCCGGCTGTGTTCTCCTGCTGTCCTCTCTTGCTCCTCCTGTGCCTCCTGGTCAGAACACCTTTGTGGGTTGTAAAAGGGCCCCGTCTATACCTGAGCCCAGGCCAAAGGTCAGCCCCCCACAGACTGGGGAGCTCCCTCAAAGAACCCACCAGCCTAACACTCCATCTTCCACCTGATCACTAACTCCTCCCCAGCTGGGCTGACCCTGGGTAATTGAGGAGGCATCTCCCATGCCAATCCAAGTTGGGGATTGGTCAGGGCACCCAGAACCCCCCAGACAGCTCCACCCCCTTCTGAAAACACTAGAACATTCTGGAAAGAAGTGGGAGGTCTTGGTTATGCTGCTTGTGAGTCACCCAGCTCTGCCCTGAGTTACTCCCAACCCAGATCCAAACACACCCAGGCTTGGCTGCCAGCCAAGCCTGGAAATGTACCTACTCTCACAAAAACATAGCACTATAAATATAATAATAACAACAATAATACCCAAGGTTGCAATAACGAACCAACAACATAGAACAAAAGAAATAACCCCAGTGGTACTTTTAGGACAGCAGATAATGGTAATATTGAAAATACAAATATAAAATAAATACATTTTATTTTTCATAATAAAATGGTGATTACAATATACAATACACTATATTACACATGATACAGAATTAGGATTAAAAGCAAAGCAGATAACCACATACATACAAATTCAGTACCATATGCTCATAATTTGGAATTCTGGGTAGGTCTCATGGAGTTGAAGACCAGACCAAGCATTGGAGTTCACAGAAAAATTCCTAACATGTTTTGGGAATATAAGAAAATTCCTTCTTCGGGGGAGGATGAGCGTAAGGTACACTGATAGTATGTGGCTATATCAGATAGACGGTTGTCTCTCAGACGTGCCCCACCACATTGCACCCCCCGATCAGAGTAGGTAAGGGAATATCTCAAACCCCCAGGAGGATAAACAAAAATCAATGCCAGGTGAAAGGTGATAAACACTGCACTGACAAGAGCCCACAAGGATCGCATAAGAAAGACCGGATCAATACGGAAAAGCGACAATGCTGGGTAGCATCATGTCAGTGGTCTGGGACAAGTAAACGAACCAACAACAGTTTTGTATCTGCAGAACCACTTAAAAGTCCCCAGCCGCAGAACACCAGCTCAAGGCCCATTCCAACTCTTTACTGACACCTCCATTTCCCCCCAGTTCCTGGTAAACCCAGTGTTACCTGGTATTCAACAGAGGACGCCACGACATAGATGGGTCCTTACTCTGATGCAACACAGTAAATTATGAATGCCTCCAAAGACCCCAACTGCCGGGTTACTATGACCACCGAACAAGTCCAAACTATAAAGCAGGGTGGGAGGGAGGGAAGTTTCTTCGATATCCATGGCATTGAAGTGCTTGCAGATCTTCAAAATCCCTCCTTTACATTGTTGCAGCCCCTCCCTGAACATTCAATCCCACCAGTCCAGCTACGTAACATAATATCTCTTGGTCTTTATCTATACAGGTTAATCCCTTAACTGCTGACTCCCCTGTTAGCCCAGTCATGTCTGGCCTTTGCGTATTTTATTTAATTTTTTTCTTCGGGCCTGTTTTTTGGACTGCACTCTAACTGCATAGACAGTCAAAAATCCAGGTTATCCTTTGGGTATAGTTCACACTAGAAAAAAGTACAGCAGAGGGCACATGCGCGGAGTCTAGTGAAGCAGACATGCATTGCTATAGAGCTCTGTACCACTGAGGAGAGGAGATAAGGATAAAGCAGAGACAGCAGACTTAAAAGGTACTCAGCCGAACCTTCTTAAATCCCCTCATAAGGGACACACAGGCGCGCACTGCAGCTAAAATGGCACCGGCCCCCTCATCATTCACAGCCACAGTGCGCTCTCACGTGGCTGTCACAACTGGACTCTCCAAATGAGTCTGGAACTGAACAATTCCTCTCACAAAGCTCCTCAGCATCCCCAACTTTACTACAACAATTTGAACGAATGCTCCACAAAGCATTAAAACAGACCTCAGAGCAAATAACAAGCAGTCTAACTAAAGAGATCAGAGAACTAGGTAACCGCATCGCTGCGCTTGAAATTAAAATGGATGAAATTTAAATTCCAACTCAAGACCATATAGTGGAAATGGAAAACCTAAAAGAGGAGAATTTAATACTCCAAACTAAACTGGAAGATTACGAAAATAGAGCCAGACGCTCCAATCTGCGCATAAGGGGAATCCCTGAATCGGTGTTAGATTTGCAATCTACAATCATAGCCCTCATCCAAGAACTTCAACCGGCTATTCCAATCGAACGTTTGGAATTGAACAGAATACACAGAGCCCTTACAGCTAAAAGAAAGATGGACCCCCACGTGATATAATCACAAAATTTCACTACTACAGGACAAAGGAGCAAATATTAGCAGCTGCAAGGGAAAAAAGAGAACTGAATATCCAAGGTCATAATTATAAACTATTTGCCGACCTATCCCAACTCACCATTGCTAAAAGGCGCTCTATGAAACCCCAACTAATGGAACTGCAACGCCACAACATTAAGTACCAATGGGGATTCCCCTTTTCGGTCAGATTTACCTATCAAGGTACCAGATACATGAGCAGATCTGCAGATGAACTACAACTGACCCTTCTAAAACTCCATCTGATGGAACCCACAAGCAACAACCCCTCTTTGTGCAGAAGAACGGCATCATCTTCACCACCAAACAGCACTTGGGGTAAAATGGAAGTACCACTCCCATAAGAGAAGCCGTTATGCCCCTTCTTCTTTAGACCAAGACCAAGACAAAGAAGACTCCATGGATTAACAACTTAAACTCTAGTATCTCTTTCAATACACTCGCTCAGAGACTGTTATGTAAAAGTATTGTTCAATAGACTAAATATGACCTCGTTCTGGTATTTATATACTATATAAGGTCATATTACCTATAAGTTATATACCTTATTATTACTAGTTCTTGTTTCCTAAGGCCCTAAATATACAATAGGGAATTACTTACTTATTCATTTTATTTTTCTATAATAATAGCTGAATTATTAACAGCCACTTAAATGCAGAAAAGGAGCCAAGTGTAAGAGGGGATTTATACAAACTGAATATACTATAACCTGTTTCCCCTTTTTCTTATGAACTCATACTGCTCCATTTAGTTTCAAAATATTCTCACATTTCTGAATTATTATTTTTAAGCAGAAACGTATTCTTAAAATATGTGACAGTTTATTTTTGATTATATTTGATTATTACAATTAAATATAAAAAAGTAGAAACTACTTTAGTTACGTACATAAAGAGTACATAAGCAATATAATAGTTTCCTAGTTTCCATTTTTTTAAAAATCTGTTCCTGTTCAGAAATGCATCAGGTAAATTCCAAAAACTCCATAACAATAGTCACCATCCCTACCATAGTTCTAAATGGTATATCATTAGCCGAAATGTAAACAGGAAAAACTGCGCTAACCCAATGGAGTAGGAGGGGAGGGATAGGGTGGAGGAGCAAAATTAAAATGTGGGTAACACAATGAAAAATAAAAATAAAAAATGTAATATCTAACCCGGCTGCAGAATAGTGGGATAAACACAGTACAGTATAGAAAAGAAAAAACTGCGCCAGGTAAATTAACTAAATGCCTATAAGGTAATCAAAACAATCCAATTAGGAACTACTGGTACATGACCAGTAGGTAAAATAATATGAAGATGTATATGCACACAAATTCAAATAAAAATAAAAACAATAATATCTGGAGGTAATAATAATGAATAACTGAGTGGTTAGCAATAGCAACATGTGACAAGAAAGTCATATATTGTAATCACACACTGGACCATATGTGAATCAACCTGTAAAAAAATATATATAAAACAGTTCAAGAGTTGAATGCCATCCTAGGATATGGCTTCCTATTCTTAGGGACCAGGCACTCCAGGTTAAATTTCTTATCACACCGCTGTGCTCCACACCACACGAAAGTGCCGCCACCAGTATAAAATCTCCTTAGCAGATGGTAGGCAAAATAAAGCCACTCAAACTGAGCCCATATAGGAATCCTGACTTCCAAGAGGGGACGGACGTCAAACAAACGATCTCCCAGAATCTGCCACTCACAACGGACACAAGACCTCAGACCAGACCCAGTATGGAAATCAAATCTGGAGAGTAGCACTCAGCGGTGCATCCAAATGTGGCCAGAAAAGAAAGAAGGCAGACCATAGCATAATATAGTTTTAAAACATATAATGAGTAGTTTATTGATAAAAAGTACTCACATTTGAATAAAGTTAAAAGCGCATAAAGAAACTCCAATGGAGTAAACACAGGACGCCGGCCGGCATATACAAAAAACGAACCCTTCCTCCTTCCAGAGACGCTGAACGCGATGACGTCACTGCACGCCGTCCCAGAAGCTTTTCGTCATACAAGACATTATCAATGGGGATAGGGCCGTGCAGTGAGTGGTATCATTAAATAGTGCAACGCCTCGTTGTGGGAGGTGAGGGAGCGGAGAGAACTCCATCTTGACTCAGGGAAAGGATGCCCTTAAGTGTCAGATTTATAAGGGAAAAGTGTGTTGATATCATATATTCCTAGTCACAACTGGGAGAAACACTCGCTCAGTTGTTTACTATGAGAGACAGGAACTATGAGGACATAAATTGTGAGATATATATATAGTATTACAGTTATATGCTACCCGTGAGAGTGTGTGTTTGGACATATAATGTAGACTGTGAGAAAAATATATATCCATTGGTGAACATTTGTAACTGTTAGGTTACATAGCAAACCAGTATAAAATGAAGAAGAGTGTATTGTGACTTTATCTCCAAATATTTAGCAAATATAGTGAAATATGAAAAATATGAAATAAAAAATTGTGAAATAAAATTCTCTCCAATACACAAAAAACCAAACTAAAAACGTGGAGAACATCTATACAACACAGGTGATTGGAAATATACCCCATCATCTATCAACTAGATGCGGGAAAATATATCCTGGTAACTAAAACCATAAATGAAGTATGTGTAATAGCGTGATAATTTATTTGATTGTAAATATCTTATATTTTCCAAAATTAGGTGTGAGTGAAACAAAAGGGGGTGAGAGTTTAGAATAATAACAGACCCATCCCTAACTACCGAAACTTCCCCAGAATCAGAAGGAGGAAGAGTCCGTTAGTAACAAACATATCCCTTATATGCATATAGTCAAATGGCACCATATCTCGGGGATCCAAGTCTCATGACATAAATGCTAATAGTTAATAAAATAGGGCCAATCCTTATACAGCACCAGGATGTATGGGTTGGGAAAGAAGGGGGGACGGGGAGGGGGAACCCCAAATCTTATTATTGAGAAATTATGGTGAGAGCAAACTTCTCTGAATGGTGGGAAAGGGGAAATTTGAAAATACAAACATTGTTCTTACTCACATGAAGTTTGTATTTGTTGATGAAACCAATCCATAGAGAAAGAAAAAAGGCGGAAACAAGGGGGGAAGCATGATCTTAATCCCCGAACTAAAGTGGTCATGACAGACAAAATTACACCTGTTCAAAGAATGGTAGATTTGAACAGTGTTTACATTATCTTATTTTGAATATGTCGTTAGAACATACAGGTATCTTATGAATCAATTATGCATTGTTAATAAAAGCGTTAACATCTGTCTCAATATTCATTCCGTAAGGGACATAAGTTTTTAATCGGTGAATCCAGGCCATCTCCAATTTCGAGATTTCCCTGACCAAAAGGTCACCTCTCCAGTTAGGCTTGTGTTTATCAATGCCCAAAAAAAGTGTATTGGAAGGATCCCTATTATGTACTAAACGGTAATGATTAGAGACCGAATGATTCTTGAAACCTGAGATGATGTTTGTGATGTGTTCATTCAGGCGCACTTGTAGTGGACGTTTAGTGCGGCCTACGTACTGCAAGCCACAAGGGCATTGCAGCAGGTAGACGACTCCAGTAGAGGCGCAAGTAATGCACGGTTTAATCGTGAATGTCCTCTGTGTGGCTGTAGATAGGACAGAAGTGATCCTTCTAGATGGATTAGAGTTAAAACGACAAACTCTACATCGTTTGCATTGATAGAATCCACTCAGATGGTCGAAGAACCCTTTACTTCTCACTGGAGGATTAAGAACATTTGGAGCCACTTGACCCTGTAGGGACTGTGCACCCCTGAAGATGACCCTTGGTTGTGGTGGTAAGATACTGCCAAGAATGGTATCATTAGTGATAATGTGCCAATGTTTCTTAATTAGTTGTTTAATATTATTGTGTTGTATGGAGTAGGTTGTAATAAATGGTACAACCGGAGCTGTCCCAGAGGCATTCCCAGGGGCCTTCTCCATTAACAATGCATAATTGATTCATAAGATACCTGTATGTTCTAACGACATATTCAAAATAAGATAATGTAAACACTGTTCAAATCTACCATTCTTTGAACAGGTGTAATTTTGTCTGTCATGGCCACTTTAGTTCGGGGATTAAGATCATGCTTCCCCCCTTGTTTCCGCCTTTTTTCTTTCTCTATGGATTGGTTTCATCAACAAATACAAACTTCATGTGAGTAAGAACAATGTTTGTATTTTCAAATTTCCCCTTTCCCACCATTCAGAGAAGTTTGCTCTCACCATAATTTCTCAATAATAAGATTTGGGGTTCCCCCTCCCCGCCCCCCTTCTTTCCCAACCTATACATCCTGGTGCTGTATAAGGATTGGCCCTATTTTATTAACTATTAGTATTTATGTCATGAGACTTGGATCCCCGAGATATGGTGCCATTTGACTATATGCATATAAGGGATATGTTTGTTACTAACGGACTCTTCCTCCTTCTGATTCTGGGGAAGTTTCGGTAGTTAGGGATGGGTCTGTTATTATTCTAAACTCTCACCCCCTTTTGTTTCACTCACACCTAATTTTGGAAAATATAAGATATTTACAATCAAATAAATTATCACGCTATTACACATACTTCATTTATGGTTTTAGTTACCAGGATATATTTTCCCGCATCTAGTTGATAGATGATGGGGTATATTTCCAATCACCTGTGTTGTATAGATGTTCTCCACGTTTTTAGTTTGGTTTTTTGTGTATTGGAGAGAATTTTATTTCACAATTTTTTATTTTTCATATTTCACTATATTTGCTAAATATTTGGAGATAAAGTCACAATACACTCTCCTCCATTTTATACTGGTTTGCTATGTAACCTAACAGTTACAAATGTTCACCAATGGATATATATTTTTCTCACAGTTTACATTATATGTCCAAACACACACTCTCACGGGTAGCATATAACTGTAATACTATATATATATCTCACAATTTATGTCCTCATAGTTCCTGTCTCTCATAGTAAACAACTGAGCGAGTGTTTCTCCCAGTTGTGACTAGGAATATATGATATCAACACACTTTTCCCTTATAAATCTGACACTTAAGGGCATCCTTTCCCTGAGTCAAGATGGAGTTCTCTCCGCTCCCTCACCTCCCATAACGAGGCGTTGCGCTATTTAATGATACGACTCACTGCACGGCCCTATCCCCATTGATAATGTCTTGTATGACGAAAAGCTTCTGGGAAGGCGTGCAGTGACGTCATCGCGTTCAGCGTCTCTGGAAGGAGGAAGGGTTCGTTTTTGTATATGCCGGCCGGCGTCCTGTGTTTACTCCATAGGAGTTTCTTTATGCGCTTTTAACTTTATTCAAATGTGAGTACTTTTTATCAATAAACTACTCATTATATGTTTTAAAACTATATTATGCTATGGTCTGCCTTTTTTCTCCTCTGGCCACATTTGGATGCACCGCTGAGTGCTACTCCCCGGATTTGATTGCCATACTGGGTCTGGTCTGAGGTCTTGTGTCCGTTGTGAGTGGCAGACTCTGGGAGATCGTTTGTTTGATGTCCGTCCCCTCTTGGAAGTCAGGATTCCTATATGGGCTCAGTTTGAGTGGCTTTATTTTGCCTACCATCTGGTAAGGAGATTTTATACTGGTGGCGGCACTTTCGTGTGGTGTGGAGCACAGCGGTGTGATAAGAAATTTAACCTGGAGTGCCTGGTCCCTAAGAATAGGAAGCCATATCCTAGGATGGCATTCAACTCTTGAACTGTTTTATATATATTTTTTTACATGTTGATTCACATATGTTCCAGTGTGTGATTACATTATATGACTTTCTTGTCACATGTTGCCATTGCTAACCACTCAGTTATTCATTATTATTACCTCCAGATATTATTGTTTTTATTAGAATTTGTGTGCATATACATCTTCATATTATTTTACCTACTGGTCATGTACCAGTAGTTCCTAATTGGATTGTTTTGATTACCTTATAGGCATTTAGCTAATTTACCTGGCGCAGTTTTTTCTTTTCTATATCATTAGCCGAATTGGCTAACTTAAGGCGGTGATAACACGTCACAATTATCCCGGTTCGGCTAACCTAACAAATATTAGGCTTCCTGCACTCCAATTAATTAAGCAACCTTTTGATGCTCTTATTTTAACACTTTTCTCCTACCAGCGGAAGATCCATGTACCCCCATTAAGCTTCCTCGTTCTCCCACCCATAATATGTGGGAGCCTGACAAAGCCATTTTTTCCTTTGATAGAGATCTAAATTCTCTACCATGGGTAACTTGTGACTACTTATATATATTGAATCAAAAGATGTATACTGTAACCTTTTATGTTTTTTGTTTCTTCTTCACTCCAGACTCCACTGGATTCTTCTCTACCTTTCCATTTTACAGGTCGATCCACACAGTCAGTGTTGTATGATATAAATACACACAAAATGGGCATTGTAATTATGTATGGGGATTCCAACCAGATCCTCCTCCCATTTCTCGATAAATCACCCTTTATCCCATCCAGAACTGTACCCAAATTACCTTTCTCCCAACTTCTTTTAAAATACAATTTGGTAGACTCATGGAGAGAAAGTAATCCGATAAAAAAGAGATACACTTATTTTTCACATCCTCACCAATCCTTCACCTGAATTGACCACATATTCCTAACAATAGGATTCCTATTCCTTGGTCAGACCATAATGCAGTTTACAAAACTATAGCCTCAACCGTACCAAAAGCAAATCACTCAACCTGGTATCTCCCAGACATAATGCTTAAGCACCCATCACATCACATGATAGTTGAACAGGCTTTTAAGGAATACTTGTCATATAATGCTCATCCAGACATTTCCCCCTTAACATTATGGGAGGCTCACAAACCTGTTTTGCGCGGTTTTCTACAGAGACAAATGGCATTACTTAAACGAGAACGTAAAATTTTTGCACGGAAGCTAGAATCAGAATTTAATGCAGCCTTCATATCTTTCCAAGATAACCCATCTCAGAATATAAAAACTCACTTGGAAAAAAAATGATTAGAATACAATCTATTTCTCACAGAATCCATAGACAAATCCCTCAAACACTCTAAACACAATTTCTATATGAAAACAAACAAACCAAGCACATATTTTGCACAAGCGCTGAACTCAACAAATAAATCATTCAAACCAATACGTTTGAAATTATCAATGGACATTTATACTAGCAACCCAGTCAAAATTATCCACAAATTTCACTCACACCTCGCTTCATTATACAAGTCAACCAAAGAATTCAACCCCACAGAAGCTGAATCTTTCTTCTCCCAGATTACCCTGAATTATCTAAGACTCAAAAAAATACATTGGAAGAACCTATTACTCTAGAAGAAGTAGCTAACTCCATTAGAGACCTAAAAATCAACAAAAGACCTGGCCCATATGGATACTCGGCATTGTATTATCGAACATTTTCAGAGATTATGCCTCCTATTATAGCTGAAGCTTTCAACATATTGTTAGAAGGACATTCTTTTAGACAGGAAACATTAATGGCAATTGTATGCATAATCCCTAAACCTCTCTCTGATGATACCTCTTGCGTAAATTATCGGCCCATTTCTCTTTTAGACCTTGATATCAAACTTTTAGCAAAACGTCTTCATAATATTATAGGTACTCTAATACATAGAGATCAAGTAGGCTTTATGCCAAACAGACAAGCAGGCGATAATGTACGCAGGGCAGTGCTTCTGGCACATATTGCTAAAAAGCGCAGAAGCCCTTCCTGTTTTTTATCCCTTGATATTAAGAGGGCATTCGATACAGTATCTTGGCAATATATGCACTATTCCTTACAAAAGTGGGGATTTGGTCCCCATTTTATAAAATGGATTGCACCACTCTATAATAAACCTAAAGCGTATATTAAATATGCGGGATACAAATCGGATTATTTTAATATCAAAAGAGGCACTTGACAGGGTTGTCCATTATCCCCCCTCTTATTTGCCCTTTTACTAGAACCCTTAGCCCAACATATTAGTTGAAATAGGAGGTATTCCACACAAACAATATCTTGCTTTTCCTATCATCACCACAAATTTCAGGTCTTAATCTCTTGCCCATTCTTGATGGGTTTGCAGCCTTCTCCGGTCTTATGATTAAGCCTAAAAAATGTTTAGCGCTCAATATTTCACTTACCAATACAGAACTAATTCTGGCGAAGGTGGCACTCCCATTTACCTGGGCAGAGAAATCAATCCCATACCTTGGAATTCACCTGACATCGTCTCATATAGACTTATTTTCAGCCAATTATTCTCCTTTATTGAGACAGATCACAAATTTAATAAAACAATGGGCACAACTTCCATTATCCTGGATAGGAAAGATCAGTGGAACTAAAATGACTTTTCTGCCTAAATTGCTATACTTGTTCAGAGTACTTCCTATTCCAGTGCCTTATTATTTGAGACTAGTGCAAAAAAGGACAACATCATTTATATGGGGTTTTTTCCAAACCATGTATACCTATACATACACTACTTCTCCCCAAAACTAAAGGAGGCCTGGGATATCCTAACTTTACTAATTATTATAAAGCGGCTCACCTGGCCAGTCTTTCCAATTATCACGCAAAACAGGAAATCCCATTATGGGTATTAAAAGAAGCTTCAGAATGTGACCCATTATCAATTTCAAACTTATTATGAATTGAACCCAAAGACTGATACAAGCTCCAAAATCCCATAACTAAACACTTTTTATCATTCTGGGATAAAATAAAAATCAAGCACCAACTACAATCACTACACAGGTATTCAGACACCTCACGATTTTGTCACACCTAAATCTTTTCTTCCATTCCCAACGCTAAGAGAAAATTATGATTTACCACACTCAGAGGTATTCAGATGTCTCCAAATTAAAAAAAAATGTTACACCATTTCTAAATGCGGAAATACCTTTGTCTCAACTATCCAATTTTGAATCAATTTGTAAAAAAGACCCACATGCCAAAGGAATAATATCATCTCTTTACAGTCAATTAATAGTAACCACAAATCTTGACAAACCAACCTATGTTCGAAAATGGGAGGAGGACCTGGGGCGACCCTGGAGGACACAGATTGGTTAGGTATATGGCTCATAACCAAATCATCCTCGCCGAATGTTATGGCACTGGAAGCTAATTACAAAGTCCTAACCCAATGGTACCTTGTACCTGTCAGAGTGGCTAAATACTCACCTACATCTTCAGCCCTTTGTTTTAGAGGCTGTCCAGATTTAGGCACTCATTTACATATATGGTGGACGTGTCCGATAGCTCAAATATTCTGGAAGGACATTTTTGTGATTGCATCCAAAATGTTAACAAAAATTGATACAACCGGACCCATTCACAGCTTTGCTTAACTTGAAACCAAAAGGGTTAACATTTTCTCAATTCAAACTCTTGGTTCAATTACTAACTGCCGCAATGCAAACAATGGCCAAAGCATGGAAACCTCCCATATTGGTACTGGCCGAAACAATACAAAGAATGAATAGCACAATGTCACATGCCAAAATGGCAGCTATTGATTGTAATCAAATCCCAAAATTTGAAAAATTATGGCACCCATCATTATGGTATATCATTTTCCATCAAATTTCAAAAACTCAGTCCTTTTGCCATGGTAACAGGTTAATTGAATCACAAAATCATCCAGTTATTAATTTCTTGAAAAAAAAATAGTTCGATAAACTGATACTTGGAACGACCTTGTGGACTTTCTCTTTATCTTTCTATTTCTTTTCTTCTCTTTCTTATTTCTTTCCCCCATTATAATATCATAGCTCTTTTTTAAACCACACCTGAATCGTATTCAAGTAACCAACATGTTATAACTATAGATAGTACAGATATATACAATAATTTAACCACTTTCAGACCGGACCATTTTGCTGGCTTAAGACCAGACCACTTTTTGCGATTCGGCACTGCGTCGCTTTAACTGACAATTGCGCAGTCGTGCGACATGGCTCCCAAACAAAATTGACGTCCTTTTTTTCCCACAAATAGAGCTTTCTTTTGGTGGTATTTGATCGCCCCTGCGGTTTTTATTTTTTTTTGCGCTATAAACAAAAAAAAGAGCGACAATTTTGAAAAAAACACATTATTTTTTACTTTTTGCTATAATAAATATTCCCCAAAAATATATAAAAAAACATTTTTTTTTTCCTCAGTTTAGGCCGATACGTATTCTTCTACATATTTTTGGTTAAAGAAATTGCAATAACCGATTATTGATTGGTTTTCGCAGAAGTTATAGCGTTTACAAAATAGGGGATAGTTTTATAGCATTTTTATTAATAATTGTTTTTTATTAGTAATGGTGGCGATCAGCGATTTTTATTGTGACTGCGACATTATGGCGGACTCATCGGAAATTTTTGACACATTTTTGGGACCATTGTCATTTATACAGCAATCAGTGCTATTTAAATGCACTGATTCCTGTGTAAATGACACTGGCAGTGAAGGGGTTAACCACTAGGTAGCAGTGTAGGGGTTAAGTGTTCCTAGGGGCGTGTTACTAACTGGGGGGCGTGGCTGTGATTTAGTGAACACTGATCTCTGCTCCAATCACAGGGAGAGGAGATTGGTGTAACTAGTTGCTAGGCAGAATGGGGAGATGCTGTTTACTTCCGCATCTCCCCGTTCAGCCTTCCTGTCAGACGATTGTGGGTATCCCCACGGCGATGGAGTCCGCAAGACCCGCGACCGGACCCACCGAGGTTCCCGACAGGGGACCAACGGTGAGCACGCGATGGCACAGCGGCAATCTTAAAGGGACGTACCTGTACGCCCTTTTGCCTGTCCGTGCCATTCTGCCGACATACATCGTTGTGCACCGGTCGGGAACCTGTTAAAAGATGTAAATGTATTACTTTCCATCTTTTATTTTAAGTCATATGTACCTGATTATTAATGATTAGTAATTTTATGTTAATCATTTTCATAACTATTATTGTATAACAAAGAGCTTAACCCTATATATCCTTGTATAAGCATTTAATACATTTTCAATTTTTTGTATGATCAATAAAAACTTTTGACAAGGAAAAAAGTACAGCAAGCTGCATTAAGATCATCTAATATCAAATAAGATGATTTCAACTAGAAAAGTTGCAACCTGGTAGAAGAAAGCATAACCTCTTGCTCACTGCATATGGCATACAGTATATGCGGCAGCAAGAAAGGTTGGCTTTAACGCCCAGGTGCCACACATATGCGTCCATGGCAGCATGAGGTTGTAAACTGAGAGCATGCTCACTGCGTGTTCCTATCACACTAAATGACCAGCCATGCCTTCTGTAAAGGAACCAGCGGTACGGGCTCCAGATCTCGTGACTGCTGTGAGAGCCAGAACAGGGGTCAGAAGATACAGAAGTTGTGCCACCTCCCAGGCATTAAAGCTCACTTAAAAGGCTGCTGGGACATGGCATTAAAGGGGTAAATTTATACAAAGCAGGGGCGGACTGACCATTCGACCACTCGGGCACTGCCCGAGGGCCCCGGGCCACTAGGGGGCCCCATCAGGGTTGCCAGCCTAAGTAAAACCAGGGACAGTATGTAAAAATCTCCTATTGCCCGGGGGCCCCATGAGTTGTCAATCCGCCCCTGATACAAAGCCATGTTTGTTTTACATTTTTGTTTGCTGTCTGTAGAGATTCATTTTTGGTTCACCTAACCTGGCTAGACCCAAATCCGACCAGCCTGCTGACTGATCAAAAAACAAAGGTGGCCATAGATGACCTTTTTTTTTTTTATCAGTCAGCAGGCTGAACAAAAAAATGAACGGGTTCTTCCATCTACACAAGTGAAGTGAATGGAGGAATTCCCCCTGCTTGGATGTTGTTTTTCG
Source organism: Lithobates sylvaticus (assembly GCA_028564925.1). NCBI lineage: Eukaryota > Metazoa > Chordata > Amphibia > Anura > Ranidae > Lithobates > Lithobates sylvaticus. Next base: position 573,746,441 of record CM053029.1, read on the forward strand.
GACAGCAAGACTCTCTACTGCCAGAATACACTAATCAACAGCTGCAGCTGATTAATTTTTTTTCCAGCATTCCCATTCGATGGAAGTTAATTTAAGAGTGGACTTCTGGTGCACAGGAACAGCCATGGATTGAAATTCGGCTTGCCCCTACTGAACTATAAGAATTTTGATCCATCTATGACCAGCTTTAGAAAGAAGTCAGCGTCAGCCAGTATGTGGGCAGGTGTGACTGCTTTCTGTACCAGCACTGTTGGCAACTCACCAGGGTGCAGACTGAGGCCACACAAGCGATTTCACCACCAGAGACATCTCCTTTGCTGGGGCTTGACTCTTCTGAGGTCAGAAGAAGACAGGAGAGGTGAGGTGAGATCCCTAGAGACCAATGAAAAGTAGGCACTGACATTGTGAAACCATAGACAGGAGCTAACTAATACATCCTTTCCTCCCTCTTCCATGCAGGCAATTAAAAAATAGCAACAGTTCCCAGGGAGATTACCACGCAGCCCCAAGGCTAGGGATGTGTTTTTTTTTTTTAAAACAGGGACAAAGCTGGGTACACGTTTTAGCCGGGGACCATGTCCTGAAATCTGGGACTACCCCTGGAAACAGGGGACATCTGATCACCCTACTGTAGCATACTCCCAGATAGGCTGCTAGTTAGGTTAGGCATTTTCCATGCAGCCAATAGCAACAGTTCCCAGGGAGATTACCACGCGGCCACAAGGCTGGGGATGTGTTTTTTTTTTTTAAAACAGGGACACAGCCAGGTGTATAAATAATTTGGAACCTGAGAAAGTAGTGTTGTTCCCCAGAAGGAGAGGTTCCCAGCCAGAAGGGCTGCTGCCCTTCCTGGCAGTCCAGCTGACGATTCCAATAGTCTCATCGAGGTCCCAGCTGTGCATAGCTGGGGCACTATTCTGCTGCAGATTCTTTGGAAGCTAAAAGAGGGTTTTCATTGCAGATCTATTCTGAAGGTTTCACTGAAGTGATTGTCTGCCTGAGTCTGGAGGGAGACACCCAAGTTCCAAGGACACTGAGTACAGACCTGAGGGAAGGATCCTAGTGACGGTCGCTGCTGTCTTGAACAAGAACTGTGGGAGAGCAGGTTAGGGCCAGGACACCCTTAAGTAGATGTAATGACAATTGGCAGACTCTGGGAATGCTATAGGTAGACAGTTATACAGTGGGAGGCCTCCAGCCGGACACCACTTCTGTATAGGTAGGACCACTGTCTCCTATGGCAACAAATCTTGTAACAGTCACTAACAGTGGTTTTATTTAACTCTTGGTAACTCAAATAGTTCTTCTCGCACTCTACAGCCTCACACTGTAGGTCTTCATCTTCCCACAAGCTCCCAGTCTTTAACTAGACTCTCAGACCCAATCGCCGCTGGATCCCCTGAGCTCTTCCACTTCCATAACTCGGTATCCTCCTCAAGCATTACCTGCTGGGTCCCTGGCTTCCCCTCTACCTCCGACCACAACTGGTTCCCTGTCCGGCTGAACCTTTGCTCTTGGTTCTCCCTTCTCTATCCTCCCTCCTCCTCTCTCCTCTTCCCTCCTCCCTGCTCCCTTCACCTCCTCCCTTCTCCCACCCCTTCTCCTTCTCCCCTCCCTTCACCTTCTCCCCCTCCCTTTTCTCTTCTCCTCCATCCTCCTCCTCCTCTCTTCTCCTCCATCCTCCTCCTCCTCTCTTATCCTCCTCCCTCCCTCCTCTCTTCTATCTTCGCCTCCTCCTTGCTCCTCCCTCCCCTCCTCCTCCTCTCTTCTCCTCCTCCCTCCCTCCTCCTCCCTTCTCTCTTCTCCTCCTCCTTCTCTCTTCTCCTCATCCTCCTTCTCTCTTCTTCTCCTCCTCATTCTCTCTTCTTCTCCTCCATCTCTCTTCTTCTCCTCCTCCTCCTTCTCTCTTCTTCTCCTCCTCCTCCTTCTCTCTTCTTCTCATCCTCCTCTCTTCTTATTCTCCTCCTCCTCCTCTCTCTTCTTCTTCTCCTCCTCCTCCTTCTCTCTTCTTCTTCTCCTCCTCCTCCTTCTCTCTTCTTCTCCTCCTCCTCCTTCTCTCTTCTTCTCCTTCTCCTCCTTCTCCTCCTCCTCCCTTCTCTCTTCTCCTTCTCCTCCTCCTCCTCTCTTCTCCTCCTCTTCCCTCCTCTTCCTCCCTCTTCTTCTCCTCCTCCTCTCTCATGATGGAACTCCATGAGAGGTGCAGGTGACATCACAGCTGAGAAGGGGCTGAACCCTGAGCTCTGTGCGTAGTGCAATCCTGAACCCTGAGCTCTGTGCGTGGTGCGTAGCTCGCTGATTACAAAGGATTTTCAGTAGATGGAGCTGGATTTGTAATGTTCAATTTTCTCTCTGTTTACAAAGGATTTTCTATAGATGGGACTTGGAAAGGAAAATTACGGTAAGTGATGACAATTTTCCGTTATCTATCTATATCTCCTATATCCTATATCTATATCTCTATATCTATCTATATCCTATATCATCTATCTATTTCCTATATCTATATCCAATATCCTCCTAGCTAACTATCACTCTATCTCATACATAGATAGAATTCTTCTCTCCTCTCTTCACTTCTCTTTTCTTCTTCTCTCTTCTTCCTACTCTCTTTTTCCTCCTCTCCTTCTCCCTTCTCCCTGCTCCCCCCTCCTTCTCCTTCTCCCTTCTCCTTCCTCTTCCTCCTCCCCCTCCCCCTCCCCTTCCCTCCTCCTCCTCCTCCTCCTCCTCCTCCTCCTCCTTTCTCTCCCCTCCTCCTCCTCTTCCTCTTCCTCCTTCCTCCCTCCTCCTCCTTCCTCCTTCCTACTTCCTCCTTCTCCATTTTTCTCCTCCCCTTCCTTCTCCCTTCTCTCTCCTCCCTGCTCCCTTCTCCTCCTCCCTTCTCCCATCCCTTCTCCTTCTCCCCTCCCTTCTTCTTCTCCCCTCCCTTCACCTTCGCCCCCTCCCTTCTCCCTTTTTCTTTCTCCTCCATCCTCTTCTCTCTTCTCCTCCTCCCTCCCTCCCTCCTCCCCCTCCTCCTCCCTTCCTCCTCCTCCTCCTCCTCCTCCTCCTCCTCCTCCTCCTCCTCTCTCTCTTCTCTCCTCCTCCTCCTTCCTCTCTTCTTCTTCTTCTCTCTCTCTTCTCTCTTCTCTCTCTTCTCTCTCCTCTCCTCTCCTCCTCCCTTCTCTCTTCTCCTCCTTGTCCTCTCTTCTCCTCCTCTTCCTCCCTTCTCTCTTCTCCTCCTCCTCTCTCATGGTGGAACTCCATGAGAGGTGCAGGTGACATCAGAGCTCAGAAGGGGCTGAACCCTGAGCTCTGTGCATAGTGCAATCCTGAACCCTGAGCTCTGCGCGTGGTGCGTAGCTCGCTGATTACAAAGGATTTTCAGTAGATGGAGCTGGCTTTGTAATGTTCAATTTCCTCTCTGTTTACAAAGGATTTTCTGTAGATGGGACTTCGCTTTTGATATAAAGGCCTTCTAAATACTCCAGATCCTCCTGGTCATCCACCTGTCTATCGGAATCCCTTGGTTTTCATAGGCCATAAATTCCTCTACTGTCATTTCAAAATATTCCGGTTCCGTGAGAGTGTGCAGTAGATTACCCCAAGAGGGATCCTTCAAACCCAGCTCCCTCTAGTGTTCGTAAGAAGCACTGCGTTACCACACCCTTTGCGTATATCTAAACCCAAGAACAAAAAATGCATCTATTCCAGCAAGGTCCTTACATGTGGAGGATGCATTTGTTTTGTTTCTTTCAGGCTAAGTACATTTTCTGCAAGTACAGAAAAATACCTGTTAATCCTGTCAGAAATGCAGTGACTTTGTAAAGTGCCTGTGGCCTGAGCTGAGATCTCAAAGTTATCAGCTTTCTCAGCTTCTGTCTGTATACTACAAAGCAACACTTCTTCTCCATAGATACCATTAGTCAGTGTTGTCACACCTTCCTCATAACAGGAAGTGTTTTTCTGGTGAAATTTCCAGAATAAAGCGGGGTCTAAGCTGTGCACCTGACACATACATAATAATTATCACCAATAATAAACAGAACTTCTTCAGACAAGTCCCCAGACCATGTGATTGTGCAGTGACCACAAAATCACAAATGGGAGAATTCTGTACAAGAATACATATTAGATGCTGCTGAAAATCTACCCTCCCCAATGTACATGGACCCCCCCCCCCCTCCATTATTCATATACTTACCGGTTCTGGTGTAAATGCTGGGGGTGACTTTCCTTTCTCCACTTTGTCCCAGTCAATCATCTCGAAAAATGGGTGTTTTCTGATGTCACATACCAGGAATGTCTGTGTTTCCTGGTCTCCCCATTAGAGCTGTTAGGAAGAAAGAAATATGATAAGAAACATGGAGAGAACAATAACAATATGTGACCAATATAACTCCTCATCGTAATATTTGATTCTGACAGTGACATATTTCAGCTTCCTTGATTTTTCCTGTAAACCCGCCACTATGTCATGATAGGATTGGGTTGTAGCAGTAGTTATTTGTGTCATGTTAGCTCTAAGGATATTTTTGCAATGAATTTTTATGAAGAATGTATAAAAATTTTCTTTCAATCAAATCTGCCACTGCCATGACAGGAATGTATATATAGTGTACTCATTGAAATTATATCATTGAACAATACAGAGTGGGGTGTCTGCAGGAGCAGGGGGACGAGTCCTGTGGGCGGCTATGTTCTGGACACTATATGATAAAATAGAAGGAATCTTCTTCTGCTCCTGCAGCCCAATACAGAATCCAGAACACTACTGTCCACATGACTACTCCCAGTGACAATGATGGGAGTGGCAGTGATGGGGACAGCTGCTCTGTCAGCCTGCCATGTGCAATCCTTTAGTTTACTATTGGGCTGCCTGTCAGGTCTGTGCATCTCCTTCACACCTCATACCTCACACCAATCCCCTTTAAATCTGATTGGCTGCCCAGTGGTCAACTGAAGAGTCGGCCAACTGACAAATGATGCTGCTAATTGCAAGCCAATGTCTTCGTATTTCCTATTCTGCTATAGGAAGGGTCCCAATGGAGAGATTTCCCTTAATTATCTGTTCTGTATACACAGCAAGACTTGGGAAGAAATTAGTCTCCTCCTAGACCATTGTCACTGGAAGCCGTGTTCCCATCCAAAGATTTTCCCTCTATTCCTGTCCTGGTGGATCTTCCATCCTGGTGACATTGTTATGTATTGATTTTCTTCAAATATTTTGTAGCACACCCCCTAAGGAGCTGCTAGTAGAAAGGGATCCCCCACCTCCAGCTTGCTTCCTTTTTTGACAAATTGAATGCCATTATATTACATAGTTACATAGTTAGCTAGGCCGAAAAAAGACACAAGTCCATCCAGTTCAACCATAAACAACCATATTCTCCATTCGCGTGGAGTGGGGGACCTCCACGTCTGGCTATTTCCACACTACAGTTGCCTCTCACACAGGGAGGTCTGTCCATGCCTAATTTTCTGGCCTATTTCTGGGCGGCAGTCCTGGCAATGGTAAGGTGGTGGTTCTCGCAACCTAGAGACAACCCGGCTGTAACCTTGGAGGCAGCTATTATGGGATCCTATTCCACCCTTAGCAACCCAGAGTTCAGGGGGGCGAGGTTCCACCCTGGGATTATGGAGCTGATGCACACCACCATCAAGGTGTGGCATAGGGCTATAGCCCGTTATCGCTCTCCAGAGATGTTATCCCCTCATGTTCCCCTTTGGGGGAATCCCAATCTTACACATATGAATAAAGTTCCGGACCCGCAGGTATGGGCTAGGAAGGGTATAGTGAACCTTAAACACGTTGAGTTGGAGGGCAAGCTCAGCTCATTTTCTGATCTTAGGGCTGCTTATGATCTACCACAGTGGATGTTTTTTAGATACTTTCAACTCCAACACACCTTTCACAAGCAGTTCCCACCTTCTCTCACACTGGAGTCTGATCCGGTAGAGAGCTTACTCATTGCTAAGGTCATAGACAAGTCATTATCTTCTCTATACTTCTGCCTTTCTATAGCCCCTACTAACAAGTTGGACAGGACTTTTGCTAAATGGCAGGTTGATATCTCCGGTTTGACAGGGGAGGAGTGGGAAGACTGCTTGTCCTCGTTTGTTACTAACATGATATCAGCCATGGATCCTTTCCTCCAGATTAAATTCCTGGATAGGGCCTACTTTAACCCAAAGAGATTAACGGTAATAAATCCCGCAACCCCAGTCCCCTGCCCGAGATGTGGTACACAGGCTGCTTCTTTTTGTCTCAAGGTTTTGTCTTGCATACAAATGGCAAGGAATCGTCGGCCAACATGCACGAACGTAGTGACGTACTACGTGTTTTTTCAGCTCTTTAGCGCCACCCTTTGGGCTCCTTTTGCTAATTTCGTGTTAGTAGAAGTTTGGTGAGTGTTAATTCGTGCTTTTCATTTCGCAGTTTTCATTTCGTTTCTGAACAGCCGCTTGTCAACCAGCCATGTTGCGGAATCGGAGGAGATAACGTGTTATTTATTATTGGCCTTGGAGTTATTGCTTTGACCCAAATCCAGTCCAGGAACAGGAGGAGAATTTCTTGGACCAAAAATTCCTTGCTTTATTAATCGTGACCAATTATATCACATGCCTTTGCTGCGGGAGCTCTAGGAGAATATTTCAGATGATTTTTGGAATTATCTCCTGATGACGGACCCCTGTTTTTGCCAACTCTTGGCATTGTTGACCCCCTATATTAAGAAGCAGGACACATGCGTGAGGCTTTTATTTTATTTTTTGGTTGAATAATAATGATTTGATTAGTTATATTTTCTATATTTTTGGATGCATAGAATGCACTTTTTGGTTAAAGCGGAGCTCCACCTGAAAAAAAAAATGTAAAAGTCAGCAGCTACAAATAGTGCAGCTGCTGACTATTAATAAATGGACACTTACCTGTTCCTGGTTACAGCGGTGTCGGCAGAAGATGACGAGCGAGCGCCATCCCGCCGCCATCCTCTGTAAGGGAATCAGGAAGTGAAGACGCAATGTCTTCACTGCCCGGTTCCCTACTGCGCATGCGCGAGTCGTGCTGCGCGTCTGTATTGGTCCCCGCTGTGTCCTGGGAACTGTGTTTCCCAAGACACAATGGGGCATTCTCGGATAGAGGCGGGGCCTCTCGGATAATGCGTCCCGGAAGTGGGTGCAGATACCTGTATTATACAGGTATCCGCACCCCCCTCCCCCGTGAAAGGTGCCAATTGTGGCACCGGAGGGGGGAGGAATCCGATAAGCGGAAGTTCCACTTTAGGGTGGAGCTCCGCTTTAAGTTCTATTGGCAGATAGCATGTCTAATTTTATTTGTTTTCTTTTTTTAATGCACAATAAAAAAATTATGGAGAATAATACTTGGCTATGTGTTTTACTTCAAATGACAGTTTGGGAGTAGGCAGTTACATTTAAAAAAAAAATACAATGTAAAATTGACAAGGGACACCAACATAGTTGTATCTTTGATCTTAAAACCTACGGGATAATGGTGTTGTGGTAACTTGCCCAAATAAAAAAAAAAAAGCATAATAATCTTGATATCACTAGAAAAAAAAAGCCTTTGAAAATTTGTTTGCAATAACTCCATCAGTATCACCAGCAAAGCAGCTTCATTATTATCCCATTAAAGAAGAAGAGAATTGTGCGCTGCATTTCGAGATTTCATAATTTGCCACGTCACGAATGTTAATTCTCCATTACGAACGCTAGTTTACAAGACCGACCACTTCTGGCTCATCCTTGCTTCCAAGCATGCTTGTTTGTACTTTGGACTGTTGTCCGACGGACTTGTGTACACACGCTCGGAAAATCCCACAACAGACATTTGTCTGCGGAAAATGTTAAAGCCTGCCATCCAACATTTGTCGGCGGAAAATCCGACAATAATTGTCCGATGGAACGTACAAACAGTCGGATTTTCCACCAACAGCCTGTCATCGCACAATTCCCATTGGAAAATCTGATAATGTGTACGCAGCTTCACTAACTGATCCATGTCTGCTGCCCCTCTCTCCACTGGCTTCCCCTACCCCACCGTATAAAATTAAAAATACTAACCACAACATACAAGGCCATCCATAACATCGCCCCCAGCTACATCACCACCCTCATCTTAAGATATTGCCCAAATCGTCCTTGCCGCTCCTCCTGCTCTCTAGCCCCCTTGTTGCCTCCTCCCATGTGGGTCTACAAGACTGCTCCACAGCCTCTCCCATCCTCTGGAACTCCCTGCCCCAGTATGTCTGGTCAGCCCATACCCTGTCCGCCTTTAGGCGATCCTTGAAAACTCACTTATTCAGGGAAGCCTACCCCACCTCCACCTCCACCTAGGAACTGTACTTGAGTCCCCTCCATCAGATCATCCCCTGCAGCCATTACCTTTTGTACCACCTCCCCCTCCCTTTAGATTGTAAGCTCCATGAGCAGGGCCCTCCTATTCCTTCTGTATCAAACTGTATTGTATTTGTACTGTCCCCCTTTTTATTGTAAACTGTTGGTGCTATATAAATCCTGTATTATAATAATAGTTCTGCTAGCTACTAGTGCATTCATTCCCATTCATTTTGCATCAGCTTGCAAAAGCTTATCTCAGTTCTGCTAACTTGGCAGGTTCACTTTTTATATAAACACATCTCTATTAAAAAAAATAAAGAAATAAGGGGTGTTGTTTATAGACAGTACAAAGATCCGGCACTATGTATGCGTTCAATTCTAGACACTACGGAAATACTTTCAAACCTCCAAATGGCAACATCAATATACATCCCTACAAAAAAAAGCTGTTTGTTGTCCGGTTTATGTATGCAAATAGCACTTTTGCATCGTTCTGGAATAAAAGTAAACAGACGCGCGCCTCCGTGCCGCGTTCTCCCAGTTCGCATTCTCAGTTGAAGGCAAAAGAAACCGATTTCTTAAATACGTTTTCTCAGACGCTGTGAATTCGAGCAGATACTCTACAAAGGCAAAGCTGCAGGCTGCATGCTAGAGATAAGACTTTTACCGTCCTTCTAGATGGCGGCAGTTAGAAAATATAATCACAAAGAGCTATTTGATTAAGTCTTTCATTTTCCTGTTGTTGAAATTCACGAGGAGCACTGCTCCAGGCCACCAAAGCTGCTTTGTGAGAGATAATCAATGTATATGGTACGTTAAAAAATATAAACTGGAGGAGTCATCAGAACCATGGCGTATTATAGACAACGTGGCCGTTACTTGAGAGTAAAGGAATAACATAGCTTCAAGGACAAGTGCCCAAAGAGGACCATGGGACTGAGCTGCTTTCCCGTATTTGATAACATAACAATACACTGGCTCATTTGTAAATAGCGACCCTAAAGGATATGAAAAGTATGGCTAACTGATTGCTATAGTCAATATCTACACATTCCCCTTGTTCCAAGATTCCCAAGTAACCTGACTGTCTGGATTTTTATTCAGGATCTGATTGCTAGGGCTCTGTTAAAGTGGTTGTAAACCACTGAAATATAAAAATGAACAAAGCATATCCTTCTATAGTGTGTACTTGCCTCAATCCAAAGAACCTAGTGTGATTTGTGTCTGCTCTCTCTTTTCTCTATGATCTACCTGTAGTACAGTGGCCACAAACATTTAGAATCCAGTTGCAGAGAACAAAACTTGTATAAATATAAATTATATAAATCAGCAATTCACAAGAAGCAAGGCAGGAAGGCGTCCGACTGGGAACACTCACAGTATACAACAGTAATGTGTAGCAGAGCAGGTCTCGGGCATGCCGACAGGGTTTATCTTAAGGGGCGGAATGTGGCCTGGCCAGCCCCTACCCAAATGGGGAGGTTTCAAGAAGGATGGCGTGTCCCTATCTTTTCCCTACTCGTCTGGGAGTCAGGGCCCTAAATAGGCTCTGCCTGACCCAAGATGGCGCCAGAGCAATATCTAATCGGATAGATTCATCAGTGACCCAGGAAACCATAGAGGAGCCATGTTCCTCTTGACTTCCCCTCCAAAATGCAATGACGCCTCAGGCGAGCACCACCTACAGAGGAGAAAGTAGATTGCACCTGCCTACATGCACAAGTCACTTCTGACAGTCTATGCTGACACCAGACAATGCCAGGAGACTGCTCCATCCCACTCTAGCACACAGTAGGTAATTGACAGAGAGAAGGAATCGGAAGGGGAGAGCAGGTCTCTATGGAGTGACAGTCTGGGTTCTCCCTTGTCCAGAACTCAATGACAAAAGTTCCATCCTCTTCCAGTGTGAGCCCTTGCACTGTGAAGTGAAGTGTAACATCATTGGTTGCTAGGATGCTGGCAGTCACCAGCATCCTAGAAATCGACAATGAGGAGTGGGGAGGGGGGCTTGCGACAAGGAGAACTGAGGTAGGTGGCAGCTCCCCCTGACTCTGCTCTCTCCCCATGCACCAGTACATATAGAGCCAGAAGCTGTGCTGGAGATGCTGGCATGTTCCATCTGAAACAGAGCTTGGCTAAAACATATTAGTGTCTCACTTGCTGAAGTATTTGTTCACCTGTTCAGATACCCGTGTGTGATCTAGAAAAAATAAAGTATACAGTATGTATGGCTATTTACAGTATCTTTGCTACTTCAGGATTACTGCCTTCTTATTTCTTTTTTTCATTTCTGCTCATACCCACATCCACCACATATAAAAACTTTAATTTAACATCAGCATTAATAAGAATTCACGTATATTAGTAACCATGACGTCACCATGCAGCCGGCGGTTTCTTACCTATACTTGAATGACTTAAAGCCTCTGCAGAAGTGCCACATCAGATCCACCTGTAGGCAGGCGCACTCTGTACTCCCTACTGTAGGTGGCGTTCGACCAAAGTGGAAGTGCAGAGAGGGAAGGAACTTGGGAGGAACTTGGATCCTGCAGTCACCAGGGGGACAGCTGTCCAATTGGATTCAGGTGCCCCACGTGATCTCGGTGGCCATCTTGGGTCAGCATAGCTCCCAACTGTCCCTGATTTGGAGGGACTGTCCCTGATTTGGAGCAATGTCACTCTGTCCCTCTTTCCTCCTTATTTGTCCCTCATTTTGGTCTGATCTATATAGTTGTATATAAAATGCACTTTTTATCTTTCAAAAATCTTTCAGAAAGTGTTTCCCAGTGCTAAAACTTTCATCCAAATTTTAAATTGCTGCATTTGTAAATTTTTAAAGCCAATATAAATGAATAGTATTGGTAAAAAAAATGTTACCTTTTTTTTGGTTAATTGTCCTTTAAGGAGGTGTGGCAGGAGGTGTGTCCTATGACCACATACATTTGCTAGTAGGTGTCCCTCATTCCCATCTTAAAATGTTGTGAGGAATGGGTCAGGACAGTGTCTATTTAAGGCTCTGGATCTTTGGATTTGCCACGCTTTGTGCCAGTGGCTAGTCAGTGTATACGGACAGGTTCTCTTTGGGCAGGGACAGAGCATAGCAGCAGGGAATGGTTCTTGAGGAGTTGGGAAAGTGCAGAGTCTACACTATCTTCACATAGGAAACCTCCCATTTGGGTGTGGACCAGCCAGGCCACATTCTGGCTCCTCGCTGCAGAAACTGTTGGTATAATTTCAAGATTACAATTCTCTACACACGGTTGGACTTTCCGGCAGAAAAAGTCAGACGGAATCTTTTTATCGGACAATCCGATCGTGTGTAGGCCTCGTCAGACTTTTTTTTTTTTTTTGAAAATTCTGATGGACCTAGAAATAGAACATGTTCTAAATTTATCGGACAGAACCAATTCCCATCGGGAAATCGTCTGTATGCTGGTCCGACGGACCAAAAAGTATGCATGCTCTGAAGCAAGTACGAGACAGCAGCTATTGGCTACTGGCCATTGAACTTACTTTTTCTAGTCACGTCGTACGTGTTGTACGTCACTACGTTCTAGACGGTCGGACTTTGGTGTGATCGTGTGTAGGCAAGACCGTTTCGGCGGAACTCCGTCGGAACCAGTGTTGCCAACCCACCAGATTGAAATTCACTGACACGACACCCAAAATTTCCTGGCACAGCCAAGTTTTTTCTGACATTTCTAAAAGTTACAAAATTACAGTTTTAAGTGCAAATTTTAGTATTTATGCTACAAACAAGTACAATATACAATTATCAATGTGATTTAAGGTAGATATTAGGGCAAAAAACATATTTTTTATTTTATTTTCGATATAGTAAGTAAGTAGCTCAGGGACAGGACTCAGGAGGGCAAGAAATTAGAATAGGAAGGCACACACACGTGAAGTTGGTCCCTTCAGTCCACTCCAGTCTAAACAGCACTGACAGTCCCACTCCCGACCTGCCCTGCTCTTGTCCTGCAGACCCACACACGAGGCTCTGGCCACTCTGCTTGGCTCCCTTGCACCATGATATCACATGACACGCTCAGACACCACCTCCACCAGAGCTACCGAACACATTGTAGCAGGGATTTGTATGGTTTTGGCCGGCTCTGGACTGAACTGAACATAACAACCATATTTTTTACTGGCAACTTTTTCCTTTTACTGGCATTTACTGGCAGGAGAAAATTGCCTGTTTTTTACTGGCTGCCAGTAAAAATACTGACGGTTGGCAACACTGGTCGGAACTCTGTCGGAACTCCGTCGGAAAGACTGTCAGAGTTTATTCCTACGGAAAGACCGGTCGTGTATACGCGGCATTACTGTTTGTAAATAGCTCCAGTCGGATGTGCCTACCCTCCGGGCCTGATTGTACATTGTTGGGTCTTTCTCATTATACTGTTCTCATCCACCTCGGCCTCTTAGTGTATTCTTTGCCACCGGCGCACCATGCTGCACCCTAATCACACACCATTGTTTCATAGTCCCATAATCCAGTCTAGAATTTTCTGGTAGCAGAGGAACAAGAACAGGGATAGGCGAGCTAAAAATAGCAGCACTGGAATAAAATCACTGACAACACTGACACATTTTGGCTTTACAGCAAAAAGGACTATCTAGGGACAATGAAGGGATGGGTCCTGCACAAGATATTAAGCTTAATCTGTCTGTTCCCCCAAGCAGGAAATAAGAATAAAACAGTCACTTTTAGAAAGGATAAAGTGATAAGTCTCTTGAATTTGGGTAAAAGGAAGGCATACCAGAGAATACTTTATTTACAACACACTGAGTTTTATGCCCGGCGTTGGGCATTAATTATATCATTATGCATTTCATGCAGTTTTGTCCCTATCTAGCCCAGAAAGCAAGCAATTGATCTGCAAGTTTGAAAATGACTTGCTAAGCTATTGCTAGACTTGCCGGGCCTCACAAGTTTGTTGCACAATTGCAGCAAGTCCGCATTGCATGACTCAGATCAAACTTCTTTGCAAATATTCTGGAAGTCAGCTGCAAGTTCTGGTTCAGTTGTGTTGTGCAATAGTCATCCCACCACAGGGGTCACTGTGGCTGCATTTTCATGCTGTAGACTTGCAGAGCTCTTGCTGTAGACTCACCACTGCAACTTTGTACTTGCTTGAGACTTGCCACGCAAATTTGCTGCGAAAAGTGTCAACCAGAACGGGTGCTTCAAGTGCTTTGCAAGTGTACAACTTGCTAGTGAAAATGTGCAGCAAGTTAACAGACTTACAATTCAACACTGCTGCAGATTTGTGGCAAGTTATCCTTGCTATCTGGGAAGGTGCACATATAAATCACTAGGGGTTCCATGGTGGATCATTTTTCAGAGGGTGGTAGAGCAGTGTTTGCTATGCTGTCACATTCGTGGCAGAGACAAAGTATATGAGGGCCTTCTCTTGCATCTCCTGCTCAACACTCCTGAAGATGGGACAAACAGTGTGAAGGCACAGAGTGGCATCAGTGCCAGAGTTGCAGGCCATACTGGATCTGTATTCCAGTCAGATGTGTAGAGCTGAGGGTCATGGAGAAGGAACCACTGTGGTACCGGATCAGGAAACAGAGGCAGAGTTGAGGCAGAAGCAGAGGTCAGGAATAGCCAGGCAACGTAGTACCGAATCAGGAAGCAAAGACAGAGTCCAGGAAACAAGCCAAGGCCATTAACAGCCAAGCAAAGAAAGTACAAGGCAGAAAGCAGTAAGCAGAGTACAGAATGCAAGCCAAGGTCACAACAAAATTTTATGGGGCAGGCTGGGAGGCAATTGACCAGCTATGAGTAAGGTCATCTTTTGACTGAAATGCATTAGGGTTGGTGGTTGCTCTAAGGAATAATAAAGAAGAAGCTTTTATACTCACCTTGTGGCTGACATGTTCTGATTTGGATGTCTATACACAAGAAGATGGAGACTGCTAGCAGTGTTTTTTTTATTTTTTGGGGTGTGGGCGGCAAACAACCACCTCCCTGGTCGGTCGGTGGCACCCACGACCCCCCCCCCCTCGCGGGAGGAGGGTCAGATGGATGGGGTAGGCCCGGCACTTACCCCATCTAGGTAGCGGGCAGGCAGGCAGCGTATCCTACCAGCGGCATGTCCTATGGGCAGCGGCAGCGTGTCCTAACGTGATCCTCCTCCCTCCTACTTGGCTGGAAGGACAGGCGATGCTGTTGGACAAATATTGGGTGACGGGCTTCCTGATTGACCGAGAGGAGAATCATTGTTGTGATAGCGAAAATTCATTCGCTATGTCACACAACTGGGTGGGCTCGGAGCGCAATGTTCTGCGCCCTGAGCCCACCCTTTTTTTTAAGCCTATTAGAGCCTCTGGCTCTAATCGCGTGCTTAAAAAAAATACACCCCCCGCCATTGGAAGCCATGGTCAGACCCCCCTGCATGTAGATCAGGGGGGCGGACAACTGGACAGAGGGGGTGGCGCCCATGCGACTGCTGACTGCTAGTCTGGCACAGTGATGTTTGAGTTTTAGCCTGAGAGCTGTTTGATCAGGTTGTAGCACCTTATTCCTCTTTTGAACAGGTTGGGAGGCAAGCGTGGTCATATACAGTAAGGCAGAATCAGTAGGTCAGCGTAATCAAGAACAAGCTAAAAAACACTCAGCAACTTCTTTCTGCAGTGCTTCAGTTGATTTAGGCCACTGGGTGCCAATACTAGTGTGGAGTGTGCATAGTAATGTACATCCAGCTTGGGAAGAGTATTGTGCATATGCCCACACTGGTTTCCTTCTAACAACGTGAATCCGTCCTTCAGAAGACGATACTGTCATTCATGCCAACGAGACCTAACAGTGGCTCGATAGACCCCAAAAAAAGAAAAGAAATTATTTTAGGCATGCCAACTCTTGGACGGCACACGTTTGGACACTGGACAACAACAAAATACACTTTTAGTAAAGTCACATTATGTAGCTTGTGTGTGTGTAAATTCACAAATCCTTGGTGCATAATAACTATTATGAGGATACAATTTGGGTTTTCATACGCGGCCGATGCTCTGTTATACACTGATAAGCTTTAGTAAATCGCGCCCAGTAAGCGAGGATCTGCTTATTTGTTATAAGAGTTATTTTGCTACTAAGTGATATGTTTTTCAGTAAAGAAGCGTTTTTTTTTTTATACATTTAATTGACTGACTAGTAAAACAAATGGACTGTTTCTGTGTGGAAGCCAGCTGAAATGGCTCAGTAAGCCTTCTACATTGTTCCAAATTTTGAGCAGCACAGATGGTACCAAAGCTTGGCAGAATTTAGCTTTGTTGACCGATAAATTGTTGAACAGAAGTCCAAGCTAGAAGTGTTTCTCCTTCCACTACTTAACCGCGAAAACAGCCTCATGTGTTATTTTGTTAGGTTGACAGCATGACCAAGTATTTTGTGTTATTTGTAAAGCATCTATTGTACTTCATATGAAAATAAAAAGGAAAAAATATGTAGTTGACAAATGCTAAACGGTGGAATGTTTTATTTACTCCATCTGTTTATCTTCTAATTGGAAAATTAGTTACTGTAACATTGCATTTAGCTTGAATTATTTTCTTTTTTTTTTTAATTGTGGTGTCCTGAGCAACCACAATCTCCATGGGCCAAATATTGATACATCATATAAATCCCTTTCCCGCCGAGCGTACGCAGATATGCGTACTCGGCTATCGAGGGTTATACCGGGATGATGCCCTCAGCTGCAGGCATCATCCCGGTACCGTTGTTTAGAGCGGGCGATTGGCTATCCGGGTATAACCACCGATGCGGCTAAAAGCCGCTCGGCTGTTATACCGGATGAGCGGGAGGGGACGTCCCCCCCTCCCGCCGCCTCACGCTGCTCTTACCGGGCCTCCCGTTCCATCAGGAGACCCAATCGAACAACCGCCGCTTCCGGCGGCTAGAGACAGACTGGTTCCAGTCTCCTGTATGTAAACATGGAAGCAACGTCACAACGTCACTTCCTGTTTACTCGGCTGCCAATGGCGCCGGTGTCCTGTCGGATTGTGTCCCCCATCGGATACTGTCCGCTTGCGCAGTACACAGGACAAGCAGATTCCGAAAATAGCCGAAGATGAACGGCGCCTGCGCCATGAGTCCAGGTTCAAGCCCCACCATCCAAGTGGACATAGAGTTAGAATAAAAAAGAGCCGAGCACAGCGAGGCCATGCCCGAAGCGTGGCGAGCAGCCCTCTAACTTTGTGTAGCCCTATGTCCACTTGGATGGTGGGGTTTGCACCGCAGGTGCCGTTCATCTTCCTAGATTTTCCAAATCGCTTTGTCCTCCGTACTGCGCAAGCGCTGTGCCTGCGCAGTACGCCCCGGACACTATTTGATAGCCGGACTATTTTTGACAGAACACCGGATTTAAAAAAGTACACAGTATTCAGATACACCGTTTTTGGTGATCTGAATACTTTGAAGTGCAAAGGAGGGATTTGGGGTCTTTTAGACCCCCGATCCCTCCATAAAGAGTACCTGTCACCACCTATTACTGTCACAAGGGATGTTTACATTCTTTTATTTAAAAAAAAAAAACAATGTAATTATCTAAAAAATTTAATTAATTTTATTTAAAAAAAAAAACATTTTTAAAGCTCCCCCGCGAGCTCGCACAGCAAAGAAAACGCATACGGAAGTCGCGCCCGCATATGTTATCAGTGTTCAAATCACACATCTGAGGTATCACCGCGATCGTCAGAGCGAGAGCAATAATTCTAGTACTAGACCTCCTCCGTAACTCTAACCTGGTAACCGTAAAACATTTTTAAAGCGTCACCTATGGAGATTTTTAGGTACCGTAGTTTGTCGCCATTCCACGAGTGCTTGCAATTATAAAGCGTGACATGTTTGGTATCTATTTACTCGGCGTAACATCATCTTTCACATTATACAAAAAAATTGGGCTAACTTTACTGTTTCGTTTTTTTAAAATTCATGAAAGTATCTTTTTCCTAAAAAGTTGCGCTTAAAACACAGCTGCACAAATACCGCGTGACATAAAATATTGCAACAATCGCCGTTTTATTCTCTAGATTCTCTGCTAAAAATATATATATAATGTTTGGTTTCTAAGTAATTTTCTAGCAAAAAATACGGATTTTAACTTGTAAACACCAAATGTCAGAAATAGGCTTAGTCATGAAAGGCATTAGGGTACAGCGAATCCTAGTAAAGTGAAAGGTCACTTACAAAATACCAGATAATGGAAATTAGTTAACTACTTGACCACCGGAAGGCCCCCTCCATGACTAGGGCATTTTTTGCTATTCGGCACTGTGCTATTTTAACTGGCCGTTGTGTGGTCATGCAACAATGTACGCAAATGACATTTTTCTATTTTCTATTTTTTTTTTTTTTGCACCAAACAGAGCTTTCTTTTGATGGTACTTGATCACCACTGTATTTTTAATTTTTTATTATATAAGCAAAAAAAGACTGACATTTAAAAAAAAAAAAATAATAATAATAATATGTTTCTACTTTCTGTTATGAAACAAATCCAACAAAAAATTAAAAAAAAATTAATTTCTTCATAAATTAACCACTTCAGCCCCGGAAGATTTGGCCGCTGAATGACCAGGCCATTTTTTTGTCGGTCGTGCAATGCTGAACCCACACAAAATTGACGTCCTTTTTCTCCCACAAATAGAACTTTCTTTTGGTGTTATTTGATCGCCTCTGCGGTTTTTATTTTTTTTGCGCTATAAACAAAAAAAGAGTGAAAATTTTGAAAAAAAATCAATATTTTGTACTTTTTTGCTATAATAAATATCCCCATTTCTTTTTTTAAAAAAAGCTATTTTTTTCTCAGTTTAGGCTGATATGTATTCTTCTACATATTTTTGGTAAGAAAAATTAGAAAAAAGCGTATATTGATTGGTTTGCGCAAAAGTTATTGCGTCTACAAAATAGGGGATAGATTTATAGCATTTTTATAGCATTTTTATTATTATTATTTTTTTTACTAGTAATGGCGGCGATCTGCGATTTTTATCGGGACTATGACATTATGGCAGACACATCGGACACTTTTGACAAATTTTTGGGACCATTGTCATTTATACAGTGATCAGTACTATAAAAATGCACTGATTACTGTGTAATTGACAGTGGCAGGGAAGGGGTTAACACTAGGGGGCTATCAAGGGGTTAACTGTGTTCCCTGTGTGTGTTTCTAACTGAAGGGGGGATGGGACTGACTAGAGGAAGTGATGAATCGGGGTTCCTAGCAAAAGGAACACACGATCTGGCACTCCTCTCAGAACAGAACAGGGGGCAAGCGCATGTGCGCCCCAAACCTGAAGGAAGGCCAGTCACGTACATTTAGGTGACTGTGCCTGTACCTGCCACCCGCTCGCAGTATATCTATGGCAGGTGATTAAAGTATATACAGTATCTCACAAAAGTGAGTACACCCCTCACATTTTTGTAAATATTTTATTATATCTTTTCATGTGACAACACTGAAGAAATTACACTTTGCTACAATGTAAAGTAGTGAGTGTACAGCTTGTATAATAGTGTAAATTTACTGTCCCCTCGAAATAATTCAACACACAGCCATTAATGTCTAAACCGCTGGCAACAAAAGTGAGTACACCCCTAAGTAAAAATGTCCAAATTGGGCCCAATTAGCCATTTTCCCTCCCCGGTGTCATGTGACTCGTTAGTGTTACAAGGACTCAGGTGTGAATGGGGAGCAGGTGTGTTAAGTTCGGTGTTACTCTCTCATACTGGTCACTGGAAGTTTAACATGACACCTCATGGCAAAGAAGTGTTGCTCTACATAAAGATGGCCTAGGCTATAAGAATATTGCCAAGACCCTGAAACTGAGCTGCAGCACGGTGGCCAAGACCATACAGCGGTTTAACAGGACAGGTTCCACTCAGAACAGGCCTCACCATGGTCGACCAAAGAAGTTAAGTGTACGTGCTCAGCGTCATATCCAGAGGTTGTATTTGGGAAATTGCTTCAGAGGTTTAAGGGGTGGGCAATTTGGGCAATTTCACTTAGGCTGCTTTCACACTGGGGCGGTTTGCAGGCGTTATTGCGCTAAGAATAGCGCCTGCAAACCGACCCGAAACAGCTGTTGCTGTTCCTTCAGTGTGAAAGCCCGAGGGCTTTCACACTGAAGCGGTGCGCTTGCAGGACGCTCAAAAATGTCCTGCAAGCCGCATCTTTGGCTCGCTATAGGAGCGGTATATTTACCGCTCCTATAGCGCCCGGTCCCATTGAAAACAATGGGGGAGCGCGCCAAACCTGCCTGCAAAACGCCGCTGCAGCGGCGGTTTGCGGGCGGTATTGACCCTTTTTCGGCCGCTCGCGGGGGGTAAAACCACCCCGCTAGCGGCCGAAATGCGCCGCTAAAACGCCGGTAAAGCGGCGCTAAATATAGCGCCGCTTTACCGCCAGCGCCCCCACCGCTCCAGTGTGAAAGCAGCCTTAGGGGTGTACTCACTTTTGTTGACAGCGGTTTAGACATTAATGGCTGTGTGTTGAGTTATTTTGAGGGGACAGCAAATTTATACTGTTATACAAGCTGTACACTCACTACTTTACATTGTAGCAAAGTGTCATTTTCTCAGTGTTGTCACATGAAAAGAATAAAAATATTTATAAAAATGTGAGGGGTGTACTCATTTTTGTGAGATACTGTATAAACCCAAAGGCTTAATGTACACGGAACGTTTTAAAACCTCCTCTGAACATATTAACTTGGCAGATAGTAAACGACATTTAAAAACATCAGTTTTGCCGCATTTACATGCCGCGTTTAGCCGTGTTTGCGTTTAGGAGCGTTTAAAAATGCACACACATATATATATATATATATATATATATATAATTATTTCTTTTTCAACCACTTTCGCACAACGATGTACGTCCCTTTTTTGAAGAGGGATATCTCGGTAACGGCAGCAGCTGCTGCCACAACCGAGATATCCATCTCTACAGGCGCCGATTGGCATTCCGATAATGGTAGTCATTGCGGCGGATTCGCCGCAAGATCACCGTTATCGGCAGCGGGAGAGGTGCCCCCCTCCCGCCACTTACCGGAGCCGTCGGCAGCGGCGGAAGCGATCGGGTCCTCCTCCGTGCTGGGTATAGAGACGAGTGAGGCTAAGATGGCCGCCACCCGTCTCTATACCATAGCAGGGCGGAAGCAACGTCAAAACGTCACTTCCGCCCATACCTCTTAAAGGAACATTTTCCAAATGTCATTTTTTTAAATGACGTTTTTTTTTTTTTTTTTGCATTTAAGTCCAAATATGAGATCTGAGGACTTTTTGACCCCAGATCTCATATTTAAGAGGGCCTGTCATGCTTTTTTTCTATTACAAGGGATGTTTACATTCCTTGTGATAGGAATTAAAGTGAGCCAATTTACACAATATAATAATAATAGACCCGCCCCTTGCTTACACGCTATAACAGATCTGCCCCTTGATTAGAGTAATAATAGAGCAGTCCCTTGGTTACACGATATATAACAATAAAAATAAATGTGCCCCTTGCTTACAGTAATACTAGACCCGCCCCTTAGTTACACGTATAGAATATTAAAAAAAAAGTCACAGTTACTTGCGGCATAACTAATTACTTTTCCAATGTAGTAACTGAGTTACTAACGCAATTACTTTTTGGGAGAAGTAATTTGTAACTTAACTAATTATTTTTTTAAAGTAAGATGACCAACACTGCTCATGGGCAGTTATCAAGTGACCAAGAGAGGAAGTGTAGATAGAGGTGAGAAGGGGAGGATGGAGAGGAGGAGACAGAGTTGTAGGTAACACTGAAGGAGTGGATAGTAAAACATTTTTTTCTGCCAGTAAATCCCTTATACAGCCCACTTCCTGTTTCTTGTCTGGTCATTATCCTAGACTTATGACATCAAGCACAGCTCTCTCTCTCACTCTCCTGAGAGTTTGTTAGGAAGGGAGGGGGGGATGAGTCATAAGAGGGCCAATGAAAGCTGCAGGGGGGGATGGTGGCTGTTGCGAGTGAGGGGGGCAGGTTTGTGGCATCTCTAACGGTGGCCATCTTGAGTAAGGGCAGATGATTCATGTAGAATTTACTTCCTGGAATCCATTTGACGTTAGCTCAGGCATGCAGGTAGGAGGGTTTGCGTAGCTGAGAAAGTCCCTCCTCCAGATGAAAGAAAAAAATGCCTTGAAGACTTATTCAAACGTATTTTTTCTACAGCCTGCTGGCTCGTCTATACCCGGCTTCAAAAAAGAAACTGCCTAACTTATAATATGAATACATTCTACTCATTTTTTATGGTATTCATCCACAATCTTAAGTAGGAAGGGATGCTACTAGATTTATTTGTCAGTATCGAAAGCAACGGCAAATGCCTGAACAATTGGCTTAAGTGTTTGAGTTTTAAAGTGAAACTTTTCAGAGGGAGAAAATGTGACATTTCCATTGTGCTTCTCAGCAAAGACATTTTATTTCATGGCTCAGCAACACAGCGAAAGAACCACCTATAGATTTTCTATTAAATTCCTAAGATCACAGAACAGCTGATTAGTTTTACCTGTAATCCCCGTGGAGGATTCTTTTCAAGCTGCATCAAGCGGCATTGAATAATCCAAAGACATACTAAGTAAATAAGTATATATTTGAAGTGGCTGCCCTTTTTATTTGTATATATTAAAATATTTCTAAACCTTTAACTAAATGGCATTTTCCTTTAAAGGTCATGGAACCAGTCCCTGGGGGCAATTAGCACATGTTGAAGCGTGCACTAAGACACGTGCTGCATCTTACTGAATAATACACGTAGTAGGACAGCTGGTCAGTGAGAGGTGACTGAGTTGGGTGAGTTTTCTACACATAGGGGTCAGGGTTGCCAACCTCCCGCGGCATTTTTTACTGACAAAACATGAAAAATTTACTGGCGGAGCACATTTTTTACTGGCAACCCAAGAAATGACAGAACTCCTATTGAAAACTAACACAGTGAATATTTGAACAGTATAAACATGATATGAAAACACTGACAATACCTATAACAAAGTAATTGGCTTGATTTACACTTAAAAAGTCAACACAGCATGAAATTATCAGCCCCTGATATTTACTGGCAGTTTACAAACTGTCAGTAAATTTACTGGCGGTTGGCAACCCTGATAGGGGTTGATTTACAAAAGGCAAATGACTGTTTGCCAGGGAAGTTACACCTATGCAAACAAATTTACCCCAGAGCTTGGTCAACAAGGTGAAAGTTTACTTTGCAAAGCATACCTAATTCCAAGCAAGGGAAATAAAAAAAAAACAGCATTGTTGGTTGCACATCTGTAGCACCCTCCTAGTGTAAAGTAGATTGCCAAGTACATTTAATTTGGCTCTTCTGTAATCAGTGGAGCAGGGGTTGATTATTTAGGGCTGCTCGGTGTTTCACAGGCTGCTGCTCTGTTACTTCCCCCTGTCTCCGCAGTGGTCTGCAAACTGCGGCCTGGGGGCCAGATGCGGTCTTTTGCTTGCTTCTATTTGGCCCTTGGGGCACTATTTTATTCACTGACACCTACGAAGGGGCACAATTCCTGCCAATGACACCAATGATGGGGCACAATTCCTATCAATGACACCAATGATGTGGCACAATTCCTCCCAATGATTCCAGTCATAGGGTACAATTCCTCCCAATGACACAAACTATGGGGCATGCTAGTTAAACCAAAGATAGGGCACAATTCCAATTAATTACATCAACGATGGGGCACAGTTCCTCCCATCGACACCAACAATGGGGCCCAATGACACTAATGATGGGGCACAATTTCTCCCAAGGACACCAGTGATGGGGGAAAATTTCTCCCAATGATACCAATGATGGGGCACAATTCCTCCCAATGACACCAACGATGGGGCACAATTCCTCCCAATGACACCAACAATTGGGTACAATTCCTACCAATGACACCAAGGATGGGGCAAAGTTCCTCCCAATGACACCAACAACGGGGCCCAATGGCACCAATGATAGGGCACAATTCCTACCAATGACACCAATGACTGGGCACAATTCCTCTCACCGACATCAAAGATGGGGCATTGTTTACTCAACCGGATGCTGGGACATTTTCTACTTCAGACGGCCCCCCTAAAGTCTGAAGGACAATAATCTGGCCCTTTGTTTAGAAAGTCTGGAGACCCCTGTCCTAGAAGATTCTAGAATCAGAGGGAGGAAGAACAGGGCATGCAGCATGAATATTTATGGAAATCTAGCCAATCCCTGGGGGGGGGGGGGGTGCCTAGTAGGCAGTGTGAGAGTCCATAAATAGTCTGAGGCCTGGGCAGCAGGGTGCAGTGTTCCTGGGTCCAGTCCTGCTTGAGGAGACCCCAGTGCAGGGGCTGTGCTTCTGGTGCAGGTTTCAAGAGGAAGCCATCAGGAAGACACAAATGTCCCAGTTAGGCTTAGCTGGGGGACCTCTTTGCAAGTCTAAGTCCAGGGATCAAGTCAGGTCTGGAGAAGCTCACTAAAGAGAGTGAGGAGTTGGTGAGTTGGTAGAGTAAGGACAGGTACCCCACCTGTTAGGGACAGTGCTAGCAGTAAGGCAACGGTTCCTGATGAGGAGAGAAAGCGTAGGGAAGCATCTCCTTTGAACTTCATCCCGTTTTGGCACAAGACGGCCAGGCCCCATTCTGCTCTCTTAACAGATGCTCTCAGTCCGGCTGATACCTGCTCTCTTCACATTACTGGAAACCGTGAGTGCACCCTCTTTGGCAGCCTTCCCACCTGGCTTCTGAACTGTTGCTCTAGTATTTCAATGCATGCTTTTCACTGCACCTGACTGTGTGAATTATTATTGCAGCACCCCGCAGCACCCCACCTACACTCTCAGATAACGCCTTCTGTTCATTGAAAAAAAACAGGTGTTCTATGGGTGGTAGAGGTGCAGAGTGAGTGACCCCCTGTGTACCTTGTGCAGAGGTGAAGCCGCTCACACAGAACCTGGAAGATCACGGCTCTCAATGTATGTAGGGCAGACTACTACAGTAATTTACAGCATCTCCAGTGACCTTCCAGATATCAGACATTGATACTTACAACCAAGCTGGCCCGATGTAAGCAGGCAAAAAATATAATTCCTGTAATTCAGCTTTAAGAATCCTTTTACATGCTCGCCCACATATCCTTACCATACTCTTTGTGGTAGAGGTAGGAAAAAGGACGTTTACATCTAGTGTATATGATATAGCATTGTGTTATAGTATATTTGCAGTGACTTTATATTTAGATATTTTATACTGCTTACCAAAGAGGACTTTTTTTTTAACCACTTGCTTACCAAGGACGTCATATGACGTCCTTGACTTTGAGTGGTGATATCTGAATGATGCGAGCAGCTATTGGCATCATTCAGATATCATTCTTCCCGGCCGGCGAATTCTGTGCACCATAAGAATGATCATAGCGGCAGTTCCGCCACCTGATCGTTCTTATAGGCAGCGGGAGGGGACGTCCCCCCCCTTCCCGCCGCCATCCGGTGCTTCTCCGGGCTCTCCCGTGCCATCGGGGGCCCGGAGAAAGAATCGCTCGCCGCCGGATGACGAGCATAGAGATTTCCGGTGACCATATGGTCACCAGTCATCTCTATGACCGTCGGAGGCCCGGGCGCGACGTTATGACTTCACGCCCGGTACCCGGAAGTAAACAAAGCCGTGATCGCGGCTGTCAGCATGAGATCGGTAAAAAAATTCTTATTGACCCCACATCTCTCCATAAAGAAGACCTGTCACATACATTCCTATTACAAGGGATGTTTACATTCCTTGTAATAGGAATAACAAGTGTAAAAATAAAATAAATTAAGTAAAATAAAAATAAATTAATTAAAAAAAAATATTTAAAACGCCCCTGTCCCCTGTAGCTCACGCTCAGAAGCTAACGCACACGCAAGTCCCGCCCACATATGTAAACGCCACTCAAACCACACATGTGAGGTATCGCAACAATTCTAGCACTAGACCTCCTCTGTAACTCTAAACTGGTAACCTGTAAAAAAAAATTAAAGAGTCGCCTATGGAGATTATTAAGTACCGAAGTTTGGCGCCATTCCACGGTTGTGCGCAATTTTAAAGCGTGACATGTTCAGTATCTATTTACTCGGCATAACATCATCTTTCATATTATATAAAAAAATTGGGCTAACTTTACTGTTTTGTTATTTTTTAATTCATGAAACCGTTTTTTTTTTTTTTTTAAAAAAGGCGTTTGAAAAATTATTGCGCAAATACCGTGTGAGATAAAAAGTTGCAATGACCGCCATTTTATTCCCTAGGGTGTCTGCTAAAAAAAATGTACATAATGTTTGGGGGTTCTGAGTAATTTTCTAGCAAAAAAATGATGTTTACATGAAGGAAAATAGGCCAAAATAGGCCCGGTAAGAAAGTGGTTAAATAGCTTATTAGTTTTTAATGACTTTCTATTTCACATGTTAATGATTGTATTTTATATATAGATATGGAGATTCTCTCTTTGTAGTAGCTGTTTGTACATCAGGGAGTTTAATTAGCATCACTGTAGAACAGCTGATGAGATAAAATGAATAAGAAATATACGCAAATCAATTGACTCACATTGAGATTAGAAGCAATAAAGAACTACTACAGAGGAAACACAGCCTGCATATATAATAAGTTAGGATGACTGCCTGCATTTTCATATCTGCATACAAGCTTCTTAAATCTTACAGGCTCACATGGCGTATTTTCTGCATCAAATGCACGTTCTTGCTGGCAGAGGCATCTGAAGGTCATGGGCAAAATATGCACCTAAAGTACTCGAGTTTTCTTAAATATGCAGATTCCAACAGACAATATGGGCTCCAAAGCCATATTGGCCTTGGATGCCGCCAAGGCTTTTGATAGCCTAGAATGGGATTAGCTATGGAAGGTGTTAGAAAGATTCGGATTTGGCCCCTCCTTTATTAAATGGGTGAAAATACTCTATAGCGAACCAAAAGCAAAAATGAATAATGAATACTCAGAATTGTTCCAGCTGGAGAGAGGGACGAGACAGGGCTGCCCTTTGTCCCCTTTATTGTTTGCTCTTGCGATGGAACCACTAGCAATTATGACTAGATCTATGCCAGATATACAGGGGTTCCAGAGACAGACAGAAGAGGACAGGATAGCACTGTTTGCGGATGACGTCCTGTTTTTCCATGGAGGTGTTGAAACTTCATTAAATCCAGCGATACAAATGGTGGGGGAGTTTTTGGACGATTTTCTGGTCTGGTTACCAATTGGGAGAAATCGGCCCTGTTACCAGTCGACCCACTTGGTAACCAGATATCGTCGGGAACCCCCACCTTAAAATACTGTCAAAATTGAAATATCTGGGCGTTTGGAACACAAGCGATATAAATCAGTACGTTAATAACAAATTAGCCCCATTATTATCTAAATTAAAGCAAAAAGGAGACATCTGGAGTCGACTTCCCTTATCTGTGGCAGGACGTTGCAATCTAATAAAGATGATATGGCTACCACAGATATTATACCTGCTCCACAACTCCCCGATTTGGATAAGTCAAAAGTGGTTCAAAAAAATAGAATCCCTTTTTAGGGAACTAATTTGGAAAAAGGGCCAATCTAGGATTGGCTTGCAAACTATGCAGTTCCGCACCCGAGATCATACTTTTTGGCATCCCAGCTGCAACATCTAGCAAGCTGTGAAGCCACAGGAGGGGGGAAGTCTAGTGACAGAATGATGATAATGGGGGCCTCACATAACATACTAATGGACGTACTAGAGGCAGACTAATTTATCTACAGATAAATCAACCCATGTTGATGGGGACAAGGGCCTCATCCCCACAACCCTTGCCCGGTGGTTGTGGGGGTATGCGGGCGGGGGATTATCAGAATCTGGAAGCCCCCTTTAACAAGGGGACCTCCAGATCCTGGCCCCTGGACATTTTTTTTTTTTTAATAAAGCCAAGCTGTCGCTTGTCTTTTTTACCATTTTTGACACTTTTTTTTGTGAAATGGTAGGGGTGCAATTCACATAGGGGGGTGGGATCTGGGGGTCCCCTTGTTAAAGGGGGCTTCCAGATTCTGATAAGCCCCCCACCCGCATACCCCCACAACCACCGGCAAGGGTTGTGGGGATGAGGCCCTTGTCCCCATCAACATCAACATGGGGACAAGGTGCTTTGGGGCCAGACCCCAAAGCACCCTCCCCATGTTGAGGGCATGTGGCCTTGTATGGTTCAGAAGGGGGGGTGCTCTCTCGTCCCTACGGCATTTAAAAAAAAATAAAAAATTGGTTCGGGGTTCCCCTTAATATTCATACCAGACCCAAATGGCCTGGTAAAGGACTGGGGCCACTGACAATTTTTCCTTTAGAAATGTCATTTTGCTGCGGTACTGTTCTAAACACGGGAAAAATGTGCCACTTTACAGGCATACTATAGATACCCCCCAGGCATGATATTTAAAGGAATTTTTCATTTTTATTGTTTCACTTTAAGCATTAAAAAGATCACTGCTCCCGAAAAAACTGCCTTTTTTAAAAATTGATACATGTTCCCATATAGACCATTAATTTCTTTGTAAGGGTGCACACTTACAAAATCTGCAGGGGATCAAATAATTATATTCACCACCGTATTTACTAATGCTAGCAACATAAGGATTAAAAATAGTTAATGTTGATTGAGAACGTTTAGTTCCACTTTAAAAGAAAAAAAAAAATGTAATTTAATTTGAAAGCTATAGACATGAGGACCAAAGTGTTTGTATCTGCTGCAGGGGGTTATGTTAAAGGGTATGGATATAATGAGCATTTTTGTCACTTGAGTAAGTACATTATTTCACACTTGTTAAGATTACTCACCGCAAAAGCTGATTACCACTAATGATAGTGGATGGATTAAACTGAAAGCAGGACAAGGGCTGCATAGACCAGCCTATGCCTATGTACCATCCCTTGTGTAGTATAAATAAATATATATATATATAGATAGATAGATAGATAGATAGATAGATAGATAGATAGATAGATAGATAGATAGATAGATAGATAGATATATCTATATCTATATATATATATATATATATTTATATTGTAAGGGGGGGGGGCACAGGCTCACCTGGTAGTGGCAGAAGTAAACCATGCACTAGTAAGAGACACCCAGGATCAGCAGTCTAAGGGGGGAACGGGGCTTTGTACAGCAAGTCTATAGCACGGGAGTCTTCAAACCAGTGTTAATTTTTAAGTCGAATTCCGATTTAGTTTTAGTCATAGTCTTTTGAATAAAATGCCATTTTAGTTTTAGTCGTATTTTAGTCATCTGCATTTAGTTGACTAAAATCTCCAGTAAATTTTAGTCGACTAAGATCTAATAGGTTTAGTTAAATTGTAATGCATTATTTAAGCATTTCTCTAGAATTTCCAAACTCATTATATACTCCTGGAGTAAAAATCTAATAGCATGTTATTATTTATGGTATTAAGGTTAGAACATGCACTACAGACACAGATTTAGCCATTGTGATATATAACATCTTTCTTAATAACACCAAGTTTTATAAACAAACAAAATGATTGCTTTTTGACAAACAGAAGTGCAACTTTCAGGCTCGGTTTACACTACTGCGACCTGAAAGTCACGCAACTTATGGTGCGACTTTACCAGGCGACTTCCTGGCAAGTTGCTGGCGTCTAGAGTACTACTTTGCTGCAACTTGATGCGACTTTGAAGTGACTTTGTGCTATGCAGGTATGCAGAGATAACAGCATACAGGAAGATGCTATACACTGCCTGGGTAATCTTCCTGTAATGTCGGATTCAAATCACATCAATATAGATGAGGATCCGACTTGAAGGCGACTTCCATTAAAGTCTATGGGCACGTTGGATAGAAGTCGCCTTGAATTAGTACCGGAACCTTTTCTAAAGCCGTAGTAGCGCTAATTAAGACAGCCCTCATTGACTAACATGGGGTTTCACATGTCATGCGACTTGGGGTTTCACAAGTCAGATCCCAAGTCATGGCAGTGTAAACCCAGCCTAAAATATAAAAGAAAAAAAAAAAAAGGAAAAATCGATTGTCTGTAATGCCATTCATTGCACATATTACTTGAATATATTACCAACATTAAATATTAAAGTGGCTGTAAAGGCAGAAGGTTTTTTATCTTAATGCATTCTATACCATGCGGGGTGACATCATTTCCTGCTCTGCCTAGCGTGTTGCGTCTTCCTGGCGTCAAGAGGCGACAAAACACACCGGCTGGAGCAGAAAGTGATGCCATCCCTCATGGTACACCCAGAAGTGACATAATCATACACTCGGAAGGAAGGCTAAGGCTAAGTAACTGATTGCATAGAGTACATGTGGAGCAGTTACATAGGCTCATGTCTATGATATTTGCAAGCGGTTTTCCTTTGTGCAAAGCATAGCACATTTAGAAGTGAGTGGACATTTGTTAGAGAGGATTTTAACAGTTTTAATAATTTTACACTATGGCAGCTTACCTTGTTTTTCCTATGATACCTCCAAAACCTGTATGTTTATATGAAGAGATGAGAAATACCTGGTCTGAGGCCCCTTTACCACCTCTGTAAGAGTTTCCCTTTAATATGCTCTAATGTTATATATTGAGTCCTTTAAGTGGTGGCAGAAGAAAGTGAGAGAGTCATTGCAGTGCAGATATCTGGCATCTTCAGCTAGCTCAACAAGGGCCCAAAGAAATTTCTATACAATGATGCCCAACAACAAGGTATAACTTATGCAAAGTGTTTTCCTCTGAACGCTCTCAAATGGGATAAAGATGTCTGCATGCAGTATCCATTTTGTGTGTGCATGAAGTGAGCTTCCGCTCGCTAACCAATCCGATGATACCAGGCCTTCTCGTTCAACATCAGTGCCTGACCTCACAAATGCGCTTCTGGAAGAATGGTCAAACATTTCCATAGACACACTCCTAAACCTTGTGGACGGCCTTTCCAGAAGAGTTGAAGCTGTTATAGCTGCAAAGGGTGGGCCAACTCAATATTGAACCCTACGGACTAATGCCGCAGAAATTCCGCCAGCAAAAGTCCGATGAGAGGTTTTGGTCAGAAAATACGACCGTGTGTATGCTCCATCGGACTTTTGCTGGCGGAATTACAGCCAGCAAAAGATTGAGAGCATGTTCTCAATTTTTCAGGTCGGAAAAAGTTTTGATCCGAAATTCTGATCGTCTGTACAAATTCTGACGTGCAAAATTCCTACGTATGCTCGGAAACTATTCGACACATGCTCTGAAACATTGAACTTAATTTTCTCGGCACGTTGTAGCGTTGTAAGTCACTGCGTTCTTGATGGTCTAAAGTTCAGCGAACTTTTGTGTGACCGTGTGTATGCAAGCCAAGCTTGAGCGGAATTCCGTCGGAAAAAACATCCAAGATTTTTCTGACGGAAAATCTGCTTGTGTGTACGCGGCATAAGACATTAAAGGTCATATGCGTGTAAAGGCAGGTGTACCAATACTTTTGGTAATATAGTGTATATTCTCTGTGGTTATGGAGGATTATATATTTAAATGTTCAGCTTTAAAGGACTCTACCCTTTGTCTCAGAACGGTGCCTAATCAGTTAATAAGCTAAATTTTGCTTCGAATTATGAAATGATAGCCTTCAGTAAATTGTTGCACAGGTAAATGTCATTTAAACAAAGGAATTTGTTTATACAATTCTCTTTATAACATGATCTATACACATATCTGCCGATTAAATTACTCAGACGCTATTAAATCAGAATATTGGACATGGAAGAGCATTAATCCAATAGCATCCAACTCATCAATTTTAGGTACGCCTTTATCGCGGGCCGCAATGTTTCTGCTTTTGCTTGATTGTGACTGAAAACAAACGACTTCAGCATTTCTGCAAAGCTAATCCCCGGAGACATCAAAACGCAGGGAGAACAAAGTGTCTTCTGCCTGTCACACTGCCAGCGTAGTGCTGGGCAGCCATGAAATCATCTTACTCCATAAAGAGTCCTCGGCATGGCAGTATAATGCAAGCTCTTATATCTTGACCTGCATTGTTAATGAGCTTCAATGGGGCCTGAGAGATAAATCAATTATGAATCATAAACACAATTACACAGAGTAATTGTCATGAAACGGAGACACTGAATCATTGATGGGGATGGCAAATGGTTTGCTGTATGTTTGTATAGACATGGGAGGACAAATCATGCTGTCCAAACCTCTTAGGGACTGAGGCCAAAAGATATTCTGCAGATCACCCCTAGAACTGCAATATATGCTGCTAAAAACTGGATCAACTTAACCACTTGTCTACCAAGCTAAATGGCATGGTAGACAAGTGGTTAAAGCAAACATCAGCTGTAAGCTTTAACAACCAGCGAAGGGCTTTCCAATAAAAGGGTCTAAAGTCACCCACTCATTTTTACGGAGCTTTGAAAGTGTGCCTCCACCTCCCCAGCTAGTGTCGTCCGTGGTGGTTCTTGGGTTCTCTAGTTCCTCCAGGTAAAACAGCCTGTACAGTGAGAGCAGGAGGAACAATCCCTCCTGCGACTAATGTCCTCAGAAAACAGCTGTCATCTCTTGGCTACTGTAGTCCAGGATGCAGCTATTTAAGCATGATCTGTGCTTGATAAGCTGCAATGAAGGGCATGAGAGACATTTTTAATGGAACTAAGGCACTGAATCATTGATGGGGATGGCAAATGGTTTGCAGTATGTTTCTATGGGAAGACAAAGTATGCTGTCTATGTACGGTCAGACTTGGCACAATGCTGTGGGGATGTGACGGTACAGCTCCCAGATTGGCGGTGTGTCCCCGGTATGAATAAGGTGGTCAATGGCTTTCATCAACCCATAATTCTCAGGACTGGTAATGAACACCAACAAGTGCGTTGCCAGTAGTCGATGAAGTAGTCTCTGCTAAGGTAAAGAAAAGTCTTTAATGGTCATATCCAGCTGCTCCAATAGGGACTTGTATTGGGTCTCATCACAAGAAGCCATAGCTGTCTGTAGGGGGGCACACCCCATTTTCACCCATGGCTGGGCCTCTGAGATTCACTGGCGAGATGCAGCGTATAGGTCAGCCAGAGCGGCTTTCATAGGCAGTGAGATGGGAGATGTCCCTAGGTTGACAAGCTATGCCAACACTCTTCCACCTGCGGCCCACCAATCATTCCGCTGGTGTCACAGGGTCGTCGCAGGGTTATACCATAATGGTGGACCCTTGTAGCTTCCTGTGAGCCCCCACTGGGAGGGACCAGACCACCTCTTGTAGGTGTGCCAAGATTAACTTTTTGTTTTGGGGGAGTGCAGACCACCCCTACTTGCTCCGGTTTCTTCTTTGTTGCTGTTTTGGGCCTCGTAAACTTGAAGTACTCTGAGCCATTCTGCCTTGAGGCCTGTAAGCAGGTTGAAAAGTGCTAGTTAGCTGCTGCCTGGCAGGGAGAGAAAGGGTTAACTTATTTCCCAGGTCTCTGTTTTTTGTGGGCTGCTACTGGTGAACCCTGTACCTCGTGACTTCCTCTCCAGCCACAGAGCGTCATCTGCAGTGGAGAAAACAGACTGCACCTGCCTACAAGTTTACAGCGCTGTGCTCTGGCAGTGGGATGAGCCATTCACAGGGAGCTTTGTATTCTGTGGATGAATACAAAGCTTCTTCTGATTGGCTGAGGTAGAGATCTTGATGTCATCCACCCACCTCTTCATTCAAAGAATACAAGGCTCCCTGTGAATGGTTGAGCAGAATTCAGCACAATTCGATTTTGTTCTAGGAGCAGGACAGGAAGTTCTCGTTTAACTGCCAGAACACAGCACTGTATACTGTTTGTAGCCGTTAAAAAAGCCCAATTTACACTACCAGCTGTGTCAGTAAGTTTGGGTTCTGCCAGGATGGGTCATCACTGAGGAAAGACAGGAGGACCCATCTATCCAGTAACTTCTTAGGGGGTAGAGCTACACATTTAATCTTCTTAACCACTTGCTGACCGCCGCATGCCGATTTAAATCGGCAGAACGGCACAGGCAGGCTAAAGGGCGTACCTGTACCCATGGGTCCCGCAAACTCGATGCGGCGAGGAGAGGCAGAACGGGGAGATGCCTATGTAAACAAGGCATTTTCCTGTTCTGCCTAGCAACATGACAGGGATCTACTGCTTCCTGTCAGTCATCGGGAGCAGTGATCTCTGTCATGTTGTAGTGAGCCCATCCCCCTACAGTTAGAACACATCCAGGGAACACACTTAACCCCTTGATTGGCCCCTAGTGTTTAACTCCTTCCCTGCCAGTGTCATTTATACAGTAATCAGTGGCTATTTGTAGCTGTATAAATGTCAATGGTCCCAAAATAGTGTCAAAAGTGTCCAATCTTTCCGCCATGTCGCAGCCCCGATAAAGATCGCAGATCGCCGCCATTACTAGTAAAAAAAAAAAAAAATTATAATAAAAATGCCATAAATCTATCCCCTATATTGTAGACGCTATAACTTTTGCTCAAACCAATCAATATACACTTATTGCAATTTTTTTATCAAAAATATGTAGAAGAATACATATCGGCCTAAACTGTGGAAGAAATTATTAATTTTTTTTTTGGGGGGGGATATTTATTGTAGCAAAAAGTCAAAAATATTGCTTTTTTTTTCTAAAATTGACGCTCTTTTTTTGTTTATAGCGACAAAATAAAAACCGCAGAGGTGATCAAATACCACCAAAAGAAAGCTCTATTTGTGGGAAAAAATTTAGTTTGGGTACAAGCCGCATGACCGTGCAAATGTCAGCTAAAGCGACGCAGTGGCGAATCGCAAAAAATACTCTGGTCAGGAAGGGGGTAAATCCTTCCGGGGTGGTTAAGTGGTTAATCATAATTTCTTTCTAGGCAGGAAAGGGGAAGAACTGAGTCTATCAGAGGGTTTTTTTTTTTTTTTTACCCCTTAGCACCGACCGTACACACATATGCAGCCTCGGTTTGAAGGGGTTATCCCGGGAAGATGCCTGCAGCTGCAGGCATTACCCCAGTACCGTTTTTTTAGAGCGGGCAGTCGGCTCTTTAGGGATAATAACTGATCTGGCTAAAAGCCACTCGGCTGTTATCCTAAAGAAGCGGGAGGGGACATCCCCCCCTCCACGGCCTTCTGCCGCTCTTCCTGGGCCTCCTGTCCCACGATTCGGCACTTCTGCCGGCTAGGCTGAAACTGGAATGAAGCCTGAAACGGATTGTTTCCACTCTACCATGTAAAAAGACAGAAGCGACATCACTTCCGGTTTACACGGGCACGCTGTGTTGTGGGACACACACAGTTTCCAAAACAAACTGCGCCCCATTCACTAGAAGACGATGCGAGGAGGAGAAGACTGAAGATCACTGCAGAATAGGAAGAGGCAGATTAGGATGATCTGCCTAGCAACAGCTATTTCTGGTAAGTAATTTTTTTTTTTCCTCCAAAGTTTTAGGAACATTTTTATGCTTTTATTTTTTTTTTTTTTTTTTAGGGTGGCCCTCCACTTTAAGGGGGCAATGCAAAAAGGGGAGGATCAGTGCATACAGGATCAAACAGCCTTTTTACACAATGCGGAATATTAACCCCTTAGGTTTCACAGAGAGTATAACAAGCATGCTTTACTTCATATACAGACTGATTTTACTTTTGTGGGTTTAGTAACACTTTAAAGCCCAACTGAACCTTTGTTTAAAACCATTGAAATAAATTCAGGGAAAATACGTCTTGTAACAGTGAGAATAAATCAGCCTGTCCTCTGCCAGTATGCTGCTATTTGTATGTAAGCAGAAGCCTCTCTGCAGCAGTCCGACATGCCCCACCAGTGGGTATGAGCTAAAGCTGTGTAATCGGTTCTGAGGGGTGTGTCAGACCACTGCACAGGCCACTTCTTACACACACAGGTTGCCGCGGTTCTCACTGCAGCATGCTGGCGGGGGACAGGCAGATTTATTCTCACTGTGGTTGCTTTACAGCAAAAACAAATTGTAATGCCGCGTACACACGATCGGAATTCTCGTCTGAAAAAACTCTGACGGTTTTTCCGCTGGAATTCCGCTCAAGCTGTGTTGCCTACACACGATCACACCAAATTCCGACGGTCAATAACACAGCGGCGTAAAACACGTTCGACAGCACTATAAAAGGGAAGTTTAATGCTTCCGTGCATGCGTCAAATTGTTTCCGAGCATGCGTCGGAATTTTGCGTGTCAGAATTGCATACACACGATCGGAAAATCCGATAGAAAGGTTTTCCGTCGGAAAAATTGAGAACAGGTTCTCAATCCAAAGTCCGTCGGAAATTCCGACAGAAAAAGACCGTTGACCGTACACACGGTCGGAAAATCCGATGAAAAGCTCCCATCGGACTGTTTCCTTTGGAAATTCCGACCGTGTGTACGCCGCATTAGACTTTAAAAACTTTTTGTTCTCATTTACATTGAATGTGTTTTTTTTTGTAAACATTTAATTAGGCTTTAACAGATAAAAAAAAAAAAATTATATTTAAACGTTGCTACTGTAAGTACCTTAATATACTTTAATTTTAACCACTGGAAATCCTCTCCACAGCAGATCTCCAGAGCGAATGGCAACACCATGAGCTAACTATAGAACAGCGATGTCAATATAAAACTGGGAGATTGATGACCAGGTGCTGGCAGAGTGAGGGCCTCATCATTGTGGTGCTGCTACTTTGGTTTTTGGCCAAAGCAACAAAACCGTTTTACTGTATTGGAAAAAGTTGACTCTCCAAACTGCATATGCAGTGTGTCTGAGCTGCCTGGATCAGAAGACTGGCTGATCACTACAAACCTTTTGGCAATTAAGATGGTTCATATATCTGTACCCTAAATGCACATTTAGCTGTTTGCACAGAGTTCAGATTTGGTCTCTTGCTACTAAACGATTTAACTAACTGTTGGCAATCACCTTCGTAGCAGCACATTGATTTTAATGTGTTGTAAACATGATTACTGCCAACAATATGTGGAATCACTTAGTAGCAAAGAATAAAACTGGCTAAGCAGCTTTGCCCTCAATTATAGCCTTGCTAAAGCTATCATTTTACTCTGCCATAACTACATTTTTGGTGTTATTTTAAAAGAAGGAATTATCATGGAACACACCGGTGCGAAAAAAACCCCTGAAAGTCTAAGTCCAGGATAAAATAACCTCCCACCAACTTTCTAAGTTCCCTTCTTTGTTTACCCAAAACTACCATCACGTGATCATCCAGCGCCTGGTCTTTCTTCTCTCTATTTATTTCCTGCAGAGGTCCTTCATCGCAAACTGCTTCATGGACAATTTCTATTGGCTCTTCACCAGTTGGGTGCTCTCAGGATCCAGACTACTAAGGTTGGCCTGAGCAGCATATCAGTGCCCATCAGTACAGCTTATCAGTGCCCATCAGTGCCACCTCATCAGTGCAGCCTCATTAGTTCCATCAGTACAGCCTCATTAGTGCCAATCAGTGGTCATCAGTGCAGCCTCATCAGTGGCCATCAGTGCAGCTTCATCAGTACGCTTCAATGCAGCTTATCAGTGCCCATCAGTGCAGCATATCAGTGCCCATCTGTACAGCTTATCAGTGCCAACCCATCAGTGCAGCATATCGGTGTCCATCAGTGCAGTATATGAGTGTCCATCAGTGCAATATATCAGTGCTTATCAGTGCCCATCAGTGCAGCATATCAGTACCCATCAGTACAGCTTACCAGTGCCACCTCATCAGTGCAGCCTCATTAGATCCTTCAGTGCAGCTTTATCAGTGCCCATCAGTACAGCCTCATCGGTGCCAATCAATGGCCATCAGTGCCCATCAGTACAGCCTCGTCAGTACCCTTCAATGCAGCTTATCAGTGCAGCCTATCATTGCCCATTAGTGCAGCCTCATCAGCACACATCAGTGAAGAAGAAAAATTGTATAACAGAAACAAAAACAATTTTTTTTTTTTTTTTTCAGTCTTTTTCATTTGTTTAGCAAAAAATATAAAAAACCCAGTGGTGATTAAATACCACCAAAAAGCAAGCTGTATTTGTGTAAAAAGAAATGATACAAATTTCATATGGCATCATATTGAATGACCGCACAATTGTCATTTAAAATGTGACAGCGCCGAAAGCTGAAAATTGGCCTGGGCAGGAAGGGGGTGAAAGTGCCCAGTATTGACGTGGTTAATTTTGTAAGGAAAATGCTGATGATTCTGCCATGATTCTGCCATGATTCCCATGGCCATGTGTTACTGTTTGTTACGGCTCTTATCCCATTTCCTACCCTCTTGGTCATCATTAGACGTGCAATTCGTTTCGTTTTTTTTTCGTTATTTTCGTTCGTTCGTTTTCGTACGAATGAACGAACGATTCGCTAAAAATTTTAACGAATAACGAATCGTTTGAATCGAACGAATCCGAAAATAACGAAAATCCGAAAAAAACTAATTAGAAACAACGAATGTACGAATGAAGAAAATCCGAAAAACGAAAACAGGAACAATGAAAATGAACGAAAAAATTTGTACATTCGTAACTTTTTTTTTTTGTTGAATTGGTAATTTTCCGTGTCCCTTACAATGGTGCTGCTTAACGTGCTTCGAATAGATTGAACGAAAAAATTTGTACATTCGTAACTTTTTTTTTCGATTCGTAATTTTCCGTGTCTCTTAAAATGTAATAATAGCATACACATTACATAAAATTATGAATTATGCTCCGATTACGAATCTACGAATGTTATGAATGTTACGAATGTACGAATAAATACGAATGCGTCTGAACTTCGAATAAACGAATAAACGAAAATTAAACTAACGGAAAAACGAATCAACGAAAAAATAACTCTTACGAATGTACGAATCGTTACGAATACGAACACCGACGACTTACGAATTTACGGATCGTTACGAATCAACGGAAACGAAAAAAAATAAACGAAAATAAACAAATTTTTTTGTTGTGCACATGTCTAGTCATCATTGGTGTTTCTTCTTAACAATAAATATTTGGTTTGTCAGAACCATGGGAATAAGCGTAGAATGGCAGACAATGTAGTTGCTATTTAAATGACCTTACCTATCATGTTAAACAGGAAAAAATGACATTCGCATATCGTGTTTAAACACTCTGTCTAAATCTCATCTATATTTAGCGCTCAGCCGTTAGGACAACATTGGGTACAAAAAAAAATGAAGCTGATAGAGCTGGAGTAGTTTTTAATTAAATGTTCCATTATGCAGCATGTTAAACAACACCAACTTAGAAAGACATGACGTCAAGATTAGAACGTTGTCAGAACATGTAATCGCATTGTAATGACCTTTTCCGTTTAATTAGCTCCTTTTTTATGTTTGGTTATGATGGGTCTGTTTACTGGAGATTGATGTTGCACATACACTGTCATCCATGTGATGAGTCACTGGTTTGGTAAATAACCGGAAGAAGATCCGGCTTTTAGTACCGTCCTGGCATATTACTTAGAAAATTGAAAATGCATTCATTTAAATATGTTTAACAAGTAAATGGCTTTATTTTTTGCAATCCAGAAAAACGCACTTTTGTTAAACATCAATGTTGCGTTTATCATATTGCTACATCATGAGCCATTTGCAATTTAATGTTATTAAAATAATCTTTCCATTTCAGTTTGTTGCTGGCAATGATTTTGTGTAATTGAAAAGAAAAAACTGCAAGTTTGTAGACAAGATTTTCCAGAATCTCATAATGTAGATGTAATTTAATTTTGAAAGCGGGAGTTCCGCCGAATTTTTTTTTTAAAGTCAGCAGCTACAAATACTGCAGTTGCTGACTTTTAAAATATGGACACTTACCTGTCCAGCGCGCCCGCGATGTTGGCACCCAAAGCCGATCTGTCGCTCGGCTCTCGGGTGATCTTCGGTATGGGAATCAGGAAGTGAAGCCGCAAGTTCCCTACTGCGCATGCGCGAGTCGCGCTGCGCAATATGGATAGTCCCTGCTGTCTCTGGGACCCGTGTGTTTCCCAGCAGACAGTGGGGGGGGGCAGGAAGTGGTGTAGATACCCACAGATTCTGTGGCTAACTATGCCCGGAAGTGGGTGCAGATACCTGTATTATACAGGTATCTGCACCCCCCTCCCCCCTGAAAGGTGCCAATTGTGGCACCGGAAGGGGGGAGAGTTCTGATGAGCAGAAGTTTCACTTTAGGGTGGAGCTCCGCTTTAATACAGTTGAAGGCACATACCAGGTGTAGCACCCTCTACTTTCAGGTAGGTGCTAGATTTGTATCTTTCTAGTTGCAGGGCCTAGTTACAGGTAAATTTAGCCAGGCCTGTATTTTATTTCAGGCCTGGTTGTTTTGATCTGGGAATAGGAGTGTCATTATAGTGGGGGGGTGTGGCCACCTGTACTCTGGCTCAGAGATCCACCCCTGCTCGCAGAAGAATTGTTCTGGAAGGGAGGCTGGACTTGGGACCTGAGGGGCAGGCAGCTCATGTGAGGAGCCCTGACCAATTATCTCTTGGTGTTGGCAGGGGGCAGGCCTCCCATATAAGCTGGGGTCACATCAGGGGTGGGCTGAAGACTCATGGGGCCCCTGGGCAATAGCAGATTATGGGGCCCCCAGGCAATCATAGATTATGGGGCCACACAGTATACACATACACACACACGCAGTATACAATCACACAGTATACACATACATGTACACACAGTATACACATACATGTTTCTATTGGCTGAGAAGATACTGGAGAGGTGGGGCAGCTATAATCTCTGGATTTTTAGACCAAAAGGATGTTGGTAAGGGACATTTCAGAGACAGATGTAAAAAAAAAAAAAAAACACAGATTTTTACATACTGTCCCTGGTTTTACTGAGGCTGGCAACCCTGATGGTGCCCCCTGGTGGCCCGGGGCCCTCGGGCAGTGCCCGAGTGGCCGAATGGTCAGTCCGCCCCTGGGTCACATGCTTCCAGGGGGGAGTTGGAGCACACACAGGGATGCATCGTGCACGGAGAAGGAATGGAGGAGCCGCTAGGAAGGAGTCCTAGGAAAAGATCTTCATCTCTATGATAAACTATCAAGTTTCTGTGACCGGGGAACACAGGACTTGCATGCTGGAGAAGATCAAGGAAAAGAAGTAGTAGTGAAGTGGTGGAAGTAGATTGACGTTCTGTGACCGGGGAACACAGGACTTTGATCCAAAGGAGAAGGTCAGTGTAACACAAAGAAGCAGAAGCAGGAGCGAGTAGTGTAGCATGCTGTGTGGACAGTAACTTCCAGAGACTGTGAGGCTCTTTAATCTTTTGAGCCGAGGAAGATAGGCAGTATAGGCTTTTGGCTCATTGATATGTAACAGGAAAACCACATCAGTCTAGAGGGGAATTATTCAGAGTGATTCTTCTTGTTCTAACTGGAAGCAGTGAGTAGTAAATCTTCAGTCAGATATGCCAAGTAACAGAAGACGCAATAGTCTGCAGTGAGGATTCTACAGGGACAATCCATATACTAGGCCAAGGCCATGGATAATACCCTTCAATATATGAAACCTATATGGGCATCTCATATCTCCCTTGTTTTCATCCAAGTTATATCCCATCAATAAAGAGAAACAAAAAATAAATCATTGACTGTTTAATGTCTTTAACATGGTGGATGGGAGGTCGGTAGCAGGGTGATTGGCGGATTGCTATAACCAACTCAGCAGCCCTTAGGAGGGTACCGCTACACAGGTAACACAGAATCCATAGTCTGTGCCTCATATCCAAAATAAAGAGCAGCCTGGGGAATGTACAAGAATATCTCTGTTATTATTGCATATCACAACAAGATACAGCACCAATCTAAAAGTGTAACAAAACAAACTACAATAGATGAAGTCTATTCAGACGAAACGCGTCGTGTAGTGCCGCTTTTACCATTGTGCCATCTCTATGCGTTTTTTTTTTTTTATCCCTTTTAATTAAACTACTTCAAATGTTATCACACTATGTGGAACCTTTTTTATCCTTTGGGTTTTAGCGTGTAAGCTGACTTTCACCTCCCTGAGTGTCCTCATATTGGCTGTATGTCACTTGATGTCCGTTTGAACACATACTGATGCCCCATGTTGTACCAAGTTAGGGATATCGATGTCATCAGGATTGTCGGCGGTCTTTCGTCAACCATGGTGTTTTGACACCCAAGCCTTGTTGACTTGAGATGTATATGCCCCTTGAAGTCCAACCTTTCTGGTATGCCTTCAACCAATTGGTGGCAGTCTCTTCACAAGATTTCTTCACTTGTTGACCTGCATTGATATTTACTGGTATACATTTACTCACGGACAATGTTTAAAATCACTTGACCAATTGGTCTTCATTCACTTTTATTAGTTTTCACGTGGTGGGATTTTTTTTCACAATATGCAATATGCAATTTATATGTATGTATATTTGTTTATAAGAGCTGGAGGAGAAGCAAGAAGACAATAGTGCTAATGTCACAAGTGGGTGGGCTCTGTGCCCCGAGCCCACCCTTTTTGAAGCCAATTAGAGCCTCCAACTCTAATCATGTGCTTCTAAAAAAACTAAAAAAAAAAATGAAAAAAAAAAACGCACAAATCCATGCATCCAGCACCCCACATGGAGATTAGGGGCCCGTGCATAGAGATTAGAGGGATGGCGCCCCCCCCCCCTTTATGGACAGGCCGTGATCAGTGCTGTGATGTAAAGAAGACTGCACTGTAATATAAAGGGGAACTGAGGACACTGATATAAAGGGGGGACGGATAAATGATGGGAGGAAGGTATCCCATTAGGACACCTTCTAAATTTTAGACACTCAGGGGGTGATTTACTAAGAAGAAGGCACTGCACCAGTTCATACATTAATTGGTGCGCCGGAAAAGTCATCAATTGAACATGCAAACCGGGGCACATTGAAGCGCAAATAACAATAATAAATACCCGCATATGTAAACTGCAACTGGCGCTAGGGTAACTGCAGTTCTCATTGATAATAGCGCATGCCCAATACAATTGGTTCATTTCATCTCATTGGATGTGTCTTGTTAGGAAATTAGTAGGTGTAAATAGGTGTAAATAACCCTTTTGATGCTAATCTCATTCCTATCACTTCTAATATATTATTTTATGTTTTTTGTGGTTGAACTGAACGGACTTAATACATTACAAAGAAGAGAGAAGTGTTTCTAAACCCAATAAATTAATATTTTCATATCTTGATCTTTAAAGGTGACCATACACTGCAATCAGTTAGATCTTAAATAAATTAGATTTAGTGCAAGAGCCTGTTTGATTTCCTATATTTTGAATTAGTTGTTCAAGTGCGTCTTCCTATGACCTATTTTGCCTAAATATCGAGTTGTACAGAGATTGCACTTGGAAG
This sequence comes from Lithobates sylvaticus, assembly GCA_028564925.1. Taxonomy (NCBI): domain Eukaryota; kingdom Metazoa; phylum Chordata; class Amphibia; order Anura; family Ranidae; genus Lithobates; species Lithobates sylvaticus. The sequence goes on from CM053029.1 coordinate 573,789,140, forward strand.
TGCAGTTGCTGAAGATCTGAGGGGGACATGCAAGGAAAATAAAAAAACAGCATCTTTGCTTCTACATGATTGGATGATAAAATCACCAGTGCTTCCCCTCAGATTTAAAGTGAGTACACTTGTATTGCAGACTGATTTGCCTTTAATAAACACAAAAATACCTAAAAATTTGGGGTGTACACAACAAAGTGCTAGAGTGCAATTTGCCTAATGGGGACACTAGTTGGATTGACCTGTGTGTCCCCAAGGAAAGACATCGGTAGGGTTTTACCCTCACTTCCTGTTTTGCTATGTTGTGACAAGAAGTGAAGCCAATTTTCAGAAAAGGGACACAAAGCCCAACCTAAAAAGCCGTAGGAGTTAGTGCTGTTTAGCACTAGATACTTATTGGACGCTATTCGCCCCTTGTCCTCACATAAGATTGCAGTCTCTGTCAGGACTGCTCTGGATTTATCCAACAAATCCTGAATTGACTGCCTGCAACAATTTAGTAAGATCTGTTCTGATCGTAACTAATGTTTTCATTGTGAGAGGGGCCATCTACATGCTACCTTAGAATTGCATGTATATCTTGCAAGTGATCCATTGTCACATAATTGCTTACCAGTAGGGATGGGCCCGATGTTCGATTCGAACCCACGTTCGAATCGAACATCGGGCGTTCGACCGCTCGTCAAGCCCAGAACTATTTGGGCCTTTCGCATCAAATTCGTGTGATGCGAACGGCCCACAATGCACTGCGCCAGTCGCATTGGCCAAGCATGCATACAGCATTGCAGTATCACATTAAACCACCTTTACCCTTCTGGCCTGTTGTGTCATCTAAGGCAGCCATCTGCGGCTAATGAATTGCCAGTTCCTGTAACACAGAGAACACTCATTCATTGAAAGTCATTGATAAAAAAAAGTCATTGATTAAAAAAAAAAAAAAAAAAAAAGCGTGAGGGTCCCCCCAAATTCAATTACCAGGCCCTTCAGGTCTGCTATGGATATTAAGGGGAACCCTGCGTCAAATTTTTTAAAAAAATGACATAGGGGTCCCCCTAAATATCCATCCCAGACCCTTCAGGTCTGGGATGGATTTTAAGGGGAACCCCGGCAAAAAAAAAAATGGCGTGGGGTCCCCCTCAAAATCCATACCAGACCCTTATCCGAGCACGCAACCTGGCAGGCCGCAGGGAAAGAGGGGGGGACGAGAGCGCCCCCCCTCCCTCCTGAACCGTTAGAGGCCACATGCCCTCAACATTGGGAGGGTGCTTTGGGGGTCTGTGACCCCTCAAAGAACCTTGTCCCCATGTTGATGAGGACAAGGGCCTTTTCCCCACAACCCTGGCCATTGGTTGTGGGGGTCTGTGCATAGGGACGTCATGGGGACTATGGCTTTCCCCATGACGTCAGAGGGGGCGGGGTCACCAGGTGGCCCCGCCCTCCATTATAAAAGACCTGTCAGACGCAGCGAAGCCTCACACAGCGGGAGCCTCCCATTTCGCGGAGCGGCCCAAGAAGAGATGCCGACGCCAAGGAAGAAGATGCCGGACGAGAAGACCAGAGCAAGAAGAAGAGGATCGGAGGAAGAAGAAGATGGAAGAAGATGCTGGAAGGAGAAGATGAAGAAAGGAAGAAGGAAGACCAGAAGAAAGAAGACGAAAGAAGATTTTAATAAAGGAATCGTCAAAGACCGTCTCCTGTCATTTTTACAATTTTTGTCACTTTTTTGGTGAAATGGTAGGGGTACTTTTGTACCCCCTTACCATTTCACACGGGGGGGCGGGATCTGGGGGTCCCCTTGTTAAAGGGGGCTTCCAGATTCCGATAAGCCCCTCGCCCGCAGACCCCCACAACCAATGGCCAGGGTTGTGGGGAAGAGGCCCTTGTCCTCATCAACATGAGGACAAGGTGCTTTGAGGGGTCACAGACCCCCAAAGCACCCTCCCAATGTTGAGGGCATGTGGCCTGGTACAGTTCAGGAGGGAGGGGGGGGCGCTCTCTTTTCCTGCGGCCTGCCAGGTTGCATGCTTGGATAAGGGTCTGGTATGGATTTTGAGGGGGACCCCACGCCATTTTTTTTTTTTTTTTGGCCGGGGTTCCCCTAAAAATCCATCCCAGACCTGAAGGGTCTGGTATGGATATTTAGGGGGACCACTACATCATTTTTTTTTAAATTTGACGCAGGGTTTCCCTTAATATCCATAGCAGACCTGAAGGGCCTGGTAATTGAATTTGGGGGGACCCCCACGCTTTTTTTTTTTTTTATCAATGACTTTCAATGAATGACTGTTCTCTGTATTACCGGAGCCGACAATTCATTAGCCGCGAGTGATTTTAAATAGCTTTTTTTCCTGCAAAAATGACACTTTGTGCAGGGACAGTTCTAAGCACGGGAAACATGCGCCCCTTCACAGGCATACTATAGACACCCCCCAGGTACGAAATTTAAAGGAATATTACACTTTTATTGTTTCACATTAAGCATTATTAAAATCACTGCTCCTGAAAAAACTTCAGTTTTTAAAAAAAAAATTTGCATTGAAACATGTCCCCTGGGGCAGGACCCAGGTCCCCAAACACTTTTTATGACAATAACATGCATATTAGCCTTTAAAATTAGCACTTTTGATTTCGAACGTTCGCGTCCATTGTAATTAATAGGGTTCTAATGTTCGCATGAACTTTAGGTCCGTTCGCGGGTTCTGGTGCGAACCGAACCGGGGGTGTTCGGCTCATCCCTAATCACCAGCAACTTGACAACTATATATAAACTTTATGCTATACCACTTTTTGGCCATCTACAAACCTACGAGTTTATTTCGCTCCTGAAGAAGCGCTATTTCAAAGCACGGAACATGTCGAGCAAGTTCGTCAATTAAAGTGGACCTACATACCTGATTCACCCTTGCCATTAAGACTCAGCATATTTCCAAACTACATAATACATTTATTGCTCAACCATTGGTTTTGTACTAGCTCTTTTTATTATATATGTGATTATGAGTCTCACTGTAGGGTGGTAGATCTAGCCATATGTAGGCCCTATTATTATCATCTTTCAATGTATAATGACTATCTGCACATGCAATTGTTTTTCTATTTTGTTTAAAAATGAAAACATTTTGTTACCTTTTAGAATTAATACTCATGTGCCTTTAAAGTCCATCTATTTTTAGAAAATGTTTCCATGTTTTCAGGTTTACTTTCATCTTGCACAGGTGCTTTAACCACTTGCCGACCGCCCCCTGTATATATACGTCGGCAGAATGGCACGTACAGGCAGAACCACGTACCTGTACGTGCCATTCTTCCGGCGGGTGGGGGGTCCGATCGGACCCCCCCCGGCCGGCGGGGACGGTCGGGATCGCTTCAGGAGCGATCCGGGATGAGGGGACGGCCAGTGGTTTCTGGCCACCCCCTCGCGATCGCTCCTGGCGAATCAGATGCTTCCTCTGTCTGTGTCAATCAAAACACAGGCAGAGGAAGTGATGTCACGCTCGGTGCGCCGGTCTATGTGACCGGAACGCCGAGCTGTGAACGTCTAAAGGTTAGTGCACCAACAGTACACTGACACCAGTACACATAGGCACACAAAACACCCCCCTGTCACCCCCAGATCACCCCCCAGATCACCCCCTCCCCCCCCAGTCACAGTGTCACTAATTGCAGTGATCATTTTTTTACTGATCACTGCATTTAGTGTCAGTGTGACTGTAATAACTGTCAGTGCAGTTAGTTTTAGGTCCAAGGTAGCCCCCCACCCCCCCCTAATAAAGGTTTAACCCCTTGATTGCCCCCCAGGTAACCCTTTCACCCCCTTTTGCCAGTGTCACTAAGCGATCGTTTTTCTGATCGCTGTATTAGTGTCACTGCTGTCGCTAGGTAACCATTTTTTTTTTTTAGGTAACCGCCATGTTTATATAGGTTCATAAATAGGTTTATAGGTCAGGTACCCCCATATTACAACCTAAATAAAGGTTTTAACCCCTTGATTGCCCCTAGAGTTAACCCTTTCACCAGTGATCACTGTATAACTGTCACTGGTGACGCTGGTTAGCCAGTTAGTTATTTCGTTATTTAGGTTCCCCGTCAGGTTTTTATATAGCGTCAGGTACCCCCATATATTACCTAATAAAGGTTTTAACCCCCCTGATTGCCCCTAGTTAACCCTTTCACCCCCTTTTGCCAGTGTCACTAAGCGATCGTTTTTCTGATCGCTGCATTAGTGTCGCTAGGTAACCATTTTTTTTTTTTAGGTAACCGCCATGTTTATATAGGTTCATAAATAGGTTTATAGGTCAGGTACCCCCATATTACAACCTAAATAAAGGTTTTAACCCCCTGATTGCCCCTAGAGTTAACCCTTTCACCAGTGATCACTGTATAACTGTCACTGGTGACGCTGGTTAGCCAGTTAGTTATTTCGTTATTTAGGTTCCCCGTCAGGTTTTTATATAGCGTCAGGTACCCCCATATATTACCTAATAAAGGTTTTAACCCCCTGATTGCCCCTAGTTAACCCTTTCACCCCCTTTTGCCAGTGTCACTAAGCGATCGTTTTTTCTGATCGCTGCATTAGTGTCGCTAGGTAACCAGTTTTTTTTTTTGTATTACTGTTACGGGTGACGCTGGTTAGTTAGCTTGTTTTTTATACTGTCAGGGCACCCGCCATTTATTACCCAATAACGGTTTAACCCCCTGATCGCCCGGCGGGTGATATCAATTAGGTTTTAGGGTCAAATAAGGTCTGCGTCGCCCCAGGTTAGTGCCAGTACCGCAAACACCCACGCGCAAAGCATACACCTCCCTTAGTGGCACAGTATCTGAACAGATCAATATCTGATCTGATCAGATCTATACTAGCGTCCCAGCAGTTTAGGGTTCCAAAAAAAACCGCATTGTTAGCGGGATCAGCCCAGATACCTGCTAGCACCTGCGTTTTCCCCCTCCGCCCAGCCCAGCCCAGCCCACCCAAGTGCAGTATCGATCGATCACTGTCACTTACAAAACACTAAGCACACATAACTGCAGCGTTCGCAGAGTCAGGCCTGATCCCTGCGATCGCTAACATTTTTTTTGTGGTAGCGTTTTGATTCAGTCGCTTCAGTCAGGAGCTTTTTTACCTGTGAATCTCAAAAAAATAAAAAAAAATAAAATAGTTGTCGTTTTATTGTTCTCTCTCTCACTCTATTCTCTCTCTATTGTTGCTCTTTTTTTACTCCATTCTATTCTGCAATGTTTTATTATGTTTTATTATGTTTTATTATGTTTTATCATGCTTGCTTTTCAGGTATGTAATTTTGTTTACTGTGTGTTTTAGTGTTGAGCATTTTTTTGTTTTCAGGTGCGCCATTCAGTTGCAACGCGGATTTATTTATCTTGACAGCAACAGCGTTTGCTCCCACGATACATAAAGCCGCGACTCCAACGCTGTAGGAGGTGATTTCACCACCACAGTTAAAAAAAAGAGCATATATGCCGAAGCATGGGGGCAGCAGGGGGGGGAGGAGCGATTGGCTCCTAATGCCACGTACATACGGTCGAAATTCCGACCGTGTGTACACGGCATAACTTTTGCGGGAGGATGCCCCCATGCATCGGCATATATAAATGGTGCATGTATGCCCATCATTAGAAGTGGGTGGATGAAGGGAGGTATTCTAATGGTGGGCATACCCACCAATCAATCTCTTTTTTTTCGTTCAGCCAAGAGGCTGCATGAAAAAAAAAAGATTACAATATATGTCCAGTATGTTGCTGGACTTTGAATGGTTATACCAGAATGATGCCTGCAGGTTTAGGTATCATCTTGGTATCATTCTTTTCAGCCAGTGATCGGCTTTCATGTAAAAGCAATTCTAGCGGGTAATTAGCCTCTAGACTGCTTTTACAAGCAGTGGGAGGGAATGTCCCCCCTCCCGGATATAAACCGCGCCATTGGGAAATTGGGAAAGCATTTTATCACACCAATCTTGGTGTGGTCAGATGCTTTGAGGGCAGAGGAAAGATCTAGGGTCTAATAGACCCCAATTTTTTCAAAAAAAGAGTACCTGTCACTGCCTATTGCTATCATAGGGGATATTTACATTCCCTGAGATAACAATAAAAATCATAACAAAGAAAAAAAAATGGAAGGAACAGTTTAAAAATAAAAATAAAAAAGCTAAAAAAATAAAAAAAAAAACAAAAAAAAAAAAAAAAAAAAAAAAGCACCCCTGCCCCCCCTTCTCTTGCGCAAAGGCGTACACAAGCGTTGGTCTGGCGTCATATGTAAACAGCAATTGCACCATGCATGTGAGGTATCACCGCGAAGGTCAGATCGAGGGCAGTAATTTTAGCAGTAGACCTCCTCCGTGAATCTAATGTGGTATCATGTAAAGGCTTTTAAAGGCTTTTAAAAATGTATGTAGTTTGTCGCCACTGCGTGTTTGTGCGCAATTTTAAAGCATGTCGTGTTTGGTATCCATGTACTCGGCCTAAGATCATATTTTTTATTTCATCAAAAATTTGAGCAATATAGTGTGTTTTAGTGCATTAAAATAAAAAAAAAGTGTATTTTTTCCACAAAAAATGCGTTTGAAAAATCGCTGCGCAAATACTGTGTGGAAAAAAAAAATGCAACACCCACCATTTTAATCTGTAGGGCCTTTGCTTTAACAATATATATAGTGTTTGGGGGTTCAACGTAATTTTCTTGCAAAAAAAAAATATGTTTTCATGTAAACAAAAAGTGTCAGAAAGGGCTTTGTCTACAAGTGGTTAGAAGAGTGGGTGACGTGTGACATAGGCTTCTAAATGTTGTGCATAAAATGCCAGGACAGTTCAAACCCCCCCCAAATGACCCCATTTTGGAAAGTAGACACCCCAAGCTATTTGATGAGAGCAATGTTGAGCCCATTAAATATTTTTTTTTTTTTTGTCCCAAGAGATTGAATAATGAAAAAAAAAAAATATATATATTTTTTTTTACAAAAAGTTGTCACTAAATGATATATTGCTCAAACATGTCATGGGCATATGTGGAAATACACCCCAAAATACATTCTGTTGCTTCTCCTGAGTACGGGGATACCACATGTGTGGGACTTTTTGGGAGCCTAGCTGCGTACGGAACCCCAAAAACCAATCACCGCCTTCAGGCTTTCTAAGGGTGTAATTTTTTTATTTCACTTCTCACTGCCAATCACAGTTTCGGAGGCCATGGAATGCCCAGATGGCATAAAACCCCCCAAAATGACCCCATTTTGGAAAGTAGACACCCCAAGCTATTTGCTGAGAGGTATTGTGAGTATTTTGCAGATCTCGCTTTTTGTCACAAAGTTTTGAAAATTGAAAAAAGAAAAAAAAAAATTTTTTTTTTCTTTACTTTCTTCATTTTCAAAAACAAATGAGAGCTGTAAAATACTCACCATGCCTCTCAACAAATAGCTGGGGGTGTCTACTTTCCAAAATGGGGTCATTTGGGGGGGTTTTGTGCTATTTTGGCATTTTATGGCCTTCGAAACGGTGATAGGTAGTGAGGAGTGAAATCAAAAATTTGCACCCTTAGAAATCCTGAAGGCGGTGCTTGGGTTTCGGGGCCCCGTACGCGGCTAGGCTCCCAAAAAGTCCCACACATGTGGTATCCCCATACTCAGGAGAAGCAGCAAAATGTATTTTGGGGTGCAATTCCACATATAACTATGGCATGTGTGAGCAATATATCATTTAGTGACAACTTTTTGAAAAAAAAAAAAAATCTTTTTTATTTTTGTCTTTATTCAATCACTTGGGACTAAAAAAAAAAAAAATATTCAATGGGCTCAACATGCCTCTCAGCAAATAGCTTGGGGTGTCTACTTTCCAAAATGGGGTCATTTGGGGGGGTTTTGTACTTCTCTGCCATTTTAGCACCTCAAGAAATGAAATAGGCAGTCATAAATTAAAAGCGGTGTAAATTCCAGAAAATGTACTCTAGTTTGTAGACGCTATAACTTTTGCGCAAACCAATAAATATACGCTTATTGGCATTTTTTTTACTAAAGACATGTGGCTGAATACATTTTGGCCCAAATGTTTGACTAAAATTGAGTTTATTAGATTTTTTTTTATAACAAAAAGTAGAAAATCTCTTTTTTTTTCAAAATTTTCGCTCTTTTTCCGTTTATATCGCAAAAAAAAAAAATCACAGAGGCAATCAAATACCATCAAAAGAAAGCTCTATTTGTGGGAAGAAAAGGACGCAAATTTCGTTTGGTTACAAAATTGCATGACCGCGCAATTACCAGTTAAAGTAGTGCAGTGCGAAATTGAAAAAAGACCTCTGGTCCTTTGGCTGCCAAATGGTCCGGGGCTGAAGTGGTTAAATCAGAGTCAATGGCTTGGTATTTTGGACAGCTATTTAGCTAAGATAAAATTCCCAAAACATGTCCTGAAGTCCCTGAGCATGCCCAGAACAACTCAAATGCAGCTAGCACAAAATACGCCACCCCCTGTCCAAAATTAAGCACAGCATCCAGCATGCTACAAAATTACAGATGGAACAAACACCCCCCCCCCCCCGTTCCAGGGGGGGCAAACAAAGAACCTAACATGGGCAAAAGTTATAAAACAAGTACCATTGCAGTCTATGGGAATTGACTTGTTAATTTTGCGAGTCCCCACTTGTCCCCCGCTTATATTCTAGTTATTGGCCTTAAAATGGGTATGGGGGCCCAGGTCCCACCCTGAGGGACATATATCAATGTCACTAATTTGGACAACCCAAAAACGAAACAAGGAGAAGTGCCTTTAAAAAATGCAAAATTGCTTAAAAGCTAGTAACTTGGGGGGGGGGCTTACTCTGCCTGTAAAGTGGTGCATCTGTAGCATGTATCCAAAATGCTGCTTCAAAGATGTACGGCTTTAGAGAAAACTTACAAATCTACATTGCAGCTGCAAGATTTTAACCCAAAACAAAAAATATCCTGTCCCCCCGCCCCCCCCCCCCCCCCCCAATACATACCAGGCCATTTGGGTCTGTTAAGGCTTAAAATGGGAACACCCACGTGAAAAATACCACATCAAAAACTAAAAAAATATTGTGGGGGTGGATGCTTGGGGGCAGGAGGGGCTCCAGTACCCCAAAATTCAACCACCTTGTTCCCATATTCAGGGGGACAATGGCATCTGGGGTTGTGGGGGGCTGCAGACAGAGGGCTTTACGAATGTGGAAAGCCCCCTTAAACTAGTGGGTACAAGGTGCTTTGTGGTTGGTATTAGACTGAGCCCAACATGCCCCAAGGGCAGCCAGCTATGTTGAGTGCATGTGGCCTTGTATGGTTCAGGAGGGGGTTGGGCGATCGCTCTTCTCGCCCCTTTCCTAGCTAGCCCTGTTGTATGCTCTGAAAAAGGATGTGGTTTGGATTGGTGAAGGCAGCTCACAGCCTTTTGAGAATGAGAGGGTTTTAATGATAAAAAACCATCAAGGTAACAAATAAAAGTGATCACAATTAAAAGAAAAGCAATAGGTAAAACCTGGCCCGACGCGTTTCGTGTAATACACACTTCAACTGGGGCATCTGATGCATTTTTTATCATTAACACCCTCCAATTTTGACCTGCACCATTGGAGCCCCTTGTTTTCTTTTTCTTTGCTTTTTTGGTTGATTAATACCTGGGGAGTATCCGATGCAAGTTCTTACCACATTTGATGTGGCAATAGAACGCCATTCCAGTCTCCTGTTCTGCTGTGGATTCCTTCTTCTGGGTTTGCGGTTCCAGCTGTCGAGTTGTGAATTGCATCCTACTTTGGCTGACTTGGATTTGACCGTCCTCATCCCCTTGGAAGACCCGAGACAAGACCGGCTGATTCCACCAGCCCATCCTCAAAAGTCCAGTGAATGCACAGGCTGTCAGCTGTTCGAGCCTTCCCATGCCCCCATACTACTATATCCCAGAAAGTGTTCATGAGAAGATCCTTCAAGATACCCGTTTCCTGTTTTCACTATTGGTTGTTTTTTGGGACTTTCTCATTTTGATTGTGTTTACACCAATTGATTTATCACATTGGACTTTTTATGATTAGTTCATCACATAGAGTAGTTTCTGTGTATTATTATTCATTTGTTTTTTATAAGTATATTTATTTATATTTTGATCACAGTGCTACACTTTCATCTCCATTGCACTTTGAATTTTTGTCACATTCTAGTGTAGTAGCTATATTATTTTAGCACATATTTTGTGTTTTTCAACGAGTTTAGCGCAATTACTTTCCTTCCATTCACAAGTTTAGAGGTGCACCCGTTCAACCTACGCAATTGCATGAACGTTGCTTAACATTTACTAAGATTTTGGCTGTGCAGTGAACAAACACATGTGAACGAGCACAACAGACGCTTGCGCATGCGCAGTGCTTACATTGATCTCACGCAGTTCTAAACGTACTTGCAGGCACAGCAGACTTTCTCTGAAAAAGTTACTTTCTCATTCTATTTTGGGCATATTTGTTACTTGGACAGTTGTTACTAAACTTCCTCACATCACCTCATAATATTGGCACCTCCATCTTCTGTCAATATTGATTTGGAGATGCCATGTGCCATGTCCATAGTGGCGCACAGATTGCATTCTCACGTGCGCCGAGATCGCTATAGTAAATGGGAGATTCGCGCTCTGTTACCGGCGCACCATTTTCGAAAATATAGAAATGTGCGTTGCACCTCGCCGTTCGCCTCTATTGATAGCTTTCGTAAATCACCTCCATAGTGTCTGGTACCACATTCATAAGAAAGTGTGCTTTCCTGAAACGCACAAATGTGAACCTAGCCTTAGATCTGTAGCAATTCATATGTTTTTCAAGTGGATTTTCATCTTCTTATCAATTGTAAAGGAAACATTGAATTTACATGTTAACAGGTCAGAATGTTGTTAGTGATACTTATGACATACCAAAATAATTATTTGTGAAAATTTTTTTTCAGAGAAACAAAATAAAGAAAATCAAGGCGTTTATATGGTCTTTACAAAGGTACTTGTAAGAATTAAATTGTGACTTGGTGCCAAAATGAAAGTTTTAAAAAAGAAATAAAAATGTCATTATATGGATCACTGTTGCGAAAAAATATGGAATTCCTATAACTCTGTGTAATTAATACTTGTAATGATTTTATTCAACATTTATATGCACACTAAGCTGTCCGGCAAAACAAAACCAACAGGCAGTATGACACACAGATGTGATGAATATCACACAATATAAATATCTCTTGACATATCGTTGGTTTTGTTCCATGACATCACAGTGCATGTATATTATTGATTGTATTTGCTTTTTCCTTGGACGGCACATACTCATTTGTCTCTTCTTTTAGACATCTTTTTTGCATAGTTGGCATGACAATAGTGTCAAAAGTGTATATACAGTAGGAGAGTTCTTCTTGAGACGAGAGATCTGGTGGGTGGATTTTTAAAGGGAATGAGTACACAATGGTATGTTATGTATTCATATCGGTACCCTCAAAGGGTCTCCCCTACTAGTGCAGAGGCTGCCAGCACATACAACATTCAAGCACACTGACACATGGAACAGTCTAGACTAATGTCTGTGATCTATTGCTATAAACTTTAGCAATGGAGGAGGGTGTAGGGCAGTGATGGTGAGCCTTGGCACACCAGCACATACAACGTTCAAGCACACTGACACATGGAACAGTCTAGACTAATGTCTGTGATCTATTGCTATAAACTTTAGCAATGAGGGAGGGTGTAGGGCAGTGATGGTGAACCTTGACACACCAGATATTTTGGAACTACATTTCCCATGATGCTCAACTACACTGCAGAGTGCATGAGCATCATAGGTGTAGCGGCCATAACCCTCGATGGGGCGGCCTTGACTTTTGGGCTTACCGGTTACCTCCGCTTGGCTTTGTCCTCCAGATCTAGGGGTTCCCAGAGTTAGTACCCAATCACTTTGCACGCTGACACCATAAAAGTCCTTTTGAAAGGTTTTTATTTGCAGGTGTAAAATCCAACAGACACAGTCACATGTGGGAACAGAGAGCAAGGATGAAGAAAACTCAGGCAACTTGAACTGCTAAGTATACAAAAGTCTCTATTAGCCAACCCAGAGAGTAGCCACTCGCAGCTGGGCGCTTCCAAGCTGAACAAATCTCTAGCCAGAGATTATGGCAGTCAGAACTTGAATAACGAAATTTGCACAGTCTTTAACCTTGATTTAAAGCAGTACCTTTCCTCAGTACCTGGAACGTTATCCGTCTCCTTGACAGTATTGGGGAAGCATGGATTCTCTAGTGTCCTTGACAACCCAGTAACCAGGCACTTCTCAGGATGCCAGCTTGTTGGCCCTCCTCCGAAGAGTCCTCCCCCGGTCGCTTACACGAGCTGCGGTGCCCCTCCAAGTTGATAGCACACCCGGACGCCTTGAATCCTCCCTCAGTTACTGCGCCTCAGACCAGCCGGTTCCAAAACTCGGGAACAGATGGATCCTTGCCCCAGACCAAGCGGGTCTGTGGGGCCTGTCGAACCAAACATGTTGCGGGGTGGCACACACTCCCCTGACCTCTCGGGGCTACCCCGTTCCAGATCCAGGAAACAGGCAGCTCTGGCCTAACGAACCCCAAACACGTGACTCCAGCATCTTAAGTACCCTTCCCCAGACTCCTCAGCGGGGCCAAACGCACCCACTGATTGGCTCAGAGGAATGCCGGTACCCAAACCATCCAACCAGGCCTGATTCTAAGCCTGTCATGTGTACTTCACCGCACACATGATCAGGCAGAACCCCGACACAGCCCAGCCAAACTGATGCCAAAGTTTCCCTATCCAATTAACTCTCAGAACCCTTTTACTATTCTGAGAGACAAAAATAACTAAATTTACAATAGCGGACACCTAGGAAAGGTGTCACCGCTACATAGGAAATGTAGTTCCAAAACATCTGGGGTGCCAAGATTCACCATCACTGGTGTAGGGTATAGGATACTTTAGACTATAAGGTTCAATAAGAGGACACTCTTCACTGTGTTACAATCTTCAGAAGCAATTCTTCTCCCTCACTTCAGATTACATTCCCCTTTTCGAGTGACTAGAGAAACGTCAATATTTAGGGACCCCGTGAAAGATGAACTACTTAGCCCAGATATCCCAATAGCACACAGTCACCAGGATCTTGTGGAACAGTCAGTATTCGCAAAACCAAGGAGCACCTGTGCCCATTCAGCTTCCTCCAGGTGCCTTCTAGTGAGGTTCTGCAGACTGGATCCCTCAGGTGATACTTGGGGTGTGGAAGTCAACCTTAGATGTAAGTCCTTTAGCTTTGCCACAGCTACAGAGATACATAGTTATTCTGGTTGAAAAAAGGCACTAGTCCATCTAGTTCAACCAACAAATAGAAAAGAAAACACACACACAGAAATGCACAAATAGAATATCTACATGTAGAGTACACTATCCTATACCCACAGTTTATCCAGAGGAAGGCAAAAAAAAAAAAAAAAACACCAATAAAGCATGATCCAATTTGCTCCAGTGGGGGAAGAAAATTCCTTCCTGATCCCCAAGAGGCAATTGGACATTCCCTGGATCAACGTTACCTATAAATATTAGTATCCAGTTTTATTATTAGGAAATAACCCAGGCCTTTCTTAAAACATTCTACTGAGCTGGCCAGAACCAACTCATGAGGAAGTCTATTCCACATTTTCACATCTCTTACTATGAAGAAGCCTTTCCTTTGGAGATTAATTTTCTTTTGTTCCAGATGTAAAGAGTGTCCCCTTGTCCTCTGTGATACACTTAAGGTGAATATCGCTACACCGAGTTCACTATATGGACCACTTATTTATTTATACATGTTAATCATATCCTCCCTTAATCTCCGCTTCTCACGAGAGAATAAATTCAATTTAGCTAATCTTTCCTCATAGCTAAACTCCTCCGTGCCGCATTGCTTCTCCATAGCTGAGATCTTGATGAACAGTAACTGGACTTGGTGGGGAATCCCCACACTGGTGGAATCTCTTCTATAGGAAGACCCCGCTACTCTGGAGTTTACACTATTTATCGGCCTCTCCAGCCACCTACTGGGCCAACTTTTCCAGGAATTGGCTGATGCTCAATAAATATTAAGCTACATGTTTGACTCTCCTTTCCCTATGTTCCAGAACCAGAAGCCTCCATAAGGCAGGGGGGAATAGTCAAACCTGCAGCCTAAATAAATCACCCGCTGCTTCTATGACTACAAAGGAGTAACCCAAAAGAAAAAATAAATTTGCCTAACATCTTAGCAGCCTATGCAGGTGGGTGCCACATATTTTTGTACAATAAATGGACTTACAGCGGAGGTACGCCCACCGCTGCAAAAATTAAAAGCCAGCAGCTACACATACTGCAGCTGTTGACTTTTAATAATAGGACACTTACCGGTCCTGGAGTCCCGCGATGTCGGCACCGCAGCTGATGTTTCCATCAGCTGTGGGGAGCTGCCGCTGCCATTGCACGTAAGGGAACACGGCAGTGTAGCCTTATGGCTTCACACTGGGGAACCCTACTGCGCTTGCACAAGGCTCCTCCCTCCTACTGGCCCTGCGACAGGGAGAGGAGGAGGGAGCCTAACGGTGACGTCGATAGCCGCGGCCGTGGCTCCCAGGAGTGGGAACAGGATAACTGTCAAAGAAGGTATCCTGTCGTCGTCCCCCCCCCCCCCCCCCCCCCCCCGCCCCCCCCCCCCCCCCCCCCCGAAAGGTGCCAAATGTGGGCAGGAGGAGACAAATGAGCAGAAGTTCCACTTTAAACTCCACTTTAATATGGGGACATGGCTATTATAATGTCAATGGTTTTCTATTTGGTAGTTTATATTAATGTATTAGTTTTTTATGGTATATGTCTGTTGAAGTCCAAAGTCTTCAACAATGTTTCTCAATCTTTGTTCACTCAAGGCACCCTTTAACATTATGCTCAAGGCACCTTATTGTAAAATGTAAAAAAAAAAAGAAACAAATAGTTTTACATAACACCGCAACATCCACACACGTTGGACCCCAGCATTAGATGTTATTTATTCTTACACAACAAATAAACCTTTGCACACTAGTACTGACCAGTATTCCAATGTTTCTCTTTTCCCTCAGTTTCTCTCCCTCACTCAGCTGATGGGACCCCAGTGATGGCAGAGGGGGGCAGGGACAAGACAAACAAGGAGCCCCCGATGTGCTCTTTATCAGCACATAAGACAAAAAAGGGAAATTGGGACTTTAAATGAGGTTGTTGACTCGTGTAAATAAATGTAATAAGATTTTATTGTAGGAGTAAAAATTATATAAATACATAATGATAGTAAATTTCATACAAGAAAGTCCATGAGTAAATGTTATCATATCTGTACATATGCAAAATAGCATCATCAATAATAGTAGATTTCATATAAAAAATGAAAAATATAAAAATCAGCCCATAACAGCATTGGTTTATATAACGCCAATTGCTGGTTGTAATGCAGCACAGTAAAAACATGTGACTTTGTGTAGCAAAAAAGCAGACTTGATTCACTTGCTGGCTTGGGAAAATTTTGGGCGAGCTTTTAGGAATTTTGCCAAGGCACCGCTGAAGAACCTAGAGTGCTGTGGCACCCTGGTTGAAAAAGGCTGGCTTAGAAGTCTGAAGTGTTTTCCCTTTTGGTTTTCCCTTTTTGGTCATCGTAAGTAAGGGATTTGTAGGTGGCTTGTGTTATGTATGTAGTCAGTTGGAAGGAGCAATGGCAGCCTTGGCACTCAGATAGTCCCTTTAACTTATTTGATATGTGGTCACATTATATTCTGCAGGGAATGAAGAAGAATTCGACAATTCCACGTGTCTCTTTATCTGTTCTGGACTTGGCCACACACAATCACACCAAAGTCCAACGGATTTGAACGTGATGACGTACGACCGGACTAGAATAAGGAAGTGCATAGCAAGCAGCCAATAGCTGCCCTAGCGTCGTTTTTTTTGTCCGTCGGACTAGCATACACATGAATGGATTTTTCGGAATTCTCTACACACGATTGGAAAAAGTCCAATCGGATTTTGTTGTCTGAAAATTTTAGAGCCAGCTCTCAAACCTTTTCCGTCGGAAATTCCGACGGAAAAAGTCCGATAGAGCCCAGACACAATCGGATCTGACTTTTTCCGTCTGAATTTCCGATCGTGTGTACGGGGCATTACACTACTTGACTAGCTGCACAGTCAAATACGCACCTAACCACCTGCCCCCCAGACTCTGTTCCCTCGCAATGGCCACCCTCTGGCTCCATTGCCTGGAGCGGTGTGTTTTTCTTTTGGTTTCTGCTTGGATATCTCATCTCTACACCATCTCGGCACAGGTTGTGTTGTACATATACACCTTTATTATGTCAGTCAGTCAGACTGCACAGGATACCAGCCGGACTTTCAGACACACTACAGATAACCCATTTAGAACCAATGCCCGTGATACGCTGCAAAACAACTTGGATGGCAATTTGGGTTCCGCCAGACTTCTGTTTCGCCATCTTGAAAAAGCAATGATCAAAGAGATTAGGGTGTTTTGGGATAAGAGTGTTCTGTCTGAATATGTGGCTTTGGAAAGGATCCCGAGGGGTCTCCGTATTAAAAAGTTTTCTACCTTTGAGCTCCACGATGAAAAGCATAAGAGTAAATGGACTGACACTCTGTCTGAATGTTTTATTTCTCTTATGAAGATTATCATCTCATCAAATAATAAAGAGATAGAAATATTACAGAGTGAAATTTCAACTTTACAGGAGGCTATCAAGCTACTACAGAATACGGCTGATTTCACTGACTTGGATGCAACACTAAATGACAGATTCAACAAATTGGAAAATTACATAATCGAAACAAAAAAAGAGAAAATGTTTCAAGATAAATTGGATTACGATACCAACACTGTATATGTGTGGAAACGGCAATGTCATTGGGGACAAACATCAGGGAAACATGTCAGTTTTTCTGACACTGAAGTGGACTATGTCCCCTTTGATTCGGACCACTCCACTACACAGTCAGTGGGCATGGATGAGCTGGGAGTTTTAATACACCTAACCTGTCAAAAAATGGGGCACATAAACAGAAACTATCCTGTCAAAAAATGGGCCACAAATCCCACAAGAAAAAGTTAAACAAAGGCACCAAAAAACAAGAAGGGGACGAAAAACAGGGCGAGGAAGAAGGTAGCAGTCGTTACCTACTCCGGACCTCTCTCAGGACATGACAGGTCCTAGCAACGTTCTGAATCTCTCTGATATAATTCTTTCTTCAGAAGAGACCTCTCTCTTGTCCAAAGGCCTGAATTTTTAGAGAGACATTTTAATATTTTTGAAACTATCCTTGACATTAAGAAATGTATTAGAAATGGGGCCCTCAGAAAACATTATTACAATGATCATGTGTTAGATAATCAAGGGACCTTAGATATGTCTATGTCTGAATTGGGTTGTGATATTGCTGATGATCAGGATATTTTCTTTTATGTCACCCCTGGATAAAAATGACAAGAGGGGGGATGTTTTGTTAAGCCCCATACACACGGTCGGATTTTCCGATGGATTCTGTCCTATCGGACAATGTTGTCGGAAATTCCGACCGTGTGTAGGCACCATCGGACAGTTTCCATCGGATTGTCCGACGGACAAAGTTCTATCTCCTGCTGGATAGATTTTCCGACAACAAAGTCCGATCACACCAATTCCGATCGTGTGTATCGAATTCCGACGGACAAAGTGCCACGCATGCTCAGATCACATTACAAGACCAAAGCTATTGGCTACTAGCCCCTACGTAGTCCCGTCGTACGCAACAAACGTCACCACGTTTAGAATGATCGGATTTTCCGACAACTTTGTCCGACCGTGTGTATGCAACAGCAGTGTCGGACTAAATCCGTCGGACCAAATCTGATGGATTTGGTGGTTGGATTTTCCGACCGTGTGTATGGGGCTTTATCCTTTAGGGAACAATGTGCTTTGGGAGATTTGGAACAGTTATCATGGGAAGGGACAGTTGGGAGTCCAAAGAGGAATGGGTCCGCATGTCTACCTTCAAGTTGAATTACCAAAGGTTCAGATTTTTATCCAATCAATGCACGATGCCCTGAAATGGATACATTTCAAAAGATTGTTGAGAGAGTTCTCACTACACTATGCATACAATCTTCTTTGGGTAGTTCGGTGAGACAAGATAATCTCTCCAAACAAGAGAGAAAAGCGTTTAAAATTCTAGAAAATGTCAAAACAATAATCATCAAAAATTCTGATAAGGGTCTGGTGGTGGTAATGGGAGTTGAACAGTACAGGTGTGAGGCCAAGAGACAGTTATCTGACCAGGACACATACTCTAGACTCAATGGAGATCCCACTAAAAAGTATAAACTGCTGCTGACTAATTTAGTCAATGAGGGGGTGTCCTTGGGTATTTTTGACAAGAAAATGGCATCCAACCTGATTCCAGAGTATCCAGTATCCCCTATTTGTCACCATCCACCAAAAACCCATAAAGGGTTAAATCCATTACATGGTAGACTGATCATTGCAGGTATTGGCTCCTTAAATGAGAAACTGGGTGAATGGTTGGATAGTGTTTTACAGCCTTTCCAGCTATCTTAAAGATACAAATCATCTTTTAAGCGTTGTAAATTATATGGTATGGGATAACAATATTTTATGGATTACGTGTGATGTCTCAAGCCTACACTCCTGCATTCCCCATGAAAAGGCGATAGAAGTGATTGCCTTTTATTTGGAGCGTGGTACTCATTACAATGCTGAACATAGATTGTCTGTACTGGATGTTCTACAATACTATGCAATGCATACTAGCTCATTATGCCTTTGTCTTGCAGGTGTTAGTTTTTTTTTTTTTTTTTTTAATGGGTTTACAACCACTTTTAATTTATATTGTCCCTTTTATTTCTGTATATGGATGATGGTACCTATTAAAGTGGTTGTAAACCCTTACAAACCACTTTGACCTACAGGTAAGCCTAGATTAAGGCTTACCTGTAGGTCCAAGAAATATCTCCTAAACCTACACGGTTTAGGAGATATTTGCAAAGAGACAGGCACCACTGTCTACGACGCATGCGCCATAGACAGTGGCGCGCAGGCGCACTGGGCGCGCCGCTGCTAACGGCTATATGCCGCGAGTGGTGGCTCCCGTTCGCATGCACAGGAGTGATGTCATCGCGGCTCCGGCAAATCACAGCGCCAGACCTGCGATACCCACAAAGATGGAGGCTCCGTACACAAGGGGACAGCGGTGACATTGCAGGCTCCTGTGTCAGGTGCGATGCATAGTAGCCTATTATGCTTTACCTTTGCAGGGAAACAAAGAGGAAGTAAACCCATCAGGGTTTACTTCCTCTTTAATGGGTATGCGTTTATGAACATCAGATGAGCCACGCATCTTGTGCAATATCCTCTCCTGCACCCTGCGCAATAGGTACTCCTGAGACCTGCACCCTGTACAATATGCTATCCTGGGCCCTGCATGATATGCACTGCTAAGCCCTCCTGCACCCTGTGCAATAGGCACTTTTGAGCCCAGGATCTTACACAATATGCACTACTGAGCGCTACGTTAAAACACTCCTGAACCCTGCACCCTGCACGCATTTATGCGCCCCCCTCACACTTAAGCTGTCCATGCACCATACAATTTTCTTATTCAATTTCCTTTAGATTTACCTTCAACAGTGTAGTACAAGGGCCTGCCTGATTGCATACAAATTAAAAGTGTTTAGATTTGACCTTATAATTACTGTATATGGTTTTGGTAAATCTAAAGGAAATCTATAGAATGAAATTGTATAATGTATGGCCAGCTTAACACCATGGATGTGTGGACATTTTTATTCCCATTGACACTGATGAAGCGCTCTTTTTGCTCTTACCAACAGGTTTCTTCACAGTAAGAGCTGTGAAAATGTGGAATAGACTCCCTGCAGAGGTGGTTCTGGCCAGCTCAGTAGATTGCTTTAAAAAAAGGCCTGGATACTTTCCTAAATGTACATAATATAACGGGGTACTAACATTTATTAGGTAAAGTTGATCCGGGGAAAATCCGATTGCCTCTCGGGGAATCAGGAAGGAATTTTTTTCCCCTGCTTTAGCAAATTGGAGCATGCGCTGTTGGGGTTTTTTGCCTTCTTCTGGATCAACTGTGGGTATAAATTGGGCTATATGATATTTTTTTTTATTTGTGGTTGAACTGGATGGACTTGTGTCTTTTTTCAACCTAACTAACTATGTAACTATGTAACAGCACTGGTGCAGGGGCATTTTCTTTCTTTCAATGACACCCCCGACACAGGGCCAAGGTTGTTTCTTAGATCCCCAAGCAAGAGGTGTAGGATGGCTTTACAGGCTTTTTAATTGGATGAAGTTACTCACTCAGTCCCTTTAGTGAATTCTGAAGCTCAAGTGACTTCTGCACAGACCTCCTGCTGAACAGGTCCCGATCTTGGCTCCCAGGATCAGGGCCGGTTTTAAGGCAGGGCAAAAGGGGCAGCTGCCCTGGGCCCTGTCATTGTTGTGGTGCCCAAAGCAGCTGCCTCATACTTGGCAACTATCCCAGTTTAAATTCCCTTGAGGTTTTAGTCCAGTGCTGTGTCCCGATATATCGGTGTGAAGTTCTGTTACTAATGCTGCCCATCTCTGCCCTATTGTTGTGTACAGATGACTCACCTGCAGACCCTGTGTTTATATGTAAATACTGACATTGATATGTAAATAGTGACGGCATTCATATATAAATAATAGCAGACAGGCAGTATTCATATGTAAATAGAGGCAGTATTCATATGTATATCATGCCCTGGAGGTCATATCCACCATTACCTATACTGAATGCTGCCCACTGGGGAGGTAAAGGGGCTTGCTTGAAAGTCCTGCCTACAACTGTGGTCATTAAGCCTATCTATCATCAGCCTGTTCTGCAAAGGTAAGCAAATTAGTGGGGGGAGGGTAGTGTGGGCGTGCGGAGGTAGGCAGCGAAGGAATTACAGTTTGGGGTGCACAGGTGAGCAAGGAGGGGATGTATAGAGGTAAGTAAGGTGGGTGCAAAGATGAGCAGAGAGGCAAGTAGAGTTAAAGGGGAGGGGGAGTGGAGAGGATGCAGGAGGTTTGGGGTACAGAAGTTAGCATAGGTTTAAGGATGCAAAGGTGTACTGACAGGGTGAATAAAGATGTAGGGCAGCCCATTCATTTCAATGGGCTGCTCTATGCGCTACAAATGAGGAAGAAACTCACAAACCCTTTTCCAAAATCAGTGAGCAGTATTGATGTACAGTAATCTCTAGCAACCAATCAACAAGCAGAAATTATGTGCTGTAACCTCTAGCAACCAGTCAGTGAGTGGTAATGATACACTGTAACCTCTGGCAACCAATCACAATCGCTGTCTGATCTGATTCAGTAAACTGATTTTTGTCTCAAAGCAGGTGGAGAGCCAAACTGCATGGGGAGGCAAACATTTTTTTTTTGCCCAGGGTCCAATCAATATTAAAGACGGCCCTGCCCAGGATGGCTTCAGCTAGGCCTAGCTGAGGGTGGCAAGGGATGCGAGTCTTCAGCTGCTTCTGACCTCTCTCCCCCTCTCTCTGGTACTCCTGCTCTGTCTTCTTCCCAGGACAGGGGCCCCCTATAGGCAGCTGGACAATGGACTCTGCTGCCCTGTTGCCAGACACCAGAAAATGTATAGACTATCTCCCCATCTTCTAGGCTGCCTCCACCCAGGGATTGGAAGAGACTGCATAAATATTTAGGCCTAACCTCTGCTCTTCTGCCCTCCAATTTCTAAAACTCTCCAGCAGTTACAGAAGCCAGGGCGAGGAAACAGAGACTCAGCCCTTGGAGCTCTGAACAGCATAATAACAATAACCTCCAGCTCCTCTGCCTACAGAGGAGCTAAAACTAAATTTTGTGTGACTCTGTGATTCTGCTTTATCCTGGTTCTCCTCCTACCTATCTCAGCGCACTTGCAGTGTCACTTACAACTCCATCTCCTCCGCTCCTCTTCCTCTCTCTGTTGGGGTACCCCAAGGCTCCGTCCTTGGGCCCCTCCTATTCTCGCTCTATACCTCTTCCCTGGGCCAGTTGATAACCTCCCATGGCTTCCAATACCACCTCTACACCGATGACACCTAGATCTATCTCTCCACTCCTCAACTCACCCCCTCGATCTCACAGATCTCAAACTTTCTGAATGACATATCAGTATGGATGTCGCATCAATTTCTCAAACTAAATTTTTCTAAAACTGAGCTTGTTATATTTCCTCCTTCCCAGTCCCCCCCCCCATGACTTTACCATTAAGATCAACAGCACAACCATTGGTCCCTCCGCAAATGCCAGGCTGCTGGGTGTAATCCTTGACCTCTCCTTCAGCCCCCACATACAATCACTGGCTAAATCCTGCCGCCTTAACCTCCGCAACATCTCCAGAATTCGACCCTTCCTGACTAATGACACCACAAAGCAACTTATTCACTCCTTGATTATTTCCCGCCTTGACTACTGCAACTCTCTCCTTAATGGCCTACTCTTACGCAGGCTATCCCCCCTTCAGTCTATTATGAATGCTGCGCCAGACTAATACACCTCACTAATCGATCCGTGACTGCTGCCCCTCTCTGCCAATCCCTTCACTGGCTTCCCCTACCTCACTGTATAAAATTCAAAATGCTAACCATAACATACAAGGCCATCCACCATCGCCCCCATCTACATCACCAACCTCATCTGCAGATATCACCCAAATCGTCCCCTCCGCTCCTCCCTGGACCTCCTGCTCTCTAGCTCCCTTGTTACCTCCTCTCATGCTCGCCTTCAGGACTTCTCCAGAGCCTCTCCCATCCTCTGGAACTCCCTGCCCCGGTATATCCGATCAGCCCCTACCCTGTCCAGATCCCTGAAAACTCACTTATTTAGGGAAGCCTATCCCACACCCACCTAACAACCCCATCAAATCATTCCCCGCATCTATTACCTTTTGTACCACCACCCCCTCCCTTTAGAATGTAAGCTCTAGGAGCAGGACCCTCCTGTCCCTTCTGTATTGAACTGTACTGTAATTGTGCTGCCCCCCCTCTACATTGTGAAGCGCTGCGTAAACTGTTGGCGCTATATAAATTGTGTATAATAATAATAATAATACATTTTCCTACTCACTGTAAAATAAAAATAATATAATAATAATTAAAGGTCAGTAGCTTTTGTAAATCTCCAGTAAACTCTAATGTGACTCTTCCTACTCAGAGCAACAGCCTACTGCATAACAGACTCAAAAGGACATAAATGTACAGAAATGTACGTGGTATCTCGTGTCTGAGCAATTATTATCAGTAAATGGATATATTTAAAAGCGTAAACTGCCACAGATGTGTCTCATTTCAGTTTTATTGTTAACATTTCTAAGTTGCTGATTTTAATTTCTACTTGGGCATATTTTTTTAAATCAATAGCAATTCATGCTTACACATGTGACATTGATTGACACATTTTGGCAATCAGTTATGTTATTGACTTCGGCTGTTATTCTTCTGCTAACATGATTCTCTGTTCTCCGTTTTTATTGCCTAACATATAACAACTTTGGCTATGTTTTATAAAACTATCAATAATGTTATTGCTGCTTCCTATATTATAGATTGGATTCATTAGGATAGGCCACATCTTGGTTTCATCTCATGTCCAAGCGTAGCTCAAACTGTCTTAATAGTCATGGTAAATTCTTAATATTTATTGAAAAGAGAAAATTGGTCTGAAATGGTTTTCTCCATTTTAGTTGATGTGGGTCAGGGATCAATACCATGCTAGATCTGGAATACTAAGAAGGACACCATAGGAGGTTTCTGTTTACCCTGGCACCTATATTACATTTAAAAAATATATAAAATAAGCTCTTTATGCTTGGTTTATTGGTATTCTAGGGACTGTTGCAGCTATTATATCTTGAATACTAGACCCCAATCAATATAGTGCAAAAAAAAGTGTGATTTCCCTTTAAAGCATATACATTACCTTAATGGTCAGTCAAACATAATATAAAATGCTGGTGCTCTGTACTCGTAAACAACTGTGAATTAAAGGTGCTCCATTGGACATCTCCAATCCCAGAAGATGCCAGTTGTGCAGAAATTACGTAGTTACATTAGTAGTTAGTCTGGTTGAAAAAAGACACAAGTCCACCTAGTTCAACCAATAAAAGGAAGAAAATAAAATCATATATAAACAATCCTATACCCACAGTTGATCCAGAGAAAGGCAAAAAAAAAAAAAAAACAATAAAGCATGATCCACTTTACTACAAGGAACAAATTCCTTCATGGTCCCCCAAGAGGCAATCAGATATTCCCTAGATTAACTTTACCTATAAATGTTAGTATCAAGTTATATTATGTACAGTTCAAAGAATCCAGGAATTAGATTTAAGCCCTCCAATTTAGCCACAGCTACATAGTTAATCTGGTTTAAAAAGTTCAACCAACAAACAGAAGAAAAAAAAAAACACACACACACAAAACAAATAGAAAACCTCCATATATACTATCCTATACCCACAGTTGATCCAGAGGAAGGCAAACACACCACACCAATAAAGCATGATCCCATTAGCTTCAGTGGGAGGAGGCTTCCTTCCTGATTCCCCAAGAGGCAATTGGATATTCCATGGATCAACTTTACCTATAAATATCAGTATCCAGTTATATTATGTACATTTAGGGAAGAATCCAGGCCTTTCTTAAAGGGGTTGTAAAGGTAAATTTACAACCTATGCATTCTATTCTATACATTAAGGTGAAAAAACATCTGACTATACCGCCCCCCCCCAGACCCCCGTTTTACTTACCTGACCCCATGAAAGTCCCACGCTCGCCCCCGACGTTCGCTTCGCCGTTCACCCTGGCCCTTGATTGGCTAGAGTGGATGGATTGAAAGCAGCACAGCCATTGGCTCGCCTGTGAGCCGCCATCTTGACTTTTATCACCGTTTTGATACCTCATGTATATCCTTTGCTGTCCTGGCCATCATCCCAAAAAAAACCCAGAGGGGGCGAATGGGATAAAATCATTCTCCAACGAGAAACTCTCTGGATAGAAAGACTTAAAGATTACAGTACTATATAAAAAAAAAATACACATCCCCTTTGTCCCTAGTGGTCTGTCCAGTGCCCTGCATGTCTGCGGCAACTCGCTCACCAGGCCTCAATGAAACTCAATCTTATAAATGTTTCTTATAGAAGCCTGATCTACCATAATATACCACTGGATGGCAGAACATTTGGGGCCATACATGGTGACCAGATAACCTGCAAAGGCCAACTATCTGTACAATTCTAGCATTGGCCAATATCATGTCCTTGGGTCTATTCTAGTCAGTGCGTTGTTTTGTGAAGATGGGTTTAAAGATTGACCTTCTAAGTAGGATTTGACAGTAGGGACTATTACTCTCTGAGTCTGTCCTATCTATATTTAGATATCTATGTTTCATGATTGTTTGGGAATTTAGCAACCCAGAATCCTCTGCTGCTTTCCCTATTTAGATTTGAATTGTGACTACTATATAAAAGTAAATAGAATATGACTGCTGTCTATGGTCCCTTCTATGGGTATCTAAATAATATATGCTGTACCCATTGTTAAGTTGTTTTTTGGTTCTTGCTGTGCGTGTTTTTAGTTTTGCCATGGTCCCCCATATTGCATTGGAGGACTTTGTCAAAATGCACAGCGAACAAAAATTATTTTTGTTGTTATTATCATTTTTGAGTGCTCTATTTGTGCCTTGATGCCCTGGCCCGTTGCTGCGGGGGATGGGAGGGGGAATTTGTCGGTCGGATTAGCCCGGGTGGAATTTCTCTTATGTGCGGAACCAATGTGGGGACATTTGGTTGACGGGTGCAGCCGTTCTGTGCCGCACATCCGGTTCTCTCTCTCCTGACGGATGTGCGGTGATTGACGGGGAGCCGCTGTCCTTGGTTGGCAGCGTGTTTCCCGCCTCTGCTGCTGACGTAGGGCCCCATCGGCACTACGGCATCAGGATCGGGCGCATGCGCAGTAGCCTTCGGCCGGAAAGGGAGGGATGGGCTATTTGTTTCCACACGCCCCCTTCCCTTTCGGAGCCACCTATTTAGGTGCCAAACGCTGTATCACCATCGCCGTAGGACTCAGTGCTGTTTAGCACTTATCACTGGAAGGTTGCTGTTTCTCTTGGTTCCTCTCTCCTCACACAGGTATGAGCCATACTTGCTTTATTTAAGGGACTAGCATTTTGTAACTTAAATGCTTTCATCGTAAGCCTCAAAAATCTCTAGTGGGAACCCTTCATTAGATTTACCCCAAATATTTTGTAACTTTTACAGGCTATACGACCCTGAATTATCATGGAGCCGTATACAGATTACTCCGCTGTGTGCAGCCACATACTAACCAAAAAGGATGTTCTTCCTTTGAGTATGGAATCAATATCATTTTTACGAGCGAAATTACCAATATTGCTACCATAGACAGCCGTCTGATATACCTGAGTATCTTGTCTATTGCCGTTTTTTGATACACATGTCTACCCAACATGTGAACAACAACGTTCTATATTAACAACTCTTCATTTTATTTTTTGCTGGTTACCTTTTAACCACGGTAAGATACGTTGGTTTCCATTTACTTTATGTTAAATGAGTTATGTATGAATACAGGCCTTCTTTAACTGTTATCTTTTGATGTCATTTATTGCATTTACAAACTGGCCCCTGTTGATAAGACATGTAGAACTATAATGAGATGCAGGTGCATCTATCTACATGATTATCGCTTAGCTGGCTCCCATCTGCTTAGCTTTGTCTCTCATTGGTTTGTTCTGCACCCTTCCCGGCTTCTCTCTCCTGGCTGCTCCCCGCTCCCCCCTCCCCGCCGTGCTTCTGGCTAGATTATCGGCACAGGTGTGGACACTTCATTTTAATTAATATATATTGTTTTTTCTTTTCATTTAATTGTAGATTAACATGTGCTGTTTTTGTATTAGTGGTTATTTTCTGTGTATTAAAAAGTATTGTGATATATATTACTATAGAACCAATCGCTCCTCTTAAAAAGCGCGGAACATGTCGAGCAAAGCCCCCTGACTGAAAACGGACCTCTGCATTGGCTTCACCCTGACTATACAAGATTCAACTCCATCTTTATACATCATATACGACATTAATCAATCATTTTGGTTTTGTATTATTTTGTACCAATGTATTGTATTACTAATACTATTTAGGTCTATCTGAAGGGTTTTTAATAGCCGAAGGGGGGGTCTGACTACTACTATTTCTATCTTGATGTTATACATCTACTTTGAGCATACGCAATCATTAATTCATTGCGGTTCTATACTATGCTATACTTTTTAAATAAAAATATTTTTTTGCTATCATCTAGATTTTGTAGTTTTGTGCCTTTAACCTCTAGCCGACCGCCCACTGTCTATTGACGGCGGAGCGGTGCGGCTCTTGTGGCGGGACGCCGTCATATGACGGCGTCTACATTTTGGCCACTAGGGGGCGCGCGCGTGCCGCGGGAGGCACGCGCGCGTGCCCGCCCGCCGTGTAGCTGGGGACCCAATGCGCGTGCCCGGCGGCCGCGATGTCCGCTGGGCACCCGCGATTGCCCAGTAACAGAGCAGGACGTGGATCTGTGTATGTAAACACACAGATCCACGTCCTGTCACTGGAGAGGAGACCGATGGTGTGTCCCTTGTACATAGGGACACCGATCGGTCCCCTCCCCCAGTCAGTCCCCTCCCCCCACAGTTAGAATCACTCATATAGGGAACACATTAACCCCTGCAGCGCCCCCTAGTGTTAACCCCTTCCCTGCCAGTCACATTTATACAGTAATCAATGCAATTTTATAGCAACGATCGCTGTATAAATGTGAATGGTCCCAAAAATGTGTCAAAAGTGTCCGATATGTCCGCCGCAATGTCGCAGTCATGATTAAAATCGCAGATCGCCGCCATTACTAGTAAAAAAAAAATAATAAAATGCTATAAATCTATCCCCTATTTTGTAGACGCTATAACTTTTGCGCAAACCAATCAATATACGCTTATTGCGATTTTTTTTTTTACCAAAAATATGTAGAAGAATAAGTATCGGCCTAAACTGAGGAAAAAATTTGTTTAAAAAAAAAAAAAATTGGATATTTATTATAATAAAAGGTAAAAAATATGGGTGGCGCATGCGCGGCACGGAGAGGAGTAGCAGCTAAAGGAAAGAGCTCCGGCGGCTTCGGAGACAATTAGCACTCCCCGGGACGTTTGAACCTCATATACAGCCTCAAAAGCAACCCATCCCTCCCGAGGGACCATCTGTGCATGCCGGCAAAAAAAGCAAGCTTAAAACCGCTCAGCGGTCCCTAACAAACTATCTCCTAAGAGCTCGGGAACAGGCCGGGATGTCCCAAAATGGCGCCCAGCCAAGGACCCCACCGCGTGAGTCGAACGGTACAGGCCCTCTCCAAAACGATCCAGGTGGACAGTCGGCTCAGTTGACCAAAGCGGACCTTGAAGATAGCCTAGCAGCGATGTATGACAGGCTGGCCAGAAAGTTCCAGGCCGAACTTCAGAAGACGACCAGCACCCTCTCCCAGGAGATCTCCACGCTGGGCAACCGCACCGATCTCCTGGAAGTGAAGCATGACGAGCTTCACCTGGCAGACACAGACCTGAGAAAAGAACACGAATCTCTGGAGGATACAGTTATCCAGCTACAAAATCACATGGAAGACTTGGATAACCGGAACAGGAGGAACAACGTGAGGGTCCGTGGAGTGCCCGAATCGGTAACCGACCTAACAGACGCCATCAACCGGCAGTTCCACTCCCTGTTACCCGAGCTTCCGGAGGAATCGTTCACATGCGACCGGCTCCACCGAGCCCTTCGACCCAAACCTCCACCAGAAAAGCCGCCCAGGGACATCATCATGTGCCTTAAGGACTATTTAATAAAGGAGGAGATCCTCAAGGCTTCCCGCAACACCCCCCGTATTGTGCTGGATGGCTTCCCCCTCCAGATCTACCCGGATATTTCCCCGGCCACCTTGGAGAAGCGAAGAAGGATGAAGGAGATCACATCCGTCCTTCAGTCAGCCTGCATTCGATACCAATGGGGATTCCCGTTCAAGCTGATCATCCCTCACAACGGGACCACCTACATCGCCATGTCGATCAGAGAAGGCAAGGAGATCCTCATCAAACTGGGTCTCATAGAACCTCAGCACGCCGTCCGCCCCCCTTCTACTCCGCGGATCTCACCCATGTGGGGCACCCCTTCACCGCAGAGAGACCGTAGATCCCGCAGACCGCCACCGCTACCAGACTTCTGACCAACTTCAGCTCCATCAGCTCCGGGACGTTTGAACCTCATATACAGCCTCAAAAGCAACCCATCCCTCCCGAGGGACCATCTGTGCATGCCGGCAAAAAAAGCAAGCCTAAAACCGCTCAGCGGTCCCTAACAAACTATCTCCTAAGAGCTCGGGAACAGGCCGGGATGTCCCAAAATGGCGCCCAGCCAAGGACCCCACCGCGTGAGTCGAACGGTACAGGCCCTCTCCAAAACGATCCGGGTGGACAGTCGGCTCAGTTGACCAAAGCGGATCTTGAAGATAGCCTAGCAGCGATGTATGACAGGCTGGCCAGAAAGTTCCAGGCCGAACTTCAGAAGACGACCAGCACCCTCTCCCAGGAGATCTCCACGCTGGGCAACCGCACCGATCTCCTGGAAGTGAAGCATGACGAGCTTCACCTGGCAGACACAGACCTGAGAAAAGAACACGAATCTCTGGAGGATACAGTTATCCAGCTACAAAATCACATGGAAGACTTGGATAACCGGAACAGGAGGAACAACGTGAGGGTCCGTGGAGTGCCCGAATCGGTAACCGACCTAACAGACGCCATCAACCGGCAGTTCCACTCCCTGTTACCCGAGCTTCTGGAGGAATCGTTCACATGCGACCGGCTCCACCGAGCCCTTCGACCCAAACCTCCACCAGAAAAGCCGCCCAGGGACATCATCATGTGCCTTAAGGACTATTTAATAAAGGAGGAGATCCTCAAGGCTTCCCGCAACACCCCCCGTATTGTGCTGGATGGCTTCCCCCTCCAGATCTACCCGGATATTTCCCCGGCCACCTTGGAGAAGCGAAGAAGGATGAAGGAGATCACATCCGTCCTTCAGTCAGCCTGCATTCGATACCAATGGGGATTCCCGTTCAAGCTGATCATCCCTCACAACGGGACCACCTACATCGCCATGTCGATCAGAGAAGGCAAGGAGATCCTCATCAAACTGGGTCTCATAGAACCTCAGCACGCCGTCCGCCCCCCTTCTACTCCGCGGATCTCACCCATGTGGGGCACCCCTTCACCGCAGAGAGACCGTAGATCCCGCAGACCGCCACCGCTACCAGACTTCTGACCAACTTCAGCTCCATAGAGGACCCCCGAGTCCCCTTTACTCCAATTTCTACAAGGCGGCCGGATGATGAAGCTCCCCGGCACAATAGGTTTGCCTTATCTGCTTTTCAACCCCCCTCTTGACTATTTTTTATTTCTCTCTATGTTTTCTGGTTTCTATTTTTATCTTCCCCTTCCTGCCAGGACCTGATGCTTCCCCATCCCTCCTACCCTCATATCCCCTCGCCTACCACCTACCTCGGCTCCCCCTTATACCGCTCCAACGAGCACCCTGTCGGCAGCATCACTGCCACTCTTCTAGAAATGTCTCCGACCCCCCGGGGTTCACTGGTACCCCGATTCGTGCCTACCCCCCTCACACTTGCTCAGTGAGGTACTGTCGCTGACGACCCTCCTCTTTTTGTTAGGACCGGTAGTGAGACCCTGGACGTGGTCTCCCCCTCCTACCTCAAAGCAGTTCCCCACGGCTTGGGAAGCCTCTGTGAGGAGCGAGTGTGAGTAGTGGACATTTTTTTCTAGTCCACTCTATGTACATTTGGTAGTCTGGATGGTCCTATCCACCAGACCCCTTAATGTTTTTGAAGTGTTAAATGTTTCTTTTTTTTTTTGCTGCTAGCTTACCTACACATTACCGACCTACCAATGATGCTATTGTAAGTGAATTGTCATGTTATCTTCTGTTCTCCTACAAGAAGGGTACTGTGTTAATGCATGCTTGTGATACACGGTGGGATGCCCCCTGGCCTCGGTCTCTCAGTGTAAACCATCCAGTCTTGCTCTATAAAAGCCACGAACCCCCACCATGATGGGTTTACATGTAATATCGCACAATGTGCGAGGGTTTAATACCCCTCTTAAAAGGAGAAAAGCATTCCGCTTTTATAAACAACTGGGGGCAGACGTGATAATGCTGCAAGAGACTCATTTCTCCTCTAAGTCTCACCCGAATTTCTTTGACAGGGCTTATAAGCAAAATTTTTACACAACCTTTGAGACCAAGGCTAGGGGGGGTGGCCATCTTTATTAAAAACAATGTCGCCTTTGAAGTCGCTCACACATATAAGGATCCTAGCAGTAGGTTCCTTATCTTACAAGGTCAAATCCAGGGCAAAGCAATCACTATTGCTAATGTATATGCCCCTAACTCGGCACATAGCAGATTTTTCACGGAATTTTTACAAATCCTAGATAGATATATTTCCCCCCACATGATAGTAGGGGGTGACTTTAACACAGTCGCACACCCCTGTCTAGACAGAAGCAGATATACTCACTTTGCCAAAACCTTCCCAAAATCCCTGACCAAAGCCCTCTCCTCCTTACAGCTTATAGACACCTGGAGGGCCCTAAATATAGGCTCCAGAGAGTACACACACTTTTCTAACCCACATGGCAGTTACGCCAGGCTAGATTACATAATGTCCACCCCAATTCTCCTGGCCAATGCTGTAAAAGCGGACATAAAGGTCTGCCCTTGGTCAGACCATCATGTTGTATCCTTTCATACACACCATGTGGGCTTATCCCCCTCCGTAGCCACATGGAAACTAAACGATTCCCTTTTATCTGACCTAGCCACCCGAACCCAAGTAGCAGCTAACATTGAAGAATATTTCCGTTTGAATGACACTGGAGACATATCCCCTCATACCCTGTGGGCTGCCCACAAAGCAGTCTTGAGGGGCCAACTAATTGAAACAGCAGTACGAATCAAAAAACAAAAAATGGATAAAATCAATTCCCTCACCCGAGAACTCCACTTTCTCTACCACACCCATATTAGAGACCAATCTCAACAAACCCAGGCACAGATCACTCAAAAAAGATCAGAACTTGACTCCATACTCTCAGAAAGTACAGAAAAATCCCTCAGATGGACCAAGGCAAGGTTTCTACTACATAGTAATTCAGCCTCGGGCATGTTCTCACGAAAGCTACATCAATCCATCCAACCAGCTCATGTCTACAAACTTAAGAATAAGACTGGCCAACTTGTATCACACCCCAAAGAGGTTCTCCAGATATTTTCCTCATTCTATGAATCCCTGTTTTCCGCCCCTGACTCCCCCCCAGAGACAGGCCTATCCCAGTGGCTAGACTCCCTAAACCTCCCCAAACTCTCAGAGGAACAGCTATCCTCCCTAAATGCCCCCTGCTCCGAACAAGAAATTTTACCTATTATTAAATCCCTAAAATCTTCAACTGCCCCAGGCCCGGATGGATTCACGTCAGTATACTATAAGAAATTTGCTCAATTATTAGCCCCACAACTTTGTAAATTTGTTAACTATACCCTACAAGGACACAACCCCCCCCCCCCCTGAGATGCTCCTTGCCAATATGATACTGATCCCCAAGCCTAATAAAGACCACTCCCTTCCCCAAAACTACAGACCAATCTCGGTCCTGAACAATGACACCAAAATATTAGGCAAAATCTTAGCCAATAGATTAGCCCCAATTATATCATCCCTAATTGGCCCCGAACAAACAGGCTTCATCCCAGATAGGCAGATCACGGACAACATTAGACTGGCAACAAATATAATCCAAGATGCAGACTTATTCTCCCGCAGGGTCATGGTCTTAGGACTCGACATACACAAGGCCTACATAGCGTCCTATGGCCATACCTTGACCGGGTTCTAGAGAAATTTGGGTTCGAAGGTGAATTTGTCCAGGGTTTTAAAGCCATGTATCATAACCCCCAAACTAGAATAAGACTCCCAGGTTGTTCCTCGGAATACTTTTCACTTGGTAGGGGCACCAGACAGGGGTGCCCCCTGTCCCCCCTGGTGTTTGCGCTGGCAATTAAACCACTTGCCAGAGCAATCAACAGCAATCCCAACATAAAGGGATATAGGAAGGAGGAGAGTGAATACAAGATCAGTCTTTACGCAGACGACGTCCTTGTCTTCCTGCCGGACCCTCTAGTCTCCCTCCCAAACCTCCTTACTACACTTCAGACCTTTCATAAATTCTCGGGCCTGGGTATCAATTTGTCCAAATGCTCAGCCCTCCCGATTAACATAGCACAACACACTATCTCCACCATCAATCAAACATTCGGCATTTCTCTATCTAACCCCACTCTCTCTTACTTAGGAATATATTTAGCCCCGTCCCTCACAGAAATATTTAACGCCAACTACCCAAGAGCCCTCACAATGACCAGACGTTGGCTCAAAACTTGGTCCTCCTTTAATATCTCATTACTTGGCAGAGTGGTAGCAATAAAAATGTCTATCTTACCCAAATTACTGTATTTTTTCAGAGCTTTACCAAACTACGTGCCCCGTAAGCTGTTGATTTCTCTACAAAGAGATATTAACACTTTCATTTGGCGGAATAAACGGCCTAGACTTGGTAAACCTCTGATGCACAGGCCAATGTCCCAGGGAGGCCTAGGTTTGCCAGACATTTGGCTTTACTATATCTCAGCTAGGCTGGCCCAATCAGCTCAGTGGCACTCAACTACCGAAGTGATACCCTGGGCACGTTTTGAGACCCAATCCATCCGCCCCTTTATTCTCCCAGGCCTGCTATGGCAATCAACCCTGAAACCTAAAGAGTTAGCTTCATTAAACACAATAGTGCGCCATTCAATACAGCTTTGGAACCTGTACAAGACTAAATTTAAGCTCTATTCCCCTACCCCCCCTCAAGCCTCATTCCTCGGAGACAAGAGGTTCCCCCTAGCCTTTGACTCCCCAAGCTCATTCTCATGGTGGATTTTCCACTCACTTGTTACCCTGAAATCCCTCACTAATCGCTAAGGCTTTCTCTCATTCGCTGACCTGCAGGACAAGGCCCAGATCCCAAGGATAGAGTTTTTTAAATTTCTGCAAATTAGGCATTTCTTTGAAACCCATTTCAAACGTAGTACTACTCCTACCCCTACCTTCTATGAACAAATCTGCCTTGCACGACCTAGGGATAAGGGCATCATATCTACAATTTACAAAGACCTACTAACTTCAGGCCTCCCAGATAAATCAGTGGCCATGCTTAAATAGGAATCGGACCTAGGTCTGGAGATAACTGTAGAGGAGTGGTCTAACATGCTATCTAACCTTCATAGATGCTCTAAGTCCATTTCTATTAAAGAGACTATCCTTAAGGTCCACACCCGGTGGTACCTTACCCCAGATAAGGTACATAAATTTCATCCGGAAGTTCCGGATAGTTGTTTCAGGGGTTGTCGGGAGGTAGGGACCCTGTTACACACTTTCTGGAGCTGCCCGCTTCTCAGTCAGATCTGGGCCCAAGCCTCCACCAAAATCAGCGCTCTCTCTGGGGCAACGGTGACTCTTTCACCCCAGATCTGTCTCCTTTTTGCCCCTATCTCAGGTATCCCCACACATACCCTTAACCTGATATATACTTTATTTTGCGCTATACAGTGGACCATAGCCATGAACTGGAAATCCCAATCGATCTCGTGGGCCCAGGTCCTCCATAGAATGGAAGCAATTCGCTTAATGGAGCGACTGTTCCATTCCATAATGGACACGATGGATATCCATGATAAGAAATGGTCCAGTTGGGCCCTGGACTTGCTTTTGCAGGCTCAGGCATCAAATCCCCCGGAATAATACATGGGGTCATGGAGTGCACATAAGCTAGCAAGTATGCACCCTCCGATATTTAGCTTGTATGAGAATTGCCCTTCAAAGCCTCGGTTTTATTGGTAGTAAAGATTCTATTTTTTTTTAGGCTGATAGCAGCTACAGTTATACAGTGGTGTGAAAAAGTGTTTGCCCCCTTCCTCATTTCCTGTTCCTTTGCATGTTTGTCACACTTAAGTGTTTCGAAACATCAAACCAATTTAAACAATAGTCAAGGACAACACAAGTAAACACAAAATGCAATTTGTAAATGAAGGTGTTTATTATTAAAGGTGAAAAAAAATCCAAACCATCATGGCCCTGTGTGAAAAAGTGATTGCCCCCCTTGTTAAAACATACTATAACTGTGGTTGTCCACACCTGAGTTCAATTTCTCTAGCCACACCCAGGCCTGATTATTGCCACACCTGTTCACAATCAAGGCATCACTTAAATAGGAGCTGCTTGACACAGTAAGGTCCACCAGAAGATCCTTAAAAGCTACACATCATGCCGAGACCCAAAGAAATTCAGGAACAATTGAGAAAGAAAGTAATTTAGATCTATCAGTCTGGAAAGGGTTATAAAGCCATTTCCAAAGCTTTGGGAATCCAGCGAACCACAGTGAGAGCCATTATCCACAAATGGTGAAGACATGGAACAGTGGTGAACCTTCCCAGGAGTGGCCGGCCGCCCAAAATTACCCCAAGAGCGCAGCGACGACTCATCCAAGAGGTCACAAAAGACCCCACAACAACGTCCAAGGAACTGCAGGCCTCACTTGCCTCAGTTAAGGTCAGCGTTCATGCCTCCACCATCAGGAAAAGACTGGGCAAAAATGGCCTGCATGGCAGAGTTCCAAGGAGAAAACCACTGCTGAGCAAAAAGAACATCAAAGCTCGTCTCAATTTCTCCACAACACATCTTGATGATCCCCAAGACTTTTGGGACAACATTCTGTGGACCGATGAGACAAAAGTGGAACTCTTTGGAAGGTGTGTGTCCAAGTATATCTGGCGTAGAAGGAACACTGCATTTCAGAAAAAGAACATTATACCAACAGTAAAATATGGTGGTGGTAGTGTGATGGTCTGGGGCTGTTTTGCGGCTTCAGGACCTGGAAGACTTGCCGTGATAAAAGGAACTATGAGTTCTGCTGTCTACCAAGAGATCCTGAAGGAGAATGTCCGACCATCTGTTCGTGTACTCAAGCTGAAACGAACTTGGGTTCTGCAGCAGGACAATGATCCTAAACACACCAGCAAGTCCACCACCGAATGGCTGAAGAAAAACAAAATGAAGACTTTGGAGTGGCCTAGCCAAAGTCCTGACCTGAATCCTATTGAGATGTTGTGGTATGACCTTAAAAAGGCCGTTCATGCTCGAAAACCCTCTAATGTAACTGAATTAGGACAATTCTGCAAAGATGAGTGGGCCAAAATTCCTCCAGGACGCTGTAAAAGCCTCATTGCACGTTATCGCAAACGCTTGGTTGCAGTTGTTGCTGCTAAGGGTGGCCCAACCAGTTATTAGGTTTAGGGGGCAATCACTTTTTCACACAGGGCCATGATGGTTTGGATTTTTTTTCACCTTTAATAATAAACACCTTCATTTACAAATTGCATTTTGTGTTTACTTGTGTTGTCCTTGACTATTGTTTAAATTGGTTTGATGTTCCGAAACACTTAAGTGTGACAAACATGCAAAGGAACAGGAAATGAGGAAGGGGGCAAACACTTTTTCACACCACTGTAGTTGCAGTTATGTTATGACAAGCACATTATGTTGATTATTTTAAAAGGATGTATGAGAATTAAGTTTAAACCTGTTCTGCTGATAGATGCTCACTCTGTCTTTTTGTCTATCCCCTATCCCTATATGAGTACTAAGTGTAAGACGGCTTAATGTGGATATCTTGAGCTCTGTAACGGCCTTACTGTATAACCTGTATATGATCTGTTCATGATACCCCCCCCCCCCCTTTGTTTTTTCCTTCACAATTGTCTGTACAAGTTCTCTGCCTTCTCATCAATAAAAAGTTTATATTAAAAAAAAAAAAAAAAAAAAGTAAAAAATATTATGTTTTTTCAAACTTGTTGCTCTTCTTTTGTTTATAGTGCAAGAAATAAAAACCGCAGAGGTGATCAAATACCATCAAAATAAAGCTCTATCTGTGGGGAAAAAATGAAAAAAATTTTATTTGGGTACAGCGTTGCATGACCGTGCAATTGTCATTCAAAATGCGACAGCGCTGAAAGCTGAAAAATGGCCTGGTCAGGAAGGAGGTGTTCGTGCCTGGTAGGCAAGTAGTTAAAGTCCACTTATCCCTTAGTTAGTCTTTCTTTACAAATTGCTTATGGGACGTTGGCACAATCTTACCGGTATAGCCATGGTATCACCCTGTGACGATGCCTATTGAATGCACATTTCTCAATTAATTTGATATACAACAAGTGCATTTGATCTCTGTAATTCAAGATCATTATGATCTGGTAAGAGGCCCTTTTTTACTTAAAGCGGAGCTCCACCCAAAAGGGGAAGTGCCCGCTTTAAGCATTCCTCCCCCCATCCTATGCCACATTTGGTATGTCATTTTTTTGGGGGGGAGGGTGAGGGGGGAGTGGGTACCTAGTTTTGACAAGTACCCGCTCCCACTTCTGCATGGACCGCCTAGACGACCCGAGCGTAAGTTCTCCTCTCCCCCTCCAATCTTCTGGGACACGTCCCAGGTCCCAGAAGATTTCACGACCACTGAGGAGGAGCAGCGTGACTTGCGCATGTGCATTGTGCACCTGGCTGTGAAGCCACAAGCTGTCCCAGCTCGGTGCCCACACTTATAATGCCGGTGCAAGGAGAGGGAGAGAACCGAGGGTTCAGGCGGCCACATTGCTGGATCCTGGAACAGGTGAGTGTGTGTTTATTAAAAGTCAGCAGCTACACTTTTTGTATCTGCTGACTTTTAATAAACACAAAATTGACTGGAACTACACTTTAAAAGGAGCACCTTTAAAGTGTTACTAAACCCAGGAGACTACATCCACTATATCTTGTCTCCCACAGTCAGTGTTGGTCATCTTACTTTAAAAAAAGTAATTAGTTAAGTTACAAATTACTTCTCCCAAAAAGTAATTGCGTTAGTAACTCAGTTACTACATTGGAAAAGTAATTAGTTACTCAGCAAAGTAACTGACTTTTTTTTTAATATTCTATACGTGTAACTAAGGGGCGGGTCTAGTACTACTGTAACCAAGGGGCGCATTTATTATTATTGTTATATATCGTGTAACCAAGGGGCTGCTCTATTAATACTCTAACAAAGGGGCAGATCTGTTATAGCGTGTAAGCAAGGGGCGGTTCTATTATTATTATATCGTGTAAGGGGCTACAGAAGTGCTCGATATATAACAACAATAATAATAAATGCGCCCCTTGGTTACAGTAATACTAGACCCGCCCCTTAGTTACACGATAGACGCCCCTTGCAGTGTAGCACGAGCATCGGGAGCGTGCGGCATCGCCTCGTACAATTACATGTTAACTGCGCCTGCGCGGGGTAGAGTTCACTCAGAGCTGTTTAGGTTCGGCAATTTTCGGAAGCTCCGTAGTCCTTGGTACTGCACAAGCGCTGCGCCTGCACAGTACAGGGAGTCCTTATCGGGCGGGGGAACTTTTTCGGCAGGACACCGGAATTACACTACTGCCATGTAATTGAGGTAACTCCGCCCAAGTAATGGGAACTGCGTTACCATGGGGGGAAAAGTAATCAGTTAGATTACTCGTTACCCTTTAAAGTAACTGTGTTACGTATCTCAGTTTATTTTAACTCAGTTACTTACATCACTGCCCACAGTACATGGAAATGCAATGGTTTTAGTAAATATAAATACCTTTTCACATCAGCAGTATAGTCTTATGACTTCTATCAGTTCCTGGCTAAAGCTTGTAGGAGGCGTTTTAATACTGCACTGAGCTGTCCTATCAGGATCAAGGACACCCTGACCATCTGTCTGGACAGTGCTGATTGGCCGTGTGCTGATCACATGCACTCTCCCAAGAAAAAAAATAAAAATAAATAAAAATAAAAACTCTAGCAATACACACCAAACTGAGCATGTGAAGCCTGACTCCAAAGACTTGGTCTTATCCGGACCTATTCTGGAGTCAGACGAATAAGGGGAGGATCTGTGCATACAGGATCAAACAGCCC
This sequence comes from Lithobates sylvaticus, assembly GCA_028564925.1. Lineage (NCBI taxonomy): Eukaryota > Metazoa > Chordata > Amphibia > Anura > Ranidae > Lithobates > Lithobates sylvaticus. The sequence goes on from CM053029.1 coordinate 573,828,421, forward strand.
TTTTACACAATATGGAGGATTAACCCCCTAAGTTCCACAGTGAGTATAACAAGCATGCTTTACTGCATATACAGACTGATTTTTACTGTTATGGGTTTAGTAACACTTTAATTCACAGTTGTTTATGAGCATGGAGCACTTTATTTACACATGAATATTTATGGACTATTAGTTTACATGAAATTCAAACTTTTTTCCGTGGTTGCACTAGTTGTGTATTAACTGCATGTTTATTTGTATCAAGTTACACTTATTTATCCAGTATTACACGGTGGTCTTGGCTTTTCAGATGAGCTACCTTTGCAGCCAGCCATTGAGTTCTCATGTGTTTCAGAGGAGAATCCATTAGAGGACAAAGCATGCAAAACGTTTGGGGCCTATGTGCTTTGGTAGGCTGTGTATATGTTTTATTTGGAGAATTCGATTTAAGAAGGCAGTATTCTGAAGATATTACACCCCCTTCTTGTCCAGGCCAGTTTTCATTTCAGTGCTGTTATACTCCGGTTATGGAGGGGATCGTTCTCTGCCAGGCACCCCCTAATTTGCTGTTTTCCAACCCCCCTGTACTTACACTGAGAGAACTGAGACCATATATACACACACTGATAGAACAGAAATCATATATACACTGATCATATGTACACTGTACATACACTGATAGGACGGAGATCATATATACATTGTACATACACTGATGGGACTGGGGTCATATACACTGTGATCATATGTACACTGTACATACACATCGAGATCATACAGTATATTCACTGTACATACACTGATAGGATGGATCATATATACACACACTGTACATACATTGATAGCACAGAATTCATATATACCGACTGAGCGACCACCTTGCTTATAATAGCCTTCTTGATCCCCTTCAGTCTGGATTTCGTCCTCAACACTTCACAGAAACTGCTCTCCTAAAACAAATGATCTACTAACAGCCAAAACCAACGGACACTATTCTGTACTCCTACTCCTGGACCTCTCGGCTGCCTTTGATACGGTTGACCACCCCCTCCTCCTCAAAAAACTCCACGCCTTTGGTCTGCGTGACTGTACTCTTCGCTGGTTCTCTTCCTACTTATCCAACCGCACCTTTAGCATTACTTACAACTCTGCTCTTCCTTTCACTGTTGGGGTCCTCCAAGATTCTGTTTTTGGACCTCTCCTTTTTTCAATCTACACCTCCTCCCTGGGTCAGCTGATAGCCTCCTATGGCTTCTAATACCACCTCTACGCTGACGATGCCCAAATATATTTCTCTACCCCTCAGCTCACTCCTTCAGTTTCTTTACGTATCACTAATTTACTATAAGTTACATCAGTCTGGATGTCACACCACTTCCTCAAACTTAATCTATTCAAAACCGAACTACTTATTTTTCCTCCCCCATGTGCCTCTTCCCCTGATCTCTCTGTCAAAATTGATGGCACAACTATAAGCCCATCCCCGCATGCCAAGGTCCTGGGTGTAGTCCTGGACTCTGAACTCTCCTTTAAGTCCCATGTCCAATCACTGTCCAAATCTTGCCGCCTCAAACTCTGCAACATCTCCAAAATACGCCACTTTCTAACCAATGACACAACAAAGCTCTTTGTCATGATCAGGCATCAGGCTCGAAGACCAGTTGCTATAGCAGTTGCAGGACTACCACTGACCAGCAGTATAGGTACACAGGCAGTCACCCTGGCAGAGGACACAGGCTCACCTGAGGTGCAGAGTCTAAGTACTAACCAGTGTTCACCAGAGATCCTGATGGGGAGATGGATTTAGCTGCGTGTTAGTACCAGGTCTCGGTCCTCAGGTTTGCCCCACAAGGGTGTGAGCAAGCTGGGGGCCAGTAGTGGATGAGCAGATAAGGATCAAACGGCAGCATGGTCAGTAAATGAGCCAAAATGTCAGTAACGAGTAGTTGCAGGTTGGGATGAGGCAGTAGAGTAGTCAAGGAACAAGCCAAAGGTCAATCACAAGTGGTAGAAAAATAAGGACGGCAGCAGGGAAGACAAATGCAAGGCACTGGCTGAGGAAGCACAATAACCTGGCAAAAAGGAAGTGCTGAGACAAGGCTTATATAGGAAGTTCATGGGAGGAACAAGGAGTTCAAGGTTCAACAGTAATGAAGACACAAGGCAGGGTTGTCCAATGGATCAGGTAGGGTTGTCCAATAGATCAGGCAGGGAGCTGTCCAGCATCCCAGATAGCTCTGTAGGAAGAGTCAACGCCAGTCCCAGAAGAGGTCCCAGGTTCAAGTCCAGGTCCTGACACTCTTAATTCGCTGGTTATCTCTCGTCTTGACTACTGCAACTCCCTCCACATTGGCTTACCTCTACATAGTCTATTCCCCTTCAATCCATCATGAATGCTGCTGCCAGACTCAACCATCTTACCAATCACTCCATGTTTGCTACTCCTCTCTGTCAATCCCTCCACTGACTTCAGCTCACCAAACAAATTGAAAATACTAACAACTACTTGCAAAGCCATCCACAACTCTGCCCCCAGCTACATCACTAACCTAATCTCAAAATACCAACCTAATCCTTCTCTTTGTTCTTCTCAAGACCTCCTGCTCTCTAGCTCCCTCGTCACATGCTCACCTCCAGGACTTTTCCAGAGCCACTCCAATCCTATAGAACTCCTTACCCCAATCTGTCCAATTATCTCCTACTTCAGTGAAGCCTACCCACCCCTAACTGTATTTTAATTTTCTCCATCTGATCATCCCCCACAGCTATACCTTTTGTTCCACTTGACCCTCTATTCTAGATTGTAAGCTCTAACGAGCATGGCCCTCTGATTCCTCCTGTATTGAATTGTATTGTAACTGTACTGTCTGCCCTCATGTTGTAAAACACTGCGCAAACTATTGGCTGATAAGACTGATCATATATACACTGTAAATACACTGATAGGACAGATCATATATACACTGTACATACACTGATAGGACAGATCATATATACACTGTACATACACTGATAGAACAGAGATTATATATACACTGTATATACACTGATAGAATGGAGATCATATATACACTGCACATACACTGATAGGACTGATCATATATACACTGTACATACACTGATAGGACAGATCATATATACACTGTACATACACTGATAGGACTGATCATATATACACTGTACATACACTGAGATAGGATTAATCATATATACACTGTACATACACTGACAGGATGGATCATATATACACTGTACATACACTGAGATAGGATGAATCCTATATACACTGTACATAAACTGATAGGACGGGTCATGTATACACTGTACATACACTGATAGGACGGGTCATATATACACTGTACATACACTGATAGGACGTGTCATATATACACTGTACATACACTGATAGGACGGGTCATATATACACTGTACATACACTGATAGGACGTGTCATATATATACTGTACATACACTGATAGGACGGGTCATATATATACTGTACATACACTGATAGGACGGGTCATATATACACTGTACAAACACTGATAGAACTGATCATCAATACACTGTTACAGAAGATAAAATGATTGACTGCACTTCAAGGATAAGGAAAATTGCTTTATTGGTATAAAAACATCCAACATCAAAACCATTGAAGTTACAGGATCATGACAGCACAGAGGGGAGCATGGTTGACGCTTTTCCTGAATTTCTTCGCTTAGTCATCGGTTATGACTAAGCAAAAAAAATTGTGAAACGCGTCAACAATGCTCCCCTCTGTGCTGTCATGATCCTGTAACTTCAATGGTTTTTCATGTTGGATGTTTTTATACCAATAAAGCAATTTTCCTTATCCTTAGAGTGCGGTCAATCGTTTTGTCTCCTGCATCAGTTACCCAGATCTAGGGCTGCAACTAACGATTATTTTCACAATCGATTAGTTGGCCGATTATTGTTTCGATTAATCGGTTAATAACCTTAAAAAAAAAAAGTGTGGTGTATAATTTAGTTAATATGTAAAGTTTTAAGAAAAAGACAATTTATTCTTAAATATCTCTATGCAGTGGAAAATATAAATAACCAACTACATGGTTAGAGAGCAAAATATCTAATCCACTCTGAGAATAACAGACAGAAGTGATATACTGTATGTACTGTTAGAAGATATATACTGTATATACTATTAGAAGAGCTATATACTGTATATACTATTAGAAGAGATATATACTGTATATACTATTAGAAGAGATATATACTATTAAAGGGGGAATCTGGTAAATATCATCAGAGATCATTTTTTTTTATTTAAAACAAAAACAAACAATGTCTTCCTTCAAAAAAAAATAATTTTAAGAACGTTCATTCGATTTTCTAATCGTTAGTGGGGGTCAAATCGACATTCATTTTCAACCACAGTGACAGGAAAATTTGTAAATAATAAAACTTCTTGGTCAAAGGAATTTTCAGAAGGTGTATGTGGTTTTCGTTCAGAAATTACATTCATTTTAAAAAGAATGTTAAAAACAAGTGAAAATGTCAAACAGCATTCTTTCATTCAGCGAACGTACAAAGATTTTTCATCTGAATATTCTCGTCTAAAAATTGATCCGTGTGGCCAGCATAAGGCTTGGTGCACACCTATGCAGTTTGCTTTGATCTGTTTCTGCAGTGCTTTTTGCTGTGCGTTTTGATTTTTGCGCACGTGATTTTTCTGCGATTTGCGTTTTTGCATTTTTTTTGGCCAATTTATTGTTGGGCAGATTAAAAAAACACATTGCTGCAAAAACGCATTCTACGGCTTCTCCATTGAAGTATACTGAACCAAAAAAGCACCGTTTTGTGTGAACGCGTCCCATAGGAAACCATGTAAATGAACTGTAGTACGTTTCTGTAAAAAGCACCAAAAAACACATAGACGTGAACCAGATCTAAGTTTAGTAACATAATGGGGTTAAAAAAACTAAAATTATCCCTTTATAGTACAAAAAAAGCATATAAACACTACTGTAGAACTGTGAAAGTAATGTTAAAGCCTCATACACACGATCGGACCGTGGACCAACTTTCCTGTGGATTTTTGTCCAAAGGGTGTTGGCCCCAAGTTGGTATTGCATACACACGGCAGGACTTTTTCAGCCAACTTTCACCAAATCACTTGGTTTTTCTGCTCTTTACCGTCACCTTTGGTCAACTTCTGTATTGTTGTCTGATCTTTTGCATTGGTTCTGCATTGGCTTGTACAAAAGTCCGTTGGTTTTGTGTACACACGGTCGGACTTTGGTCCATCAGACTTTTGTTGGCAGAATGTTGGTCCGTTCGCACAGCCAACAAAAGTCTGATGAAACCTGGAAAAAGTTGGTCCGATGGAGCGTACACACGGTCGAATGTTGGTCCAAAACAGCTAATTTGCATGTTGGTTGTCAAAAAGTCTGATCGTGTTTACGGGCCTTTACAGTATCGATTATTTGCTCTTTTTGTACTTTAAAGGGCTCATTTTGAGTTTTTTTTAACCCCATTATGTTACTGGTCGATTAATCGGTTATGAAAATAGTAATCGATTAATTTCATAATCGATTAGTTGTCGATTAATCGATTTGTTGTTTCAGCCCTACCCAGATCACGCTGGACCGGCACCTGATCATTAAGGAAGGTATTACCATCACCTGGAGCGGTGTTACTCCCCGTTTGTTGTTTGCACCAATACAATGTACATACACTGATAGGACAGAGATCATATACACTGTATATACACTGAGATCATATATACACTGTACATACACATCAAGATCATATACAGTATACACTAAGATCATATATACACTGAGATCATATATTCACACTTCAGCTGAAGTGTCAAACATGCATGTAATAAGAAGCACTATAAGCATAATTGGATGTGTCAGGCAGATCACAATCTATGTACTCACTCCGCATCAGAAGACGGCGATAACGGCTTCATTGTCTAATGTTTTGTTTCCTTTAAACCCAAAGGCAATTCTAACTGTCCTGACACTGTGTTTATTGTCTCAGCTGGTTTGTGAATTGTTCTTGAGATAAGTACATAGTTACTTGCCCAACGGAAAAGAAAGTGTGCAGACATTGTTCATAAAATGCTCCCATATTTTTATATTTCAACACTGGTGATACCATTTTCATACATGTTCCAGAGATCAGATAATCACTGCATAGTACAGAGATCAGATTTTTATTATATTTATAAATTATATATTTCAATTTTATTTTATTATATTTACTATGTGTTACAGAGATCAGATATTTACTGTATAGTACAGAGATTGGATATTTACTATATGGTACACAGATCAAATTTTGCATATATAGTATAAAAAATTAAAAAATATAATACTCAAGCGCTGGTATGAGCAAATTCCTACTAAACCAATCCAGAAGCTGCACCAATATAAATGATCTCTCACTGTGCAAAATATTGGTAAATTAAATTAGTGCGCTACTAGCGCAAAATCGCTGTGCAAAATATTCGCTATGTAAACTAAAGACACTGTTGTGTGTATCAACTCATTAGAGTGTAAACTCAATGGGGTGTACTAAATAATTAATAATAAATAATAACCATAAAGTGCTTGCAATATAAAGTGCTTAATAGCTTAAAGTGGATGTAAACCCCCAAAAAATGTAGAGAATAAGATTTCCTTTCATTTGAGCCCAGTCTTGCCACGCAGATTTACGCCAGCCCTGAGAAATCCTCTTTTATTGTTCAGTTAGAAAAATCTTGACAAAGTGCTGAAAACTTTGTCAAAAACGCCCCCTTGCTGTGAGTGACAGGTGATTTCCATATCTCACGCACTAGCCTGAGACAGGCACATCCTGTGTAATTATAATAAGTGAGAAATCCACCCCTCCCCCACATAACAAATCCCGGTGATGGAAAGGAATGTTATCTGGGATCAGGTGACCTCAGACACACACACTGCTCTATAACAATCATCAGATCACTGGATGTTCTACTCTGCCCAGCTCTGACTACATACATCTCCCCTATATTCTTCTTGCTGTTCACTCGAGAATAAATTTCCTTTAACTCTGGTCTGTGGATCTGTGGTCTGTGCCTGTCTCAGGCTAGTGCATGAGATATGTAAATCACTCACAGCAAGGGGGCGTTTTTGACAAAGTTTTCAGCACTTTGTCAAGATTTTTCTAACTGAACAATTAAAGAGGATTGCTCAGGGCTGGAGTAAATCTAAAAATTGACATTCACTTTAATATAAAGTGCTCAAACGTGCTAGTAATTGATATTTGCGTATCATCAAGTGCAGATGCTTCCTAAAAATCTAGTGCTTCCTTAAATAAATAACACAGTGCTAAACCTATGCCTTTAAACAATAGGCATATGACAGAGAGAGCATACATGCATGCAATAAATAGGATAAAATAAGGAGCTGTGTAAAAAACAACAAATGCTGCTGAACAAAGGTCAATCAAAAAACTAAGAATCAAAATTCAGAAATCAAGACCATTCACATGTAATGAATCACTCAGTGCTGCCAGGGTTCTTCCTATTGTTCATACACTGCTCAACAATTCATCAAATACAATAGTCCATGCTTCTGATATTTTTCGATATTCTCTCCACCAGGTTTTTTTATGTGTATCCCCTCTTCTGTGGGTTAACCACCTTTCTGCTGTCTATGTTTTTAGAATGCGCTCTTGATCTCAGAGGAAAGATAGAAAACACAATAATGTATACCTGTATGACAGCGGCAATACAAACAATAAACCACCAGTTTTCCTACTCACAAACCGCCCCTGTATGACTCGCGTTGTGATTTGTGGGGAAGCAGTCACATACGATCTCTTCACAGCCTCGCTGTGTGTGCCGACTCCTTCTGGATTACGTCACTGGCTCCTCCTCCTGGCGCGTTGCGTCACTGTTCACGTGACTTACTCATGGGAAAAGTATAGAGATCAAAGACATCAGGACTTCCATTATGCAGTTTATCTGAAAGGTGAAATTCCACTCCAGTAATCAGGTGATTTAAAAAAAACTAGGTGACATTTTTTGAAAAGTTGGGGTGCGTGTCAGAAAAGCAGTTCAGGCGATTCCAGACTACCCATCGGGAAACATGATTCTGCATGGCAGTCCAGCAATGGAGTCAATTCTTTCAAATCCATTGAATAGCTTTTATCTAGAAAATCTGGCAACGTGATCAATTTCACTGGGTACAGCGCTTCAGTATCCTGTTTTAATAAAGGTTTTATTTACCAATTTACTTTCAAGTGAAACTTTTTTTCATTTAGAGCCGATGAAGGCTCCATTCACACCAATGCGTTTTTTCATGCTTTTTGCAGAAACGCAGGACATTTTTTTTAACATGGCTTCCTATGGTACATGTTCAAACCAATGCATTTTTGTGCCTCAGTGTTTTTGGAAAGGGCCAAGGACTTTTTTAAATGCCAAACTATGCTTTTTTTGGTTCAATACACTTCAATGGAGAGGCTACAGAAAAGCATGTAGTGCGTTTTTACTGCAATTTTCCCACTATTTACATTTTGCATTTTTGAATCTGCCCAACAACAACCCCCCCCCCCCCCCCCCCCCCCAAAAAAAAAAGCATGAAAAAAGAAAAATTCAAACATAGCTGCAAAAAAATTGTGGAAAGCACTGCAGAAACGCTCAAAAGCAAACTGCATAGGTGTGAGTGGAGCTAGAGTTATAACCCCTGTCAGGTTTTTTTTTGCAATAAAGATTCTGAATGGAGCAGCTAGGCTGAAGGAGTAGGCACTCCTGATGAGAGCCTGTGACAACCCCTGTGGTTCTATTACCCCCTCTCCACACTTAAATATTACAACAGCAAGGATGGACGTGCATGCATGGAGGAGGATTTCACCTAACAGAAGAGGCATCAGCACAAGGGACACATCCTACTCACTGTTAATGATGCCCCTTGTGCTGACTTTTGTGTTTTTTAACTGCTTCCTGCCCATGTCATTGTAAAGTGATGGATGGGCGGGAAGCCTATTGTTCTGGGAGGATGTCTTATGATGTCCTTCCGAGAATGCACCTAGCCCATCCGCTCCGGCATGATCTTTCCTCCGCTGCATCCACCGGACACAACAGAGGACTGATCACTATACAGGCTGCCAGTGTTGGGTGACTGCTGTGACCAATTACAATCTTTTCATTGTATACAATTGTGTTGCCAGCTGTGATTGGTCACAGTGATCGCATGGCACAAACAGGGCCAATCACAGCCAATTTGTAAAAAAATTAATTAAATCCTGTTCAACTCCCCAGAGTGGATTGCTCTGGTCACAGTATGTAAAAAACAAATGCAAAAAATAAAAGAAAAAATATTTAATAATATTTTTTATTTTTTTTACATACTGCCACCAGTCAGTGTCTCTGGTCACTACCACACCAGTTATATGATGACGCTGCACTGGTGACAGTATGTAAAAAATACAGTATGTAAAAAAATGTAAAATAATTAAATGTGAAATTAGCTAATTTTTTATCTTCATTTTTCGAAAAAAGTGACAAAAAAATTACAACTTCAAAAAACACGCCCCATCCTCTTACTAATTACTTCAGATTGTCTACTTTCCCAAAAGGGGTAATTTTGGGGATATTTGTACTGTGGCATTTTCGTGCCTCAAGAAATAAGATAGGCCGTCAGTATATCAGGATTGATCAATTTTCAGATATATACTGTATATACCATAGTTTGTGGACTCTATAACGTTCCTACAGACTATATAATAGACACTGATTTAGGTTATTTTTACCATTTTGGCCTACATTTATGAAGAAAGGTTATCTATTTGCAAAATGTTATAACAGAAACAAAGAAAAACACATTTTCTTTCTAAATGTATGGCCTTTTATTTGCTTATTTAGCAAAAAATAAAAAAAGTGGTGATTAAATATCTCCAAAAGAAAGCTCTATCTGTTAAAAAAAAATGATAGAAATGTAATTTATGTGCAGCGTTGCATGACCGCGCAATTGTCATTCAAAGTGTGACAGCGCTGAAAGCTGGGCAGGAAGGGGGTGAAAGTGCCCGGCATTGAAGTTGTTAATCTGGCTGCACTTGGGCTTTAGGATCACGTTGACTGCTAAGTGTTAATTTTTAGAGTTAGGCCCCTTTCACACTGGGGCGGTTTGCAGGCGCTATTGCGCTAAAAATAGCACCTGCAAACCGACCCAAAACAGCTGTTGCTGTGTCTTCAGTATGAAAGCCCGAGGGCTTTCACACTGAAGCGGTGCGCTTGCAGGACGCTGAAAAATGTCCCGCAAGCTGCATCTTTAGTTCGCTGTAGGAGCGGTATATTTACCGTTCCTATAGCGCCCGTTCCCATTGAAAACAATGGGGAAGCGCTCCGAACCGCCCGCAAAACGTCGCTGCAGCGGCGGTTTGCGGGCGGTATTAACCCTTTTTCGTGTAAAACCGCCCCGCTAGCGGCCGAAATGCGCCGCTAAAACGACGGTAAAGCGGCGCTAAATATAGCGCCACTTTACCGCCAGCGCCCCCAACGCCCCAGTGTGGTTACGCCAAGTTAGACATTAGAGTAGGGTGAGGCTCATTTTTGAATTTAGATTAGGAGTTAAGTTTCACTGTTAAGGGGTGGATTAATCGTTAAGGAGAGGGGGCGGTGGTGGCTGCGTTTATTTTCTTTCTTTAGTGTTTTTTTCTCTTTATTTTCACCTGGTGATCTGGCCATTGTCACTTCCTGTCCTAGCTTGGATGGAGGAGCAACAGAGACACCTTTGAACAGCAGCATTGTCAATCTGGGGAGATGTTAATGTAAAGCCTCATACACACGATCGGACTTCCATCTGACTTTTCCGTGGATTTTTGTTCGAATGGGCATTGGCCGTGAACTTGTTCTGCATACACACGGCAGAACATTTTCAGCCAACTTTCACCAAATCACGTGGTTTTTCAGCTCTTTACCGCCACCCTTTGGGCAACTTCAGATATTGTTGGATGATGTTTAGCATTGGTTCCGAGCATGCGTGTTTGTACTTTGGACTACACGCGATCTGATTATCCTCCATCGGAAATTTGTTGTCGAAAAGTTTGAGAGCATGCACAGCGAACATTTGTCCATTGATCTTCTGTGTGCAGCAGCCCTCATAATACTTACCTGAGCCACATCTTGATCCAGTGATATTGCGCAAGAGTCTCGGCTGCCTGGGATTTTCTCTTCTTATTGACTGAGAAAGCAGTGGGGCGCCATTGGCTCTCGCTGCTGTCAATAAAAATCAATGAGCCAGTGAGGAGAGAGAGAGGGGGTGGGGCTGAGCCATGGCTCTGTGCCTGAATGGACACGCAGAGATGTGACTCGGCTTTGGGTGCCCCCATTGCAAGCTGCTTGCTGTGGGTGCTCTCAGCAGGAGGGAGGGGTCCGAAGCGCCAGCAAGGGACCCAATTAGAGGAGGATTTGGGCTGCTCTGTGCAGAACAACTTCACAGAGCAGGTAAGTATAACATGTTTGTTGTTTTTAAACTGAAAAGAAGACTTTACAGTGGAACCTCGGATTGCAAGTAACGCAGTTAACGAGCTTTTCGCAATACAAGCACTGTATTTTTTAAAATTGTAACTCGGTCCGCTAAAAGTGTTGTCTCGCAAAACGAGCACGATTCAGGCCAAAGCGGTGTGCAGTACCGCATTTGGCCTGAGGTGGGGGGGCACCAGAGCCGAGCCGAACATCGCTGATCAGCGCTGTTCGGAAATGCACGGAAAGGCAAATCTCGGGAACTAAGTCTTTCCGAGGTTTGCCGAGGTCAGCCGAGGTGTCCTCGGGCCTTTTTGGACGTTTCCTGAGGCTCTCCAGCGCCCCCCGGCTCTGGCCGCATGCAGTATTGCATGCCATTGAAGTCAATGCGGAACAAATTCTTTTTGTTTCCATTGACTTCAATGGGGAAACTCGCTTTGATATGCAAGTACTTTGGATTATGAGCATTCTCCTGTAACAGATTATGCTCATAATCTGAGGTTCCACTGTAGTATCATTTTGAATGATCCACAGTATCCAGGCTTTAAGAAAGGCCTGCATACTTTCCTAAATGTTCATAATATAACTGGGTACCAACATTTATAGGTAAAGTTGATCCGGGGATAATCCGATTGCCTCTCGGGGGATCAGGAAGGTATTTTTTTCCCCTGCTGTAGCAGATTGGAGCATGCTCTGCTGGTTTTTTTTTTTGCCTTCCTCTGGATCAACGGTGGGTATAGAATGGGGTATATTGGATTGTACGATATTTTTTTATTTTTATTTATTATTTCTTTTTTTTATGGTTGAACTGGATGGACTTGTGTCTTTCTTTCGGCCTAGCTAACTATGTAACTATGGTCTGGTTCCTGGCAGGCAGCTTCTGCAACCCAGAGGATCTCCATGGTCTCCTTGGCTTGCAGTGTGATGTAACAAAATAAAAAAAATTGAAGCACTGCACTACAGTTCAGAGGTCAGGGGGACAATCCTGAAAGTATTAAATGCGTTTGAGGGGTCCAAGTGCACCCCCCTTACCAGGGCTGGAAAAAACATAAGGACATCTCTAAATCAATTCATGGAGGGGATATTGTACGGATATGGTATTGCTATGGAGATGTTGTTATGTTTTTTCAGCCCTGCCAAAGGGTGCCACTCTTGGACCCCCAAAACGCGTTGGATACTTTTTGGATTTCCCTTCTGAGATTTATTGGATTGAAGTTTTATCCGGACCTCTTAGTGGTATAGAGCTTCAATTTCCATTTTTTTGCCAAGGGGGATTCAGTATGCCACTCCGCTCTGGCGAATCACTAGCGGAACAAAATTCTAGTCACGCTCTCTAGTAGTAGACTTGGATGCAAACAGTGCTTGCTGGAATTATTTAGAATTATCCACATTTAAACATAATAACATTTGCAAAGCAGAAATAAACAGCTTGTAAACAGAAAGATAGATGCCTTCTAGAAAGCTCTACAGTCACAAGTATCTATGCTAATCCCCCACTTCTATCCGAACGAATAAAGTAGAAGTGGAATTGAAGTGATTGTCTCTCGGTGTTGTTCCTGAGAATATTTACCATAAATGTGATTTAGGAAGAAAGAAGCAGACAAATTGCCCGTTTTTAGATATATCAAGGTTATATTTTCTGCTCTGGAAAGTTTTTAACATCACCATCATTATTTTCTGCCTCGCCACAAATTCTCATTATTGTTCTTATTATCTGAACTTTAAATGTCATTTTTATAACCAAATTGTTACTGTGAAACGGAGAATTGCTGTGCAAATCAAGCAGCAAAGCCACTTTCTAAGTCAGGTCATGCTTCTTTTTTTTTTTCCTTTTACATAAGTATAAAACATAACTGGTCCCATCATTGTACAACTTTCACTTAAAGTGGAGTTCCACCCCCAAAAAAAAAAAAAAAAATGTATTAACCACTTCAACCCCGGAAGGATTTACCTCCTTCCTGAACAGAGCGTTTTTTACGATTCAGCACTGCGTCGCTTTAACTGACAATTGCGCGGTCGTGCGACGTGGCTCCCAAACAAAATTGACGTCCTTTTTTTCCCACAAATAGAGCTTTCTTTTGGTGGTATTTGATCACCTCTGCGGTTTTTATTATTTGCTCTAGAAACAAAAAAAGAGCGACAATTTTGAAAAAAACGCATTATTTTAAACTTTTTACTATAATAAATATCCCCCAAAAATATATTAAAAAAAATGTTTCCCTCAGTTTAGGCCGATACGTATTCTTCTACATATTTTTGGTAAAAAAAAAATTGCAATAAGCGATTATTGATTGGTTTGCGCAAAAGTTATAGCGTTTACAAAATAGGGAAAAGTTTTATGGCATTTTTATTAATAATTTTTTTTTTGCTAGTAATGGCGGCGATCATCGATTTTTAGCATGACTGTGACATTATGGCGGACACATCGGACATTTTTGACACATTTTTGGGACCATTGGCATTAATACAGTGTTTGATGCTATAAAATTGCATTGATACTGTAAAAATGTCACTGGCAGTGAACGGGTTAACCACTAGGGCACGGGGAGGGGTTAAGTGTTCCTAGGGGCGTGTTTCTAACTGTCTGGGGGCTTGGCTGTGTGGGACACCTGACGATGACAGGGAGCAGATGATCAGTGTGCTGTCATTAGGCAGAACGGAGAGATGCTGTTTACATCGGCATCTCCCCATTCTTGAGCTCCGAGACACGATTGCGGGTATCCCTGCGGCGATTGAGTGCGTGGGCACGGCGGGAAATTCAAAGTAACGTACGGGTACGTTACTTTGCCCAGCCGTGCCATTCTGCTGACGTATATATACAGGAGCCCGTCGGGAACCAGTTAATGTGCTTAAAAAAAAATAAACATTTGGAGAAATAATTTTTTTTACTCACCTCTAAATGCCTGTTGCTAGGGGGTCCCTCGTAGTCTGCCTCCTTCGGTGCCTGGGCTCCTGACGTCACTTCCCTTGGTGCAGGAAGGAAGATCATCTCTCCCCCTCCCTCTTGTCAATCATCTGGGACACGTAACAGGTCCCAGATGATTGCGCGGCCAGTCGCGGCGCGCGGTGCAGCTCGCGCATGCGCAGTGGGTGCCTGGCGCCCACAGTTAAAGTGCACTGGAAAGTGCACTTGTAAGTGCAGTCACTGTAGATCCGAGGGGGACATACAAGATAAATAAAAAAAACAGCATTTTAGTTTGCACATGATTGGATGATAAAATCAGCAGAGCTTCCCCTCATTTCAGATCTTCCCCTCAGATCTACAGTGACTGCACTTGCAGTGCACTTGTAGTGTAAAGTGGATTTGCCTTTAGTAAATCAACCCCTAAATTATATTCTTTTTCTCCAAAAATAATCCATACACATCCACTACTTAATGGCCCTGTAATCTATTCTTCATTAATTTTTTCTTACTCTGTTTTTCTGCCTCCTTGTAAGGTCTGTGATCTCCCAAACATTTCCTTTTCTCATCTCGATTCTATTTGTTTGGAATGAGCAAGGCACGTTAGTTGCAGTCATGTGCGCTGCTCTATATACATTACACATCCCATAGTCCATCTCAGGTGTTCTTACATACAGTGGGACTATGGAGAAGGAACGTAGTCACCCTCTAACAGGAAGTCAGGTCACAGCAGCTAAAAAAAAAGACATTTAAAGAGTAATGTAGCGCTGACATGCTTGTCTATTGATGTAGTTATGCATACTTTAATATAAGGTTAATGGACATTACTATGGTTTCGTATCTAGAGCCATCTAGTGATCAAACATGGGTAATGCACTTGTATATTATTACCTCTGAACAACCCAAAAGACTTATACAGGAAGTGACTGTTGTTTTGATTCAGAAGGTTAACCTTGTTACCAGGAGTCTGTGTGACCTACCCATGAACACTCTTATATGCAGTGCATGCTGGGTAGGGAATAAAAGGAACCCGAGCTGCCATTTTAGGTCTCTTGGGATCACGTTGCCTGCCTGTGCGGATCTGTGAGGAGGCTTCCCGGAGACAGCGGCCTACAGCCACTACGGAGCGCAAACCTGCTTGTTTGTAAAGTGACTTGACGGAGTCTGAGAGACAGTGACCGGATTGACAAGGCCCAGAGACACTCATCGGAGCATCGGAGGACCGGATCCATCCGGTGGAGCGGTATGGAACATCTGGCCCAGCTGTCCGAGAAGCAAGCTACAGTCACCAGACCAAAGTGACCACATGGAACTCCGATCCAGTTGGTGAGCGGGTTACGGCCCACCGTTTAACTTTTACACGCAGTTAGATTCACATACAGGCCTCGCTGGAATCTGTAGTTCCACGGAGGAGTAACAGAGCAACTGACACTGAGCAGGCTTGAGGCCTATCTACTCTGGCGCCTCAAGTGTTGTAAATTAGTTATTGGAGTTACACCAGGAGCACTGCAACTTAATTTCCCACAGACTTTGGATTACAAATCACAAAGGAGTTACTTTAGCTAGCGAAGAAAGAAGATCTTGGACTAAGTACTTTAAGTGAGATCTCACGCATAGCTTTTAAAGTAGGGGGAGCTCCCAGGTATAGATACAACTACATATATTGTTTTACATATTGTTTTAAATTGTTCATACTGAAATTCATTGTGCTGTCGTCCTATGTTGGGATGACAGCACAATTTCTGTAACCACGTTATATTCTTCAGTAAAAAATATTTCTGGTTAAGTATCCAGTTGTGTGGCGTACTGTTTTTCCCCACCAGGTGGAGACAGTGGATCCTGAGGTACAATGCAGGTACTTTGCATTTGTATTATATTGTATTGTATTACATTGCACCACAGCTGTGCCAAAGGGATTGAGTGGGGTTATTGGTAGAGTGCAGGCCCAATTCAAACCAGCAGCTCCTTCGGGGGGTCAGTGCTACAGTAATATCATGTTTTGGGCAGATTGATGTTCTTCCCCAGTGGTCTCCAAAATTGAGCCATTTGCAAGTCTTTATCTGGCCCTTGGGGCAATATTCCTCCAAATGATATGAGACACTGTTCCTCCCACTGATACCAGCAGTGGGGCATCATTTCTGCCAGTAACAATAATGATAGGAGGGCATTATTTCTTCCACTGACACCAACAATGGGGCGCTATTCCTCCAACTAATACCAATGATGGGGTACTATTCCTCCCACTGACACCAACAATGGGCACTTTTCCTCCCACTGACAGCAAAAATAGGGGCACTATTTCTCCCACTAATACCAATGATGGGGTACTATTCCTCCCACTGACACCAACAATGGGCACTATTCCTGCCACTGACAGCGACAATGGGGCACTATTCCTCCCACTAATACCAATGATGGGGCACTATTCCTTCCACTGACAACAACAATGGGGCACTATTCCTCCCACTAATACCAATGATGGGGCACTACTCCTCCCACTGACAGCAACAATGGGGCTCTATTCCTCCCACTGATACCAATGATGGGGTACTATTCCTCCCACTGATGCCAACAATGGGCACTATTCCTCCCACTAATACCAACAATGTAGCACTATTCCTCCCACTAATACCAATGATGGGGCACTATTCCTCCTCCTACTGATCACCAACTCTGAGACCATATTTATTCTCATTGATGCTGGACTCCAACCTAACCTTACATACTTGCAGCATGGCCTGAGCTGGGAGGCAGAGTAGGTTAAGGTTTGGATAGAGGAAGTTCCGCCAACTTGTGAAGGCTGGGACAAGCACATGATTGGTTGCGATAGGACGTCTGCTCTGCTGCAGTGAGACCTGTGCGCAAGCACTGTGGGCCCACATTGGCAATACACCACTAACCTTAGCTGCAGGCCAGCTATCATCTTGTAATGGGCTCCCTTCCCTTGGCCGAAAGTGACTGAGGATTTAAATGTATCAGTCTTTTTCTCTGTAGCCTCAGCTGTACAGCTGAATGGATAGGAAGTACAGTAAACACAGTTTACTATGCTTTAGTGATGAATGGACATAGGAGTGATTAGTACCGATCACTCACTGTGTTCATTCAGGAAATGAAGGGGGCAGTAAATTACATTTACTGTCCCCTTCCCCTGCTCTCCTTCCTGAAACATCCCCCTGTGTGCCCGCAGCAGCTGCCTACAGGAGAGGAGAGGAGGGAAGCTGGAAGCTCTGCAGGGTAAAGGGGCACGCAGGGGGGGCCTGGACAGCAGATGAAAGGGGTGCATATGCTAGAACCAATAACCCTGCAGTGCAGCTGGAGGGGAAAATAAGAGGAGAAGCTGGCAGCGACAAAGACAGTACCGCAGGCCCTCCGAAAACCTGGAAAGCTTTTTTACTGATTTCTATTACAGTTTTTTTATACAGGTTAATATTTAACGTGGAGGAAATAATGTTTTTTTTAACAAGAAAGAGGAAATAATGTTTAGTTGGCATTGCATAAAAGGTATTGAACTCTGTGTGAAACAAATCAATTACAGGCAAGAGTATTCTCACTTAAAATTAAACTAACACCAACTGGACTACATCCAGCTAACTTCCATTTGGTGCTAAAATAGTAAATATTCCAATGTATTAGAGGCACTCTAATTTCTTTGCAATCCAGTCCCAATTTTACAAGAAGGAGCGGCTGCAGTGCAGTGTTCCTATGATTTTCCTGCGGGTTATCTACACTTACCTATAGATTTTCTATTAGCTCGCACATTTTTGGTACATTTTCTGAAAGCGCACCAAAGGTGCATTTTAACAAAAAAGGAGTTATTCCTAAAGGTACTGGTGACAAGACACTGCCTTTCCAGGGGGCATCTGTGCACAGGGTCGGTGCTACCACTAGGCAAACTAGGCGGCCGCCTAGGGCGCCCTGCTGCCTAGGGCGCCCGGACACTGGTTTTCCTACTCTCTTCTCTCTGCAGCAAGCAACTAACTCTCAGCATCAGCAGGCAGCCGCCTCTCCGTTCACACATAGTGTCATAGGTGCAGCAGTGGTGGAGGACTGTGTCTGTGTCCCCGACTCCCGCAGCAAGCAAACGTTCATTGATGGGCACTGGTAGGCTGCATTGAAGGGCGCTGGTAGCCTGCATTTGATAGGCGCTGGTGAGGCTACATTTGATGGATGCTGGTGAGGCTGCATTTGGTGGGCGCTGGTGAGGCTGCATTTGGTGGGCGCTGGTGAGGCTGCATTTGTTGGGCGCTGGTGAGGCTGCATTTGGTGGGCGCTGGTGAGGCTGCATTTGGTGGGCGCTGGTGAGGTTGCATTTGATGGGCGCTGGTGAGGCTGCATTTGATGGGCGCTGGTGAGGCTACATTTGATGGGCGCTGGTGAGGCTGCATTTGATGGGCGCTGGTGAGGCTGCATTTGATGGGCGCTGGTGAGGCTGCATTTGAGGGGCGCTGGTGAGGCGGCAAAATTAGGTTTCGCCTAGGGTGTCAAAAATCCTTGCACCAGCCCTGTCTGTGCAGCTGGAGCTAAATCACCAGGGCCTCAGGGAAACCAGAAAATGGACACAAAAAAAAGGTAAGTTAAAGCACATTTTTTTGAAACCAGTGTTAGATGATTTCACATCAGCATATAGAGATGCATGCTGGTGTGAAATTTAGATAAATTTGAAAGGAGAGACTGAGCAACTGGGACCCAGCTGTACAGTGGCCAGAGGGCCCTAAGACCTGTGTACTCTGTGACCAGAGGCAAGCCACTGAGGACTGGATCTGCTGAGAGACTGAGCCTCGTGGGGATCTGAGCTAAGAGACTGAGCTGCCGGGACCTAACTTAAGAGGAAAGCAGACCGCCAAGTGATCTGGACCTGATTTCTAAGTACCATGAGGCATGAGCTGAACTGTCTGTGCTTATATCAACACAGACCTATCTTATGCACTAGAGAGTGCTCCCTTGTTTAGCAGTCTACTAGCTATTAAGACATGTACGGAGCAGCAGTGCAATGGAGGCGAAGTACAAACATGACAGGGTGCAAGTAACAGAGAGAGGAAATGGTTAAAGATAGGAGGGGTAAAAGATGTTGTTCTGCACTTACCAGATTGGTTGGTGGGGAGCAGGGGGGAGGAGTAGATCCCTCGTGGCAATTAGCAAGTTAGGTAGTCACATGCAGTCTGGGCAGCAAGGTGGAAGGACGTTCCCGCCCGCCCGCCCTGAGAGAATCGGTCAGAGGATGGACGACAAAAGAATGCAGTTACGGTTGGGTCCTTGGCGACGATTAGGTATGGTGTAGTTGTACAAAAAATAAAAAAGGGTGCGGTTTAAAATGTTGGACACATCACAGTTATGGAGTCCTTTCCCATTGGCTGGTGTTAGTTCGGCCTTATGGGTAATGAGTTATGGGGGTCCGCGGTCAGTTAGCGAGTCCCCGAGGCAAGTTTGCGTCTGGGGCAGATGCTACGTTAAAGGGGCTGCAGGCTCAATAAGTAAAATGGGGTCGTCAGGGACCAGCAACCATTAGCTTGGATAGATCTGGAGAATTAAAATAGTTTAAATGGTTAAAACTATGTGAAATAGAGTTTATAGTTTTTGGTTTGTTAATAAAAGGCCGTCAAGGCCATTTTCATCCAAGCAGGTGTCATTTATATTATTTATAGTAATGTAAGTTATGTACATGTTTTGTTTAAGGGTAGTAAGTTATCTGGCTGCCCTAGTCATGTAACGTACTTGGTGGAGATTGAGCTGTAGAGAGGGCTTCTCTCAGACCTCTTGCCCAACACCCCTGGTTGTGATGACAGAAGGTGTGAGGTCACAGAGTAACACAAGGGCCGGTGCAACAAGCAGCACCAGCTGAGGTTTGCAGGAAGCAGATAACAGTGAATCACCAGACAGGAATCAGGAACTGGAACATGGTGACACTTGATCAGCAGGCAGGAGTGTAGCCAAGACACAAGCCAAAAAGTCATCAACAGCTGGGCAGTGAGGTTCAGGAACATCAAGCTGAGGCAGGGTCAGGATACAGGCTGGGGTGAGTACACAGTTGAGCAGCGAGGTACAGGAGTACAAGAAAGGAGCAGAGTCAGAGTACAAGCTGAGGTCACAGCAGGCATGAATCCAGAGACTGGTCAAGGGCAAGCCAGGTTGTGCATGGATAGGCAGATATAGCAGGTCAAGGCACAGGTTAAACAGGAACTAGCTGAAGACCACTCAGCAATCTGTTCATGTTATAGTCCAGCTTACACATGCCGCTTGGCACCAGTACCGCATGTACATGTGTGTGTGCATGCGCATATGCACATTCTGTTGTGTGCACACGCTAATATGTTTGGGCATGCTAATTCCTTTGGGCATGCCTTTGCTCAGAATTATGAGCATGAGCATGAGCAAGTAATAGCCTTCTGGTTCCAGTACATACTGAGCTTCTCTTACACATTAGTTGCACTCTTGTAAAGAAACAAATACCCATGCACCACCCACAGAAGGGCCCCCGATGAAAGTCGGCTAACACGCACAGTTATGCTCCAGGTACTTTTCAATTACATTACTGAGGCTGCATGTGTAGCGTGCACACGAGGACCTTTACTTTCCTGGGTTCATTTATGCCTATACTTTAACCTTGTTTTGTACCAGTTATAGTTTTGCTTAACATTGTTACAGCTTATGGGACAGTGCCCCTTTATCTAGTACAACACCTTTAAATCTGTTTGATTGCCTGATCATTGATTTATGCATTATTTAACTGCATTGCTTTAATACATGCATTTAATCCACCACCAGTGGCTTAGCCTATTCCTGTGTACTTTTATAGAGTGGTACCATACTAATGGTTAAGTTACACAGGTGTGAGTGGCCTTCACTCTACAACCAGGTGTGTCGATGGGGACCAAGCAGCTATAACAGTTGAGACAGAATGAAGAATTATCACCAGCGGCTCTTGCGGGGGTAAGCGATACAGACTCAGGTAGTTATTTATGACTATCCAAGTGGGACCACTGTGGAAGCAAAGAATCACTGTAGTAGTTACCACTACAACAGCGATCACCGTTGAATTCTGGGTCCCACAACGAGCGGCTACTTTGCTCAGTCCAAGCTAGACCAATGCAACTACACAATAAAATTCATGCCTTGAATTCAGCTCTAATATTGCATGGTATTGTGTACCCTTACCATAGACTTATTTATGCTTATGAACTCTTTTTAAAGTTTTAATTTATTTTTAGTTGCTTGATATCTCTAACTTTGTTATTTATTGTTTTTTTATGTGTTTGGAATACCCATATTGTCTAAATTACTTTTTTTTTACTTTTCATAGTTTCCTTTAATAATGACTGAATGAACATTATTGCCTAGACTTCAAGCACCCACATCATTTTCCACTTTGTTCCCTCAGAAAGAGTGTTGGAAAATAATTGAACCTAGCCAATTTCATAATGTTTCGGGGTAAAGGGTAGGGTCAGGAAGATGACATGTATATGGTTGAATAAGAGAACTATGAACACCCCTATGTCCATGTATTGCTGCAGCTATGTTGCCCTGTTCACTAAAGGGACACAACTTCTTGTTCTGGGTCCAATGCATGATTTTTAATTTCCTCTGTGTTGCATCACAAATGTTGGCGTGCAAATAATATGAAACACTGCATAGTGATCTTTCTGTTAATCGCTCTCTCTGTTTGTGTCTGTGTCAGATCTAATTACTATGTAGCTCTAACCTGCAGATCACTAGCCTGAGACACCATGGAACCGTGGCATATGTAGTTTCTCCACAGGAAGTGTAAGTTCTTGGATTACAGGTGGAGGTCATGCGTTAACCTGGGCAGTGCCATGTCACATGCCTCATGTTTGAACACAAACAGAATCTTCTGATACTGGAATGTGAATATTTTCTCTACTATAGGTAGTGTGTAGCATTCTGGACTGCTACTGCCACAGTAAAATGAATACTGACTATCTGCAATGAACCTCAACCAAGGGAATTAAAGTCAGCACTAAGCAAACTTCACCCTGATGTCTAAACTTTTAATATAATTTTATTTTTCTATTTCAACAACTCTTTGTAAGGTTCATAACGCTGTCTTTCCATCCCAGAGTGACAAACTGCAGTAATTAGAATCCTATTATTATTAATTCAATGTGACCTAATAATGTCATAGCCTCTGTGTGCCACATTAATCATTGCAGGGCTACTAGGGGTGAGCAGTGGAGTGCTAAAAATTTTACTTAGTGAGTGAAAGCAAACCTTACTTAACATGCACACAGCAATTTTCTTAACAGCATTAAAGTTGTAACACCGACTCAAGTTGGAGTCTGAGGTCTGCATCTCACAGATCAGGCTTTTTCAGTAAATCCATGCAAAGAGCAATGTTTATATGCAAAATACACCAACCAGAAGTAGCCAATTAAATTTGGATTTTTCTACATCAAGGTTGTAGATTACATATTACTTTACGATACTGAATAAACCTTATAGCTTTGATACACTATATTGTCAAAAGTATTGGGACACTTGCCTTTACATGAACTTTAATCCCAGTCTTAGCCCGTAGGGTTCAATATTGAGTTTGCCCACCCTTTGCAACTATAACAGCTTCAGCTCTTCTGGGAAGGCTGTCCACAAGGCTTAGGAGTGTGTCTATGGAAATGTTTGACCATTCCTCCAGAAGCGCATTTGTGATGTCAGACACTTATGTGGACAAGGCCTGGCTTGCAGTCTCTGCTCTAATTAATCCCAAAAGTGTTCTATCAGGTTGAGGTCAGGACTTTGTCCAGGCCAGTCAAGTTCCTTCACTCCAAACTCACTCATCCATGTCTTTATGGACCTTGCTTTGTGCACTGGTGCGCAGTCATGTTGGAACAGGAAGGGGCCATCCCCAAACTGTTCCCACAAAGTTGGGAGCATGATATTGTCTAAAATGTCTTGGTATGCTGACACCTTAAGAGTTCCCTTCACTTGAACTAAGGGGCCAAGCCCAGCCCCTGAAAAATAACCCCACATCATAATCCCCTCTCCACCAAATGATTTGGACCAGTGCACAAAGCAAGGTCCATAAAGAGATGGGGTGGAGGAACTTTACTGGCCTGCAAAGAGTCCTGACCTCTACCTGATAGAACACCTTTGGAATGAATTAGAGCGGAAACAGCGAGCCAGGCCTTCTCAACCTCATCAGTGCCTGACCTCACAAATGCGCTTCTGGAAGAGTGGTCAAACACTCCCATAGACACACTCCTAAACCTTGTGGATGGCCTTCCCAGAAGAGTTGAAGCTGTTATAGCTGCAAAGGGTGGGCCAACTCAATAATAGTGAACCCTACGGACTAAGACTGGGATGCCATTAAAGTTCATGTACGTGTAAAGGCAGGTGTCCCAATACTTTTGGTTATATAGTGTATATGCAGTGGTGCTATACTTAAGAGATGAGCTTGCAGAGTCGTAGCAATAAAATACTGATATACAGGGAACGTGTTACTGGAACGTGCTGACGCTAGATACATTTCATCCTTTCCCTCTGAAGCAATATATGTTTCTGTAAGTTAATTTGCTTTTTTAAAGTATGTCGAATATGAAAAGATTGTGAAGATTATATGAAAATGTAAAATGTAGAATTTGCTAATAAAAACAATTGAAAAAAGTGCTACGTAAAGGCATTATACACTTCCAAATGTTGTTGTTTTATCTAAGTATTAGTGTAGTTATATTCCCTGTGCCGTTTGTTTGCCTTACCTTGTAATAATGGGCTTACATGCTGTGTTTGCAGTTTGTAGTGTCATGGCTCATCGATTCCCCTATGTCCATGTATTGCTGCAGCTAGTCTGCCTCTCAGTGGCGGTGCGTCCATAAGGGCGCACAGGCGCGGCCCCCTCTCTCCAGCCAGCCCCTCTATCACCAATAGATAGATTCATGCATTGCATGAATCTATCCATGGCCGCCGCTGCCACCTCCATTCAGGTGCTGGCCCATTTTCGGGCGTCGGGCACCTGAATTACAGCAGCGTTTTTTTTTTTAAGCACCTGATTAGAGCCATAGGATGACGCCTATCAGGTGTCCAATCATATAGGAGAGGACGGGAAAAGAAGACATCGTGGACATCGCCCGCTGCCGTCACCCGCTGCCCCACCGAGACAGGGTAAGTGTAGGGCAGATGGCGGGGGGGCACAGTGGCAGCATTCAATGGGCACATTGGGAGCATTTTATGGCACAGTGGGAGCGTTTGATGGCACAGTGGCAGCGTTTGATGGGTACAGTGGCAGCGTTTGATGGGCACAGTATCAGCGTTTGATGGGCACAGTGGCAGCGTTTGATGTGCACAGTGGCAGCATTCAATGGGCTCATTGGGAGCATTTGATGGCACAGTGGGAGCGTTTGATGGCACAGTGGCAGCGTTTGATGGGCACAGTGGCGTTTGATGGGCACAGTGGCAGCGCTTGATGTGCACAGTGGCGGCATTTGATGGCACAGTGGCTGCTTTTGGGTACAGTTAGGCTGCCATTTATGGGGTGCTTTTTTCAGAATTTTCCAATTTGTTTGCGCCCCCCCAAAACATTTTGAGCACCAGCCGCCCCTGCTGCCCCTATTACCTAAAAGAACAGGTAACTTCCTGGTAAGGGTCACACAATTCCTACCTCACAATTTACTCTGCGATGCATCACAAATGTCAGAGTGCAAATCATTCACTGCCTGCCCACCCGCAATGTACTGCGGACGAGCGGCCGCTGAAGGCAAAGCGCCATAGATGTTAACCCCTTCCCAGCCAGTGTCATTAGTACAGTGACAGTGTATAGTATTAGCATTGATCACTGTATTAGTGTCACTGGTGATGTCAGTGACACTTAGGGCACTTTCACACTGGCAGCGCCCGGTTTTTAGCGGTGCTTTACCGTTGTTTTTGCGTCACTTTTCGGCTGCTAGCGGGGTGCTTTTAACCCCCGCTAATAGCCGAATAAGGGTTAAAAGCTCCCGCAAAGCGACGCTTTGCTGCTGCTTTGGCGGCGCTGCCCATTGATTTCAATGGGCAGGGGCATTTTAGGAGCAGTGTATACTTTAGGAGCCTCAAAGATGCTGCTTGCAGAACTTTTTTTAGCGTCCTGCCAGCGCACCACTCCTGTGTGAAAGCACTCAGGCTTTCACATTGGAGTAAAAGGAGAGGCGCTTTAGAGGCACTATTTTTAGCAATATAGCGCCTGTAAAGTGCCTCAGTGTGAAAGGGATCTTAGTCAGTTTCCCCCTAGTGTCAGATCAGCACCATTAGAAGTATAAAAGAAACCATTCCAGTATACAGTATATACCATAGATTGTAGGCGCTATAACTTTCACTCAAACCAATCAATCACTTATTGGGAGTTTTTTTGTACCAAAAACATGTAGCAGAATACATTTTGGCCAAAATTTATGAAGAAATAATATTTTTTATTTTTTATTTTATTGGATATGTTTTATAGGAGAAAATAAAAAACAGTTATTTTTTCAAAATTTTTGGTCTTTTTTCATTTATATCTCAAAAAATTGAATAACCCAATGCTGATCAAATACAACCAAGCTCTATTTGTTTGAAAGTAGGGAAGACCCTCAAGGAAAGCCGTCCACAGGTATGTAGCACCAAAAGGGGCACACTTTTACCCTATGTATGCAGCAATACCAACTTAAGCCCCAACAAAAGGTCTCCCCTATGTGATAAGCGCAGCTTTTACACATTTAGATATTCCATTCGCCTCTATAATTAAGAGGACTGTATTCTTACCCATTTAATAACTTGGTCCGGTATCCATGGGCCATCTCTTGGTACTATTGCTATTGCATTGAACACGATTATAGTGGGAATTTGTGACCACTTACCGCTGTGTGTAATTTATACTCAAATACCTATACATGACTATTATATAACAGTGGTATCTACTATAGACCACATGATATATGTGTATCCTACTACTTTAGACACACATATGCAATCTAGTTTTTAGGCAGCTTCTGTTATTCCACATAACACTGTCCCTCCTGATCTGGAATTCTATAGTTAATTGTAGGTCAGGGCTCAATAACCAGCATAGGCTTGGTCCAGGTTTGGCATTTGATGGCTGCTTGGTAATTAGAGGTCCAGTTGCATGGCAGATTAGAAGCTACTAGGGACTAAGGCACAGAGTAGATAGGCTGACTCTAAATTCCAGTGCCACAACATAGTCCCTGCTGGTGAGAAGCTGTATTCCAGGCTGGTTGGACAACGGCTAGAGGATCTTCCCATTAATGCTGATCTTATCTTCAGGTTTCCAACACCTAGAAAGATGCCACATCCAATATTTTAGTGAAAAGCGTTGACGAGCATGTTTTTGGAAGCATTACTGGATCAGAAATTTTTCTTTCACCTAGATACAGGATTAAACTAATCTTTGTACCGTAGGTCCAGTCCTCTGTAACTGCATTATTGGGTAACTGGTAACGGTGTCCATACCGGGTGTTGTTTGTATGTTGTTTATTTATTTTTTAACTATGTTGTAATACAATTTATACTTTTTTACTGATTCTCTCTCTCATTATGTGCCCACAAAGTCCGCAAATTTTTTGACTTTGTCAATCCTCCATTTGTGTGAAAAAAGAATATCAATTTCCTTTGGGTACAGCGTTGCATGATCGCGCAATTACCTGTTAACAACTTAAAGACCAGGCATTTTCTGGCACTGTTTGTTTACATGTTTTAAAGCAGAGGCCCTAGAGAACATATTGGTGGATTTTGCAATTTGTTATGTCACGCGGTATTTAGCGCAAAAAATAAAAACTGCAGAGGCGATCAAATACCACCAAAAGAAAGCTCTATTTGTGTGGAAAAAAAAGAACGTTAATTTTGTTTGGGTACAGCGTAGCATGATCGTGCAATTGTCAGTTAAAGCGACGCAGTGCCAAATCGCAAAAAATGGCCTGGTCATTGAGCAGCAAAATCTTCCGGGCTGGAGTGGTTAATGCTATTCTGTATAAAGAGTAATGTTCGGCCTGGAGAGAACTAATAAAATTAATTGTTCTGGACACAGAACTGAGCCTCATGACCTTCCACACAGCTACTGTATTCAGGGCCATCTTTAAGGCAGGGCAAAAGGGGCAACTGCCCTGGGCCCTGTCATTGTTGTGGGGCCTAAAGCAGCTGCCTCATACTTGCCAACTATCCCAGTTTAAATTCCCTTGTGCCCTGAAGTTTTAGTCCTGTGCTGTGTCCCGATATTTCAGTGGGAAGTGCTGGTGCTAATGCTGCCCAGCTCTGCCCTATTGCTGTGTACAGATGACTCCCCTGCAGCCCCTGTGTTTACATGTAAATAACCGGCATTCATATGTAAATAGTGGCGGCATTACTAAGTAAATAGCTGCGGCCGGCAGCATTGATATGTAAATAAAGTCAGCATTCATATGTATATCATGCTCCCCTGCAGTAACGAGATGATGTGCTGTAACCTCTAGCAACCAACCAGTGAGCAGTATTACTGTACAGTAATCTCTAGCAACCAATAAACAAGCAGAAATCATTTTACTGTAACCTCTAACAACTAATCAGTGAGCCGTAATGTGTGCTGTAACCTCTAGCAACCAGTCAGTAAGCAGTAATGATATGCTGTAACCGCTGGCAACCAATCGCAATTGCTGCCTGATCTGATACAGGAAACTGATTTTAAGTCTTGGCTGCTATTTATTGTATGTCTCAGAGCAGGTGGAAAGTGAAATTGCATAGGGGGAAGGGGCCCAAGAAAAATTTTGCCCAGGGTCCAATCAATATTAAAGGCGGCCCTGGCTGTATTTCACCGAGACAAGAAGCAGAGACAATTAGGCAAGTATTATTTTTATATATTTTAATAGTTTGTAGCTGCTTGTAACTTCTCGGTCTGAATCCTAGTGACTGACAAGTCTCTGTCCTATTGTTATTATCTCACATACACAGTGCAAGATAGCTATGTCTGTGCTTTTGTATGTGTGTAGTGTTCATCTTCCAGTATATTAGTTGGTGAACCTGTTTATTGCATTAGAGTTTATAGGCAGCTTCTGTTATTCCACATAACACTGTCCCTCCTGATCTGGAATTCTATAGTTCATTGTAGGTCAGGGCTCAATAACCAGCATAGGCTTGGTCCAGGTTTGGCATTTGATGGCTGCTTGGTAATTAGAGGTCCAGTTGCATGGCAGATTAGAAGCTACTAGGGACTAAGACACAGAGTAGATAGGCTGACTCTAAATACTGGTGAGAAGCTGTATTCCAGGCTGGTTGGACAACGGCTAGAGGATCTTCCCATTAATGCTGATCTTATCTTCAGGTTTCCAACACGTAGAAAGGATGCCACATCGCAATCATCCTCAGGTGCCCCTGCAGCTGATCTTTGCTGCAACAATACGGTATATGTGCACAATTCCACCAGGACTCCTGTTTGCCACTTTGCTAATACCTACAGTATTTGTACATTGGATGTATGTACTATTTTTATTCTTTTATTTATAACGCTTGTGTTATTTCCATACTGGTATGCATCTGTATACTTATGGTTAATGTTGAATGCTGCCAGCTGTAGTTCTTCTGTGCCCAATTACTTTGAATAAGTTAATGGTTCATTTCTCAGGATGGGAATCCCCCTGGTCAAAGAGGCCCTGTTCTGGAGGCACTGCCAGCTTTATTATCAAACCAACTCTTCCACTTGGTGAGGGTTCTGGTTCTCGTCTTTACCTACAGGTTTAGCGCAATATCCTATTTGGGGAGGGCCAAGTGTCATAACCCCCACAAGAGGGCTACACTTATGTCCCATGTAGATGTAGATTTGGGGTTCCAGAGACCTGAAAATAATTTCAGGTCGTTGGGTGTACAAAGGTTGAAAAAAGGTTGGCTTTTGACAATGCCATATATATCTAACGTGTCGTGCTGTTACATTGACTATGCAATGCCCAGATACATAGATTTGCATGGAGTTGTCACCAGCACGAGAATATTGAATGTAGAAGAATACAAACAATAATGACAGCGAAGAAAACATCTAAAGCACACCTTTCACTGCTCGAGGATGCAGAACCTGATTCTGAGTCATGGCAGTCACAAGCATAGGTGTAAACCAAACTTTACAGTTATGTTAACTTTTTTTAGCCTCCTCCTCCCCCCATCAAATATGAAGTGATAACAAACAACCTCAGGAAAGGGGAAAACGATCAGGATTAAATATAGAACAGGAACAACTATGTACAAACAAACTACGGTACTTAAAATTCTCCATAGGCAATGTTAAATTTTTTTTACAGGTTACCGGTTTAGAATTACAGGGGTCTAGCGCTAGAATTATGTGTGGTGCAAACACTGTTTACATATGCGTGCGCACCTTACGTATGTGTTCACTTCTGCGCGTGAGCACGGAGGGATTGGGGCACTTTAATATATTTTATATATTTTATTTTAAATTTTTTTAAGCACTTTTTTTCCTAATACAAGAAGTAATAGAATTAGGGATGGCCGATCCTCTTTATGGAGAGATCTGGGGTCAAAAAGACCCCAAATCTCTCCTTTACCTTAAAAGCAAAAGATCAATAAAAAGAAAAAATATTGTTATTTTTCTTTTTTTTTTTTTAAACTGTTTGCTTCTGCTCTGGACCAGAAGTGATGTCATAGTTGCATAGTTACATAGTAGGTGAGGTTGAAAAAAAGACACAAGTCCATCAAGTCCAACCTATGTGTGTGTTTTTATGTCAGTATTACCCTGTATGTTATGGTCTGTATGTCATGATGTCACACCGGTCCTCCAAGGCCATAGGGGGAACCAGAGATGAAACGTTGGATCGTTTCTTGAGCGTGGCGGTAAAAACGCTAAGCCCGAGAAACATCAGCGAGCGGTGGAAAGCGATCCAGCGACTAATGAGCAGCTGATACTGCTTTCATCAGAAAGACGGCCGGCGACTGAAAAAAATAAAAATACCGGTGTTATGGTTGACAGCTTTAGCCATAACCCCAGTAAACCACTTGCAAACCACAATGTATATACAGTATCACACAAAAGTGAGTACACCCCTCTCATTTTTGTAAATATTTTATTTATATCTTTTCATGTGACAACACTGAAGAAATGACACTTTGCTACAATGTAAAGTAGTGAGTGTACAGCTTGTATAACAGTGTAAATTTTTTGTCCCCTCAAAATAACTCAACACACAGCCATTAATGTCTAAACCGCTGGTAACAAAAGTGAGTACACCCCTAAGTTAAAATGCCCAAATGGGCCCAAAGTGTCAATATTTTGTGTGACCACCATTATTTTCCAGCACTGCTTTAACTCTCTTGAACATGGAGTTCACCAGAGCTTCCAGAGCAGGTTGCCTCTGGAGTCTTCTTCCACTCCTCCATGACGACATCACAGAGCTGGTGGATGTTAAAGACCTTGCACTCCTCCACCTTCAGTTTGAGGATGCCCCACAGATGCTCAATAGGGTTTAGGTCTGGAGACATGCTTGGCCAGTCCATCAACTTTACCCTCAGCTTCTTTAGCAAGGCAGTGGTCGTCTTGGAGGTGTGTTTGGGATCGTTATGTTGGAATACTGCCCTGTGGCTCAGTCTCCGAAGGGAGGAATCATGCTCGGCTTCAGTATGTCACAGTACATGTAGGCATTCATGGTTCCCTCAATGAACTGTAGCTCCCCAGTGCTGGCAGCACTCATGCAGCCCCAGACCATGACACTCCCACCACCATGCTTGACTGTAGGGAAGATACACTTGTCTTTGTACTCCTCACCTGGTTTCTGCCACACACGCTTGACACCATCTGAACCAAATATGTTTATCTTGGTCTCATCAGACCACAGAACATGGTTCCAGTAATTCATGTCCTTAGTCTGCTTGTCTGTTTGTGGGCTGTCTTGTGCATCATCTTTAGAAGACGCTTCCTTCTGGGACGACAGCCATGCAGTCCAATTTAATGCAGTGTGCGGTGTATGGTGTGAGCACTTACAGGCTGACCCCCCACCCCTTCAAACCCCCCAGAAATGCTGGCAGCACTCATACGTCTATTTCCCAAAGACAACCTCTGGATATGACGCTGAGCATGTGCACTCAACTTCTTTGGTCAACCATGGCGAGGTCTGTTCTGAGTGCAACCTGTCTTGTTAAACTGCTGTATGGTCTTGGCTACTGTGCTGCAGCATTTTAAGGGTCTTGGCAATCTTCTTATAGCTTAGGCATGGGTGTCCGCAGATAAGGGCAAGGGGGGGGCAATTGCCCCCTCCTGGAATCGTAAGAAGGTAGAGGTCGACCGATATATATCGGTGAAGGGAGGAAGAACGTGGGGTTCCTCCTCCCTTCTCCACATGCTGTTGGCAGAGCAGCGCCGCGGTGAGTGTGAAACTGTATGGAGAGAGAGAGGAGCTGTCAAAATTGAGGTTGGATTTTGGGGTGGGCGGGACCCGGGGTGGGTGGGACCTGGGGTGGGCGGGACCCAGCTATCCAACACCAGCCAATGGGATGGGATCATTGGCTGGATAGCTACTGGGTTCCGCCCACCTCTGACATCACGCTCAATTTGTAATCTCCCCTCTCTCTCTCTCCATACAGTTTCAGACAGTTACACTATCAGCTGTGAAACCTGCCTTTGCTATCCAGTGCCACCTGCCAGCATTATCTGCCAATGCCAACCAGTGCCTGCCAGTGCCACCTACCAGTGCCAACCAGTGCCACCTGCCAACCAGTGCCACCTGCCAGTGTCAACCAGTGCCATCTGCCAATGCCAACCAGTGCCTGCCAGTGCCACCTGCCAGTGCCAACCAGTGCTACCTGCCAGTGCCAATCAGTGCCATCTGCCAGTGCCACCCAGTGCCACCTGCCAGTGCCATCTGCCAATGCCAACCAGTGCCACCTGCCAGTGCCAACCAGTGCCACCGGCCAACCAGTGCCACCTGCCAGTGCCAATCAATGCCACCTGCTAGTACCACCTGCCAGTCCATCCAGTGCAACCTCCCAGTGCCAATCAGTGCATGCCAGTGCCACTGGCCTGTGCCAATCAGTGCCATCCAGTGCCATCTGCCAGTGCCACCTGCCAGTGCCACCTGCCAATCAGTGCCACTTGCCAGTGCCACCTGTCAGTGCCACCTGCCAGTGCCACTTGCCAGTGTCACCTGTCAGTGCCACCTGCCAGTGCCAACCAGTACCATCTGCCAGTGCCAACCAGTGCCACCTGCCCAAAAAAAAAATCGGCCTAAAGTATCGGCCGCAAAAATTGGCATTATATATCAGCCATCGGCCGCCCCGATTTCTGAATATCCGCATCGGAGAAAAACCCATATCAGTCGACCTATATAGGAAGGTGTTGAAGAGTGAAGACAGTTGCCCTGTGTAACGCAATGGCCGCCGCGGCCGCCTTCCCTGGCAGCCGTGGACTTTTTTCCGACTTATCACAGATTGATACAGACATACGTCCCTCCCTCCCTCCCTCACCCCGGCCCGACTGCCACTCAGGCCTCTGCTTGACATCTTGGCTGTTCCGGATAGTGATTGGCTGCCTCAGCCTGCCTGTGTAACGTCGCTATGCTGATCCGGCCAGCGCAGCGCCGGCTCCTTCCACAGGTGCGTGCAGTGGCCGAGAGAGAATATTCGGCTGCTAGTGGGGAGCTTTTAACCCCCGCCAGGGGTCGAAGGAAGGGTTAAATGCGACTGTGTATCGCTGCTGCCGAAGCACCCCCCCCCCCCCCCAAAAAAAAAAGTTCTGTGGACGCCCATGAGCCTAGCCCATCTTTATGTACAGCAACAATTATTTTTTTCAGATCCTCAGAGTTCTTTGCCATGAGGTGCCATGTTGAACTTCCAAGGGACCAGTATGAGAGAGATACTGTTATACAAGCTGTACACTACTTTACATTGTAGCAAAGTGTAATTTCTTCAGTGTTGTCACATGAAAAGATATAATAAAATATTTACAAAAATGTGAGGGGTGTACTCACTTTTTACGTATACGTATTGCGGTCAGCAAGTGGTTTTAACCCCTTCCCGACCAGCCACCGCAGTCGTAGCTGTACGTCGGCTCTTTAAGACGCTTTAGCAGGCGAAGGCCCGCAGCATGTCCCCGGAGCCGATGTGTGTGCCCGGCGGGCGCTATGACCGCCGGGCACCCGCGATCGCTCGTGGCAGAGTGAGAACTGGGATCTGTGTGTGTAAACACACAAATCCCAGTTCTCCCAGGAGAGAGGAGACAGATCGTGTGCTCCTACTAAGTAGGAACACCGATCGATCGGTCTCCTCCCCTAGTCAGTCCCATCCCCCCACAGTTAGAATATACATAGGGAACACAGTTAACCCCTCAATCACCCCCTAGTGTTAAGCCCTTCCCTGCCAATGACATTTTTTTTACAGTAATCAGTAGCTTTTTTTTACCTCTGATCGCTGTATAAATGTCCGTGGTCCCAAAAAAGTGTCAAAAGTGTTCATTCTGTCCACCGCAATGTCGCAGTCACGATAAAAATCGCTGATCACCGCCATTACTAGTATAAAAAAAATATATAAAAATTCCATAAATCTATCCCCTATTTTGTAGACGCTATGACTTTTGCGCAAACCAATCAATATACACTTATTGTGGTTTTTTTTACCAAAAATATGTAGAAGAATACATATCGACCTAAACTGATGAAGAATTTTTTTTTTTTTTTTATTATAGCAAAAAGTGCATAATATTGTATTTTTTTTTCAAAATTGTCGCTCTTTTTTTGTTTATAGCGCAAAAAAAAAAAAAAAAAAACGCAGAGGTGATCAAATACCACCAAAAGAAAGCTCTATTTTTGGGGAAAAAAGGACATTGATTTTGTTTGGGTACAACGTCGCACGACCGCGCAATTGTCAGTTAAAGCGACGCAGTGGCGTATCGCAAAAAATGGCCTGGTCAGGAAGGGGGCAAATGACGTGGTTAATGTTTGCTGCAAAGTAAAGCATATGTGGAGCCCTGAGTGGCTGTATGCCCTTGTTGAGGGGGGTGGTAAGGGAGTGGTATAACTGTGGCTCCACTGCCTTATTCTAGCACCCCTGTCTGCTCGAGTGAATAAGCCCTAAAAGCGGACCTTTGCCCAAACTTCATATCTACATGCTGATGTGATCGTTGCTGACCTTGGCTTGATCCTTGACTACACTTTCGCTTTATCCCAACCTGCAACCACTTGTTACTGAACTTTGGCTTTGTTTACTGACTACACTCCTGTTTGATCCCAGACTTGCTCATCTCCTGATCCTAAAGGACCACAACTTGGTATTAACACGCAGCAAAGGGGGAATTTCTCTTTAACCTCCCTGTCGGTAATCCTGAGTGTGGCTCGGGCTTCATTTTCAGTACAAGAAGCGGTAACCCCAAGCCACATTTAGGTTTACACCGTGGTATCCCAGTACTGTTACTTACCTTGTCCCCATGATCCCCCGATGTTGTCCCGCTGTCTCCTCTGGGGAATGCTGGCTCTCTGCGAGCGGTGTGACGCAAAGGGGCAGAACTAGGTGGGAAATTTAAAAAGTTCAAAACATAACATACACACAATACATTGTAATCAGTTAGGATTACATTACTGTATCAAACAATTTCACCTCAGTTTTGTCCAGTGCCCTGCCTGCACTTTTACCATTCTTTCAGCCTGGAAACTTGAGAACATCCATAACATCCAAAAAGTGGCCCTTTAGGTCAAAAATTTCAGGTATGGCAAATACCGCTGACAGCCACTGACAGCTGAAATGTAAAAAAAAAAAAAAAAAAAAGCCGTCAATTATCGGTTGTTAAGGAGCAGGGGATCCCCTGTTGACAGCTGAAGTGTAAACAAACTCCCAACAAATGGAGCTCTCAAAAAAGAAAAAAAAAAAAAAAGCAGCCGGCAATGTTTATCAACAACGTTGCTCAGCCGCTGAAACAGAAAGATAAAAATAAACATTATTTTGTTTTGTATCTTTCTATTTATTCATCTACAGATCAAAGGAATGAACTTCGATCTGCAGATGAAGTCAGTTTTAAGCAACCTGTCAAGTAAAATAAATTGACTCTAATCTGCCTTAAATAACTTCTTATTCTCCTTCTCCATTTAATTATTATTTTCCTGCTGATTACATTTTTTGTTCAATTCTATTTCATAAACTATTAATAATTAAAAGTTTTTTTTTGTGTTTGCTTTGTTTGTTAATATTTTTTATACCTTTAACATATACAGTGGTGTGAAAAAGTGTTTGCCCCCTTCCTCATTTCCTGTTCCTTTGCATGTTTGTCACACTTAAGTGTTTCGGAACATCAAACCAATTTAAACAATAGTCAAGGACAACACAAGTAAACACAAAATGCAATTTGTAAATGAAGGTGTTTATTATTAAAGGTGAAAAAAAATCCAAACCATCATGGCCCTGTGTGAAAAAGTGATTGCCCCCCCTTGTTAAAACATACTATAACTGTGGTTGTCCACACCTGAGTTCAATTTCTCTAGCCACACCCAGGCCTGATTATTGCCACACCTGTTCACAATCAAGGCATCACTTAAATAGGAGCTGCTTGACACAGTAAGGTCCACCAGAAGATCCTTAAAAGCTACACATCATGCCGAGACCCAAAGAAATTCAGGAACAATTGAGAAAGAAAGTAATTGAGATCTATCAGTCTGGAAAGGGTTATAAAGCCATTTCCAAAGCTTTGGGAATCCAGCGAACCACAGTGAGAGCCATTATCCACAAATGGCGAAGACATGGAACAGTGGTGAACCTTCCCAGGAGTGGCCGGCCGCCCAAAATTACCCCAAGAGCGCAGCGACGACTCATCCAAGAGGTCACAAAAGACCCCACAACAACGTCCAAGGAACTGCAGGCCTCACTTGCCTCAGTTAAGGTCAGCGTTCATGCCTCCACCATCAGGAAAAGACTGGGCAAAAATGGCCTGCATGGCAGAGTTCCAAGGAGAAAACCACTGCTGAGCAAAAAGAACATCAAAGCTCGTCTCAATTTCTCCACAACACATCTTGATGATCCCCAAGACTTTTGGGACAACATTCTGTGGACCGATGAGACAAAAGTGGAACTCTTTGGAAGGTGTGTGTCCAAGTATATCTGGCGTAGAAGGAACACTGCATTTCAGAAAAAGAACATTATACCAACAGTAAAATATGGTGGTGGTAGTGTGATGGTCTGGGGCTGTTTTGCTGCTTCAGGACCTGGAAGACTTGCCGTGATAAAAGGAACTATGAATTCTGCTGTCTACCAAGAGATCCTGAAGGAGAATGTCCGACCATCTGTTCGTGTACTCAAGCTGAAACGAACTTGGGTTCTGCAGCAGGACAATGATCCTAAACACACCAGCAAGTCCACCACCGAATGGCTGAAGAAAAACAAAATGAACTTTGGAGACTTTGGAGTGGCCTAGCCAAAGTCCTGACCTGAATCCTATTGAGATGTTGTGGTATGACCTTAAAAAGGCCGTTCATGCTCGAAAACCCTCTAATGTAACTGAATTAGGACAATTCTGCAAAAAAGAGTGGGCCAAAATTCCTCCAGGACGCTGTAAAAGCCTCATTGCACGTTATCGCAAACGCTTGGTTGCAGTTGTTGCTGCTAAGGGTGGCCCAACCAGTTATTAGGTTTAGGGGGCAATCACTTTTTCACACAGGGCCATGATGGTTTGGATTTTTTTTCACCTTTAATAATAAACACCTTCATTTACAAATTGCATTTTGTGTTTACTTGTGTTGTCCTTGACTATTGTTTAAATTGGTTTGATGTTCCGAAACACTTAAGTGTGACAAACATGCAAAGGAACAGGAAATGAGGAAGGGGGCAAACACTTTTTCACACCACTGTATTAACTAGTTTCACATTGAAAAAGCGCAAAAATTAAAAAATATATATTTATTTAATTTGTAAATAACTTTTCAATGTCTTTACCATACCCCTAGATATCGGTAATTGGTATTGGCGAGTACAAAAAAAAAAGGTATCGGTACTCATTGTAAAAAAAAGTGGTATCAGACTGCATCCCTAATATAATGTTTTCAGTTTGTGGTACTCCGAAAAAAAAATTGTAAGGGTGAGTGATCTGCTGAATAACTACTAATTTAACCCTGTCTGGGGTTGCTCTTTCGGATCGTATCCGTTATAAAGCAGCAACGTGCCCCTGTGCACATCTACCTTGTGCTTGAAGTTGAATTGGTTGGTAAAACATAAAATTAATTAAAAGGGAGAATATTCTGAATTTGCAGGACACCTTTGATCTGTTGCTGCAAGCCTGTAAAATCTAATAATGGTGATTTAAATCCTCTATAATTTGCAAACATTACATTTCCCAAGTAACACTGTTGTTCAATAATCCTCAATTCAGCTACCAAGCAATTCAGCAACCATTCCCAAACCTTTATACATTTTTAATCCCAGAGCTGTTGCCATGGAAATCATCTGATAAGATATAGCCCTTTAGGCAAATGGGCCTATGGATGATCTTGGCCTATATAAATCAGTGAATATTTTTAGTATTTTCCGAAAAGACAGCATTCGTCTTCAAAATAATGATTAAAAGAAACAGCATAAGAAAAAAATAATAAAATATATTTTGCTAGGTTCACGTATGCGTTCTGCATTTCTACAAATAAAAATGGGCAAAAAGTGCCCGGGTTCAATTTGCCAAGTGTTTGGTGAATCCTATTTTAAATACCTGAATTTAGCAGTAAATCTCATTGAAATCTATGAGGGGGAGGCAAAACTTTGGCCAACTTTAGCGCCAATAGGCAAACTAAGTTGTTAAAAAGTCATGGGTCATGGCTGGGCACTGTCATGGAGGACACGTACCAATGCAACAATACCATAAAACCTAGAGAGGGGCTTTTAATGCAGCTCAGAAGCAGGGGCGTAACTAGAAATCACAGGGCCCCATAGCAAAATGTTGTTTGGGCCCCCCCCCCCCAAAAAAAAAAAAAGTAACTGTGCAAAACAGATGACAGTCTGACTCCCACTCCCTTTCTACCTCCTGTCCAGACTCCAGAGCCTCCTCATGTGCCGAAAACGATGTCCCTTTACAGGTGCGCTTGAGCGTTCTGCCCCCGCCCACTCTGCTCCTGCCTCCTACTGTATGCAACTGCGTGTGTCGGGACACGACCGGACTCGCAGGGCCCGGGAGGCTTAACAGTAAACTTACATTACAGGACACTTTTTTTGTTGGTGGGCGGAGTCTTATTAAAATTAGGGGGTGGACATTTGTTTGTAGGTGTGGCTTAGTGGGGAAAGAAAAATGCGCCGTGCAAAGCGTGCCGCGGCGAAGTATGGGCGTTGTTTTTTATTGTAATATTGGGCTTGGCTTAAAGGGGCGTGACTCAAAGGGGTGTGGTTAGAGTCTGAGATGAACAAGGGATGGAGGGAGAAACAAGGAAAGAAAGAGAGAGAGAGGAAGGAAAAAAAGAGCAATGGAGGGACAGCAGGCCCAGATCCTACACCACAATAGAAATATGTGTATTCTAGAAAGTTTAACAATCAGCAGATAAAGATACTCCAAACACCTGGTGTTAGCGCTTCAATCATCCCGGCACCATGGTTGTTATGGTGTCAGGCTGATGAAGCGCATTATTTCTATTATTACATTGTAATATAAAATGAAATACTTCAACTCACCATAATGCAGAATCAGAATCAGTGGGAGCCCCGAGTGTGTCACTTGCCACGTCGCCTGCTACCAGATGCCATCAGGTGTCCCCAGCAGAGTGCTTCATTACATCTCAGGTGTCCCCAGCCAGCGGAGTGCTTCCTTACATCTCAGGTGTCCCCAGCCACCGGAGTGCTTCCTTACATCTCAGGTGTCCCCAGCCAGCGGAGTGCTTCCTTACATCTTAAGTGTCCCCAGCCAGCGGAGTGCCTCCTTACATCTCAGGTGTCCCCAGCCACCGGAGTGCCTCCTTACATCTCAGGTGTCCCCAGCCAGTGGAGTGTCTCCTTACATCTCAGGTGTCCCCAGCCAGCGGAGTGCTTCCTTACATCCTCAGGTGTCACTGTCCCCAGCCAGCGGAGTGCCTCCTTACATCTCAGGTGTCCCCAGCCAGCGGAGTGCCTCCTTACATCTCAGGTGTCCCCAGCCAGTGGAGTGTCTCCTTACATCTCAGGTGTCCCCAGCCAGCGGAGTGCCTCCTTACATCCTCAGGTGTCACTGTCCCCAGCCAGCGGAGTGCCTCCTTACATCTCAGGTGTCCCCAGCCAGCGGAGTGCCTCCTTACATCCTCAGGTGTCACTGTCCCCAGCCAGCGAAGTGCCTCCTTACATCTCAGGAGTCCCCAGCCAACGGAGTGCCTCCTTACATCTCAGGTGTCCCCAGTTTGCAACGTATATATATGTATTGCAGTTGGCATGCTTGGGCGGTACCTTCACCCCTTCCCGGCCAGCCGCCGCAGTTATACTGCGGCAGGATGGCTCCCCTGCACGAGCCTTTGTAGTTGTACGTTGGCTCTTTAAGATGCTGTAGCAGGCAGCGCGCCCGCAACGTGTCCCCGGAAGCCAACGCGCGTGACCGCTGGGCACCCGTGATCGCTCGTGACAGAGCGAGAACCGGGATCTGTGTGTGAAAACACACAAATCCTGGTTCTGTCAGGGTAGAGGAGAGAGATTGTGTGTTCCTACTAAGTAGGAACAACAATCTCTCTGCTCCTCTAGTCAGCCACATTCCCCACACAGTTACAAACCATCTAGGGGACACAGTTAACCCCTTGATTGCCCCCTAGTGTTAACCTCTTCCCGGCCAAGGACATTTATACAGTAATCAGTGGCTATTTTTAGCTCTGATTGCTGTATAAATGTCAATGGTCCCAAAAAAGTGTAAAAAGCGTCCAATGTGTCCATCGCAATGTTGCAGTTCACCGCCATTACTGGTAAATAATAATAATAAAAATGTCATTCCCTATTTTGTAGATGCTATAACTTTTGCGCAAACCAATCAATATACGCTTATTGCGATTTTTTTTACCAAAAATATGTAGAAGAATACATATGGGCCTAAACTGAGGAAGAAATTTATAAATTTTTTGGGATATTTATTAGAGCAAAAAGTACAAAATATTGGGTTTTTAAAAATATAAACGCAAAAAATAAAAACCGCAGATGTGATCAAAAAACACCAAAAGAAAGCGCTATTTGTGGGGAAAAAAGGACATACATTTTGTTTGGGTACAATGTCGCATGACCACGCAATTGTCAGTTAATGCGATACGCAGTGCCATATTGCAAAAATTGGCCTGATCAGAAATGGGGTAAATTCTTCCTGGGGCTGAAGTGGTTAAAGCTTTACATTGTGTTACAGAACAGTACAACTTTTATAGGGAGTGTCACAACAGCGTACACTTGTTTTTTAATTTAGCATGGCTTTTTTTTTTTTTTTTTTTTTTTATTAGCTTGACCTGCGTGCAGCAGCAGCAGCACCCCAACCTGACCCTGTTTTAAGCTGCTTTTTTGCAGGTAGTTTTAGCAGCAACACAAGCTTTTTCAACCAGCGCCTGTTTTGACCGGCAGATAGAAATTGCCCAGTAGTTGCTTGTTCCTGTTCTTGCTGCTGCAAAACTTTCCTGCTGCTGGCAAATTTCTATTAAATGTTCATTAGAATGAAAACTGTAGATGATTAAGCAGTATCAAATTGTCAAGCAACAGGACATTTTTAAATAGCAAGGCTAGACCCAAATTTCCTAGAGACAAGTATTACAGGCTGGGGTTTTACTAAAAGAATTAAGACACTGCAGCAGATACAGTAGTATAAAATTGGCCAGCAGCAGGACAGTCTTAGGCAGGGATAATAGACCTAACTTGAGTATTGCTAACTTATATTTTATCTCAGACAGGGGAGGTGCTGTAAATGTGAGTGAAATAATGTGAGGCGGTTTAGGGGCACACTGTTGTTGCACTTAGTATTTTTTTTTCCCTCTGAAACAATGTGGCAACATGCCGCAAACAAAAGGCACCTACAAAAACAGATGACTAATCATAAATTAATCCTGAGCTTTGAGCACCCCAAATTTATAAAGAAAAAAAATGGCAAAAATCAATTTCTGAAACAGTTTTCCCTAAAAAGAAGACCTTTCAGCATACAATAAAAAACAAAATACCCCCCTCCCCCAAAAAAACATAAATGAAAATCCCCAAATAAACCCCTCTGAAAGCCCACAGAAATCATTTTAACCTAAGATAAAGACTCTGTCAACATTAGATAAAGCAACATACCCCCAAAGTAAATGAAAATGCCAAAATACCACTCCCCTGAAACAAAAGCCTGTTTTTTTTTTTTTTTTTTTTTGGAAAAAATAAAATAAAATCAGCAAAGGTGTTGATTGCCCAAAGAACCAGAAATCGGAATGATTGTACAGTTTCCTAACTGATCTTAATTTCTCCCTATGCAGTTTGTCAGCTTTCCCTGTCCTTTCTGTACAGCAGCTTTCAATTTAATAAGATTTTTTTTGCTATGCCCCCCCAATCCCCATTTTCAAAGGTCATGCAGTGCATTATGATTTAAAAAAAATTGTGGCCAGTTGGCACAAAAATCGCAAACCCACAGGATTTGTCCCAAACCTATGGTAGTGGTGAATCCCAATCTCATCCCTGTCTGCAGACAAAGCACAGCAAAACTTGAAGAAGACTATGGGGGTTATTTACCAAAGGAAAATCCACTTTGCACTACAAGTGCAAACTACAAGTGCAAAGTGCACTTGAAATTGCACTGAAAGTGCACTTGGAAGTGCAGTCGCTGTAAATCTGAGGGGTAGATCTGAAATGAGGGGAAGCTCTGCTGATTTTATCATCCAATCATGTGCAAGTTAAAATTTTATTTTCCTTGCATGTCCCCCTCGGATCTACAGCGACTGCACTTCTAAGTGCAGTTTCAGTGCAACTTCAAGTGCACTTTGCACTTGTAGTTTGCACTTGTAGTGCAAAGTGGATTTGCCTTTCGTAAATAAACCCCTATGTCTATGAAGATTGTGTCAGATAGAGTGGGGAAATTATAGATTTTCTGTTGGATTTTAAATACCCCATATATTTATATTCTCTCCCTGTTCTATCGGACACCCATCATCTGAATAGGAAATGAAGTGTAATCTGTCACGGGTACATGAACAGCAATAAATTCCAGGTTGGCCTTCTTCAATCAATTAGAAATGTTTTTTTTTTCTGTTTTTTTTTACTGACTGATGAAATCTCTCCAATGGGGGACCCAGACATAAATAAAAAAAATGACAAAGGTTCTAACCCTTCTTAATTTATGCAAACGGTCAAAGCAAAGTATTTCACTACAGTGAGAAGCAGGCAGACTGGTGACAAAAAATTGCAAAATGTAACAATACTAAAAATAAAATGAAAAATTAACCTCCTTCAAAATTCTCTTCATTATAGGGAATATATTATGCTATTCTTAGCATATTTTACAGTTTTGGTGCTCAAATTCTATATAAAATTGCAAAATCCATCTGCAAAATCTGCAAAAAAGAAACAGTAAGATCGGGAATATTTGATAGCTATAGCTAAATAAGCATTTCAGAGGAATAATATCAGTTCTGAGCTTTTAGGACCCCCTATGGAGACATTTCTAGTGAATGCAGATAACAGTGCATTTATCTCCCATTCAAGCTTATATGACACAAGCATGTTTATTTGGATTTAAAAAATGAGGAATAAAAATGTAATTTCACAAGGGCCAGTTCAGAGAATGCTTTCATTTCTAATCGTACTAATTCTAGTGTGGAAAGTTGGCCATAAACCAGTAAAATTTTGGCAAAAAGAATATTCATAAAATTTTCTAATTTTGGTGTCAAATTGATGTTCATTTTTTACCGCAGTAGGGAGCAGCATGGAAATTTTTCTCAACAAACGATTTTCAGACAGTGTATGTGGATTTCGTTTGGGAAAGACCATTCATTCTAAGATTGAATATTAGAATTTTCATACAAATATTAGTAACGTTCATTTGAAAACCTACTAGTGTATGGCCAGCTTAAAGCAGAACTTCACCCTTCCTGACAAGTTTCTTCCTTTTCATCCTAACGCCCCAGCAGCCCCCCCCCCCTCAACCACCTCCCCACATACCAATCCCCAACCCCGTCCCGCATCTTTCCGATGGAATCAATTCCTATCGGGAAAACCGTTCGTCTGTATGCTGGTCCGTCGGACCCAATACAATGCAAGGGTCCCGTCGTAGGTCATCACGTTCAAAATGAATGGACTTTGGTCCGTTCATGTGTGGGCAAGTCCTTTCCTTTGAAACTCCGTCGGAACTCCGTTGGGAAGACCATTGGACCTTTTCTGACAGAAAGTCTGGTCGTGTGTACGCGGCATAACAGTGTATGTGGTTTTCATTTGGGAAAGTCCATTCATTCCAAAATCAAATGTTAAAAGCAAACGAAATTTTTACCTCACTTGTCCTCTGCACTGGGATCCTGGTGGCCATCTTGGTAGAGCCTGTGTCTGTCTGATTGCTGATGAAAGATCCACCCAAGTACTAGGCTGGGCTCTTCCAAAGGGAGATTTCATGGGAGGGGGCAACTTAACCATAAGGCTACGTGCCCTCCCCTTCTAAGACTTTTATATGAAGTCCAAGTACCTACACCCTACTAAGTGCTCTGGGGGTGCCAAAGTGTTGGCCTTCTAGCAGGTGTATACATTTTTCATCCTAGTATATAGTATATAAAGGACCAACCCAGGAGGCAGGTGGTGTAAAAAAACATGCTGTGACAAAGGTGCCATACTAAAAACGCAATGCTTTACCCATCAGTAATTTTTTCTTGCACTCCTGGACTGCCAGGGCTACAGTACAAGCACCGCAGACTTTTCTTACTCCAGGCTGGACCAGAAAAGAATTAGAGAGTCCTGCCTTTAACCAAGGACAAGCCTGGTAAACCAGGTAAGAAACTTGGTAGGAAAATAACCCTCCCACCATATCCACTTTATTACATCAGGAATTTCTAACTAGTGTCTCCAACTTTGAAAGAGAACAGGCGTTCTGTTCCAAAAGCTGAAAAAAAAAAACTTGTTTATGGCGTGCGCCCACAAGATTTGAATATTACCTACGTATTACCTTTTGTAATGTGCTATGTTTTTTGCTCATGTTAATAAACACATCAATACATTTTTTACCTAGCTGGTCGTCACTTGCCTCAGTCAAAGTCCCAAAACCCCCCATACTATTTTCAGAGAATAGGGACGGAGGCACATTTTTTATGTGCTTCATTTAAAGTCCCACTGTATACCCCCCCCCCCTTTTAGCCCATAATGTTCTATATATACAATGATTGAGGACTGCCAGAAACGTATAGAGCTAATAGAGGAAATGAGGATCAGAGAGTGAGGACATGTTACGTGATTTTGGCTGGGGATATGCAGCAGAAGACAAGACGAAACTAGGAACATGTTACATGAGACTAATAG
The DNA here is from genome assembly GCA_028564925.1 of Lithobates sylvaticus. Lineage (NCBI taxonomy): Eukaryota > Metazoa > Chordata > Amphibia > Anura > Ranidae > Lithobates > Lithobates sylvaticus. The sequence continues at coordinate 573,873,114 of CM053029.1, forward strand.
AGATCAATGCTATTATACTAATCATTGCTGCCACTACAAATTGCTGAGGTCTGAGGGCCGCACATCATATACTAAAAGGCCGCAGGTTGGGCACCAGGGTTGTAGGGGGTGGTTAGACTTGTTAATTTCTGGTCAGTTTTCACTTTCTTCAGCCCTTGTCTTTGTGTAATATAACTACAATTCAAATACAGATTGGTGGTTTAACCTCTATTGTTTCAGACTGATGCTTAAAGCGCAGAGTCAGACCAATTAAATCCAACATAATATATCATTACTGGAGACAAAAGGTATATGTGTCTCTTTGATAATGGGGCTGTCAGCTCTGAAACAGGTTCACAAGCAAAGCACATTAAGCTGGGACCGAAAGGGACACGTTTTTAATTTGCAAGTGTATAAATTCTAATTATTATTTAATCTACAGTCCAACAGTTTTAATTAAGTATTTATTTAATTGATTTCTCTTTTTTACATTTTTAAAACCTTTGTGAAATGTAATGTTTGTACAGTATCTCACAAAAGTAAGTATACCCCTCACATTTTTGTAGATATTTTATTATAACTTTTCATGTGACAACACTGAAGAAATGACACTTTGCTACAATGTAAAGTAGTGAGTGTACAGCTTGTATAACAGTGTAAATTTGCAGTGCCCTCAAAATAACTCAACACACAGTCATTAATGTCTAAACTGCTGGCAACAAAAGTGAGTACACCCCTAAGTGAAAATGTCCAAATTGTCAATATTTTGTGTCCTCTTCCACTCCTCCATGGCATCACGGAGCTGGTGGATGTTAGAGACCTTGCGCTTCCCCACCCTCTGTTTGAGGATGCCCCACAGATGCTCAATAGGTTTTTGGTCTGGAGACATGCTTGGCCAGTCCATCACCTTTACCCTCAGCTACTTTAGCAAGTTAGTGGTCATTTTGAAGGTGTGTTTGGGGTCATTATCATGTTGGCATGCTGCCCTACGGCCCAGTCTCCAAATGGAGGGGATTATGTTCTGCTTCAGTATATCACAGTACATTTTGGCATTCATGGTTACCTCAATGAACTGTAGCTCCCCAGTGCCAGCAGCACTTATTCAGCCTCAGACCATGACACTTCCAGAGAAATCCAGAGAAAAGTGAACTGTAGAAGCTTGTAAAGGATTAAAGTAGAGTAGGAGAGGATTAGAACCCCTTTCCGTTTTCTTGTAGCTGTCTGTGTCCCAGTTGGAGATTACCCTTCACTTCTTGCCCCAGAGACACAATAGGAAGTAGGAGGAAATCTCAACAATGATAGAGGAATTCCACTCTCAAGTAGTTGTCAATGGAGGTCCCCAATGGAACATTTGCCCTCTTCCCCTTTTTCTGGTGACGATTGTAGGTTAATCCGGTGTGGGTATAAATCCAGCTTGTAAAATAGTGACTGACCAGCTTTCTGAGGATGTACAATCTGGACAAAATGCGCTGAGGTGGGTACTTCTGGTCGTCACTTCACTTCCGGTGATACCACATCCTGTTGGTGAGGTGCACACCCATTCTGGTTTCTGAGGCAACAGCGACCCCTTTTCCTCTGCCCTGGTCAGGGATGAATACACCTAGTGCCGGTACATGGTCATAATAGCAAGTGAGCATAATCACACATAAGTAACCTTGTGATTTTAATAAATATGGCTGCTTTGTGCAATGATTGTTGCCCTTGTGGCATTGTTTCCCCAAACTTGGAGTGGTATATGATACAAGGCAGACGCATATCTGTAAAAAAAAGGGGGGCATGTTAGTGGGAACCAGTGGGTTTGACCCAAAAATACAACTTGACCTATCTATTTTTTTTATAAGGACAGTTTTACCCGGGGAGTGCAAGTCTGTGTGGTGGTACTACGGAGCACGTTGGGAGATTGGAACTGTGCATGGGGTTTCGTTTTGGGATTGCGGAAACTTTTGATATTAGTAATTAAGTTCACAGACACTAGTGGACTAGTATCTAGTATCAGTATCGCTCCCGAAACCGAGCATTTGCAGGCGTACTTGTAACGCATAGACGTAACGCTTAGGGCATGGCCGGATATTCCAAGTGGACCGGAAGTGACGTAGGAGGTGTCTGTAATGCTGTGTTTGCACTTTACAAGCTCTTTTCAACCTTTTCTAAATATAGCGCTGCTTTACCGTCGTCGCCCCGCACCGCCCCAGTGTGAAAGCAGCCTAAGGTAAGAACTCTGGGAGCTTTAAGCTATTGCAAAGTCATGGAAATTGTGTTCAGAAGAATTATCCCTATATATTTTTTAGAAGAATCGTTTCACCACATTTGGGACTTTGATCATGGTTTTCATAGTTGTACTTGTTTAATTATTTAATCATTTTAGCACATTATCAACCCATTATTAACTTTATTAATGATTTAGAAAGTTGCGCTGATCACTTTCATTCACAATAAATTCATTATTTTCCTCAAAATTTTACAAACAATACCCCATAATGACAACATGAAAGCAGTTTGTTGGAAATCTTTGCAAAGATAGCCTTTGTCATGACACTTACAATTGAGCTCAAGTGCATCCTGTTTCCACTGATCATCCTTGAGATGTTTCTACAACTTGATTGAGTCCAACTGTGGTAAATTCAGTTGATTGGACACGATTTGGAAAGGCACATACCTGTTTATATAAGGTTCCACAGTTAACAGTGCATGTTAGAGCACAAACCAAGCCATGAAGTCCAGGGAATTGTCTGTAGACGCCAGAGACAGGATTGTATCGAGGCACAGATCTGGTGAAGGGTACAGAAAAATGTCTGCAGCATTGAAGGTCCCAATGAGCTCAATGGCCTCCATAATCCATAAATAGAAGAAGTTTGGAACCACCAGAACTCTTCTTAGAGCGGGCCGCCCAGCAAAACTGAGCGATCGCGGGAGAAGGGCCTTCGTCAGAGGTGACCAAGAACCTGATTGTGCTCCAGCGTTTTTCTGTGGAGATAGGAGAACCTTCCAGAAGAACAACCATCTCTGTAGCACTCCACCAACCAGGCCTGTATAGTAGAGTGGCCAGACGGAAGCCACTCCTCAGTAAAAGGCACATGACAGCCTGCCTGGAGCTTGCCAAAAGGCAACTTAAGGACTCTAAGATCATGGAAAAAACATTCTCTGGTCTGATGAAACAAAGATTGAACTCTTTGGCCTAAATGGCAAGCGTCATGTCTGGAGGAAACCAGACATCGCTCATCACCTGGTCAATACCATCCTTACAGTGAAGCATGGTGGTGGCAGCATCATGCTGTGGGGATGTTTTTTAGTGGCAGGAACTGGGAGACTAGTCAGGATTGAGGAAAGATGAATGCAGCAATGTACAGACTCATCCTTGATGAAAACCTGTTCCAGAGCGCTTTGGACCTCAGACTGGGTCGAAGGTTCATCTTCCCACAGGAGTGGCTACAGGACAATTCTGTGAATGTCCTTAAGTGGCCCAGCCAGAGCCCAGACTTGAACCCGATTGAACATCTCTGGAGAGATCTAAAAATGGCTGTACACCGACGTTTCCCATCCAACCTGATGGAGCTTGAGAGGTCCTGCAAAGAAGAATGGGAGAAACTGCCCAAAAATAGGTCTGCCAAGCTTGTATTATCATACTCAAAAAGACTTGAGGCTGTAATTATTGCAAAAGGTGCTTCAACAAAGTATTGAGCAAAGGCTGTGAATACTTATGTACATGGGATTTTTTAATTTTTTATTTTTAACAAATTTGCAAAGATTTCAAACAAACTTCTTTCACGTTGTCATTTATGGGGTATTTTTTGTAGAGTTTTGAGGAAAATAATGAATTTAATCCATTTTGGAAAAAGGCTGTAACATAACAGAATACTTCTGGGATGCACTGTATATAAGTAGGATATTTTTATACCACATAGGGGTTAATTTACTACAACTGGAGAGTGCAGAATCTGGTGCAGCTGTGCATGGTAGCCAATCAGTTTCGAACTTCAGCTAGTTCATTTAGGCTGCTTTCACACTGGGGCGGTTTGCAGGCGCTATTGCGCTAAAAATAGCTCCTGCAAACCGACCCGAAACAGCTGTTGCTGTGTCTGTGTCTCCAGTGTGAAAGCCCCGAGGGCTTTCACACTGGAGCGGTGCGCTAGCAGGACGGTAAAAAAAGTCCTGCTAGCTGCATCTTTGGAGCGGTGAAGGAGCGGTGTGTTCACCGCTTCTATACCGCTCCTTCACATTGAAATCAATGGGAGACCGCGGGGATACCGCCGGCAAAGCGCCGCTGCAGCGGCGCTTTGCGTAGGTTTTTAACCCTTTTTCGGCCGCTAGCGGGGGTTAAAACCACCCCGCTAGTGGCCGCATACCGCGGGTAAAACGATGGTAAAGCAGCGCTAAATATAGCGCTGCTTTACTGTCGCCGCCCCGCACCGCCCCAGTGTGAAGCCGGCCTTAAGCTTTGACAATAGCTAATTGGTTTCTATGCACAGCTGCATCCGATTTTGCACTCTCCAGTTTTAGTAAATCAACCCCATTGTGTATGATATTTAGCATCTTTTGGTTTATTTACAGCAGTGTGGTTTACTATTATGAAATATACAAAGCCAAAACTTTTTTTTTTTTTTTTTGGATAGAGTAGGGAAAATTAGAACCCCCTTTCCTTATTTATTTTTATTTTTTGCTGTGTCCCAATTGTAGATTAGATCCCTTCTTGTCCCAGATACACAACGGGAAAAAGGAAATCTCAACCATGATAGAGGAATTCAACTCTCAGGTAGTTGTCCCTGGATGTCCCCATTGCCCTCTTTTGTTTTTCTGGTGATGATTGTAACATTTTAGACTTCTTCACTTTCTGTCTGGGTGACAATGGTCACCAGCAGGGAAAAAGAAAGCAAATAAAATCTGATAGGGGTTCCAAACCTTCCCTACCTTACTCTATACAAAAGTTTAGAAAAATTGGGCTCTAAATAAACTATAGTGTGTGTATATATTAATATATAATTACAATGCTGGGAAAAAGTATTTGCCCCCTTTCTGTTTATTTTTTTTTGCATATTTGTCACACTTAAATCACTCAGATCATCAAAAAAATTTATTATTACACAAATATAACCCGAGTAAATACAAAATGCAGTTTTTAAATGATGGTTTTATTTATTGAGGCAAAAAAGCTGTCCAAACCTGCCTGGCTTTATGTGAAAAAGTAATTGCCCCCTAAACCTAATAACTGGTTGTGCCACCCTTGGCGGCAACAACTGCAATCAAGCGTTTTTGCGATAACTGGCACTGAGTCTTTCACATTGCTATAAAGCAATTTTGGCCCACTCTTCTTTGCAGAATTGTTTTAATTCAGCTGCATTGGGGGGTTTTCCAGCATGAACGGCCTGTGTAAGGTCATGATACAACATCTCAATTAGATTTAAGTCCAGGCTTTGACCAGGCCACTCGAAAACCTAAATTTTGCTTTGTTTGAACCATTTGGAGGTGGACTTACTGTTGTGTTTCAGATCATTGTCCTGCTGCATAACCCAAGTGCACTTGAGCTTGAGGTCACAAACTAATGGCCGGACATTCTTCTTTAGGTTTTTCTGGTAGAGCTCAGAATTCATGGTTCCATCAATTATGGTAAGTCGTCCAGGTCATGAAGCTGCAAAACATCACGTTACCACCACCATGTTTGACTGTTGGTATGATGTTCTTGTTATGAAATGCTGTATTAGTTTCATGCCAGATGTAACGGGACGCACACCTCCAAAAAGTAAAATTTCAGTCCACAGAATATTTGCCTAAAAGTCTTGGGGATAATCAAGATGTTTTTTGGTAAATGTGAGATGAGCCATTAGTTCTTTTTGGTCAGCAGTGGCTTTGGCCTTGGAACTCTCCCATGGATGCCCTTTTTGGCCAGTCTCTTTCTTATTGTTGAATCATGAACACTGATCTTACCTGAGGCAAGTGAGGCCTGCAGTTCTTTAGATGTTGTTCTGGGTTCTTTAATGACCTCCTGGATGAGTCGTCGTCATGCTCTTAGAATCATTTTTGTAGGCCGGCCACTCCTGGGAAGGTTGACCACTGTTCCAAGTTATCTCCATTTGTGAACAATGTCTCTCCCTCTGGTTCAACGGAGTTCCAAAGCCTTAGAAATGGGAAAAAACCTTCCTAGACCGATACAAGTACATTACTTTGTTTCTAATCTTTTCTTGATTTTTATTTTTTCTAGATTATGGCATGATGTGTGGCTTTTTGTGATCTGTTAGCGTGCTTCACTTTGTCAGACAGCTTCTATTTATGTGATTTCTTGATTCAACTGGTCTGGCAGGAATCAGGCCTGGGTGTGGCAAGTGAAATTTAACTCCAAAAAGTTGTGGTTAATCACAGTTCATTCATGATTCAGCATGGGAGGGGGCAATTCTTTTTTCACATAGGGCCAGGCAGGTTTGAACAGCTTTTTTACCTTAATAAATTAAATAATAATTTAAAAACTGCATCTTGGATTTACTTGGGTTATCTTTGTGTAATATTAAAATTATTGATGATGTGACTGCTGACAAAAGCAGCAGGATGAGTTCTGAAGTGTTTCGGGCAATATTATCTGCTAATATTCAGCAAAATGCATCAGAACTCATTGGACGGCATTTCACAGTGCAGATGGACAATGACCCGAAGCATACTGCGAAAGCTGGATTTAAAGAAACCTCTTAGAATGGGATTTTTAAGGCAACAACAATTATTTTAAAATATTATATAAATTTATTGTACAAAAAATATAGAATTTTGACACATAATACATGTTCCATATCGATAAAAAAAAAAAAAAAAAACTTATGATTGATAAATGAACAGAATGATGAAAATTCCGACGCGTTTCCACATGGCTTTGTAGTAGCCAGTCTTCATCAGGGAATTATTGATCATCATCTATGAATTATATCAAAAGGGCTTATTAGTATATCTCTATATGGATAATTAATTAGTGACCACAAAGCGATCACTAAGTTTAAACATTTAATTGCCTATATATAGAAAGTGAACACACTTACATCTACAAACATATCATCATGTATGGTGTTGCTCCCCCCTATGTCCTCAACTCCAGGATGTCCGGAAAAGGCAAATATTTCTAATATCTCTCTACAAGACGGCTAGAAAATTACTTTTTCATTGCTGAATAGGTGTTTAAATCAATAAACTCAGGCCACTAAGGAAAGAAAAAACAAGAAGACCAAAAAATAAATAAGTTGGATCAGGCTGAGCCAAGTACAGGTGGTTTAGGCTGTCAATAATTTTCCAGCCCAGCCAGTGCACATTAAGATGACTCACCCGGTCACGTCTTCAAGAGAGTTCCAGAGATCCCGTCCAAGAGGATGAGTATCCTGTACGTAGGAGAGCACACTCCTGCAGCTCCAGCTGCGGAGAGGGAATACACCATATGCCGTCTCAGGCACCCTTAAATAGAAACCCAGGAGATCCGGTCCGCCCCTGTGGGCGTTGTCTGACGACGCGGTGCGTAAACGACGCACAGCGTCATCACGGCCGCGTCCCGCCTAACATAGGCGTTCTGGCTGGTTAAACTACCAAGACCACAATGCAAGTGGGCGATCACCTCCCACGTGATCCGGCCGCACATGCGCACGGCGCACCCCCCGTCCGTGAACGGGTATCAGGGCGCGTCGCCGCCGGCCGGCCAAACCATGGGAGAGATAGCGTACACCGCTGTCTCATCTGGCCAGATGATAGATCATGGCCAGAGAGCGGAGGTCATAAAGGGGCAAACATGGGATGGTGACCATGCCAATCGGGAGGCCCAGTGTGGACCACGATGACATGGGGAGAGGTCTAAAAATCCAAAGTAATGGAGAAGAACTAGTTCAAGTCCATTCAAGGGCAGTAGACCACCTAGGGCCAACCCAAAATGCCAGGTAGAGTCCAAGGGGGATAACAGGTGGTCCAACAACTCCATAGGAGAAAGGAGGGAAGAAAAGAACCCCCCATAAACGTGTCCCCAGGGAAAGATCCCACCCAAAAAATTCTGGGGTTCACTCTGACCCGGGGATGCGTAGTTGGACATACCACACCAGGATCCCATGGGCGGGGAAAGAGGAGGAGATAAATTTGGCTGTCCCGACTGGGTATGAGACAACCCAAAATCGGGTACCACACCCCAAAACTTCCCCCAAGAAGGGCAAAAACCACTGGCAAAGAAAGGGGCTCACCAGAGGATGGGTAACCCCATCTGAACGGGGGGCCCCTATACATAGCCTCCAGGGACATAGAACGGACGTCCCAAGGGGAAAATGAATATCCCATTGGAGACAGTCCCAGTATCCCCAGCCCCTAGCCCCCTAATAGATGGAAAACAGGAGGTTTATGAGGGGATTTTGGGGAAACCCACCGTCCCAGGAGGCTATGCTGCCAGGTAGAGAGATTTCAAGAAAGAAAACCTGCGTTCCGGTTGACCGCCAAACATCCTGGATATTTGAGTCTGTGGGGTGAGCATCATCATTTACAAAAATGAGCAAACAAAAATAAATATAAATAAATGAAAAAAAGACCCCCCATGAAGAATAATGTTTGAATACTCCATAAAAACACGTGTACCTTAACCGTGGCCACTTCCAACGCTACATGATATCCCCAAACCATGAAAGTGACGAACAAAAGGTCAAGAAGAGAGGGAGAAAGAAGAAATAACATCCATTAGTGCATCCAGAAAGGAGTAAGGTGTGATATAAATAGATGAGTCCGTTTTCCCAGAACTATAACCTTCCAAGAATGGCCTGAAGCTTTCAGCCTCATTAAGGCCCGGGGGGGTCGTTGCCCTAAGGCTTCTAATCCAGCGCATTTCCCGCTGTAGAAGAACCTTATTCCAATCTCCCCCTCTCCCGGGGATGTGTAGTCTGTCCAAAACTGTAAAATTCACTTTGGGAAGTCGATAATTATGACCCTTGGCTACATGTCGTCCCAATGGTAGATATAGGTTGCAAATTTTCATATCATGCATATGTCTCTCCACCCTTTTAGCCAGTTTCTGTCTCGTTTTCCCAACATAAAAAGCACCACACTGACACTGCATGAGGTAGACGACCCCCCGAGTCTGGCAGGAGGCAAAATGTCTCAGGGAGAAGTCTACCCCATTTGGCAGCGTCAGTGTGGTTCTCCGTCCAATAACCGGGCAAAGTGAACAATTCCCGCATGGGAAGGTACCAAAGTTTTTACATGGGTCCTTCCTGACACTACCTCTGTATTCACTTTGTGTGATCATACTGCCTATCGATCCAGCCTTTTTATAGGTGATTAATGGGAGGGGTGTGACTAAACTACCAACAATTGGATCCTCTGTTAAGATGGACCAATGCTTGGTAATAATTTTGCGAATTGTTTCATATTCATTAGAAAAATCGCAAAATAATTTGTGTATTATTTTCCCCGGCCTTCTTTTTTTTAGGTTTAAAGAGCAGATCTTTCCTATTTTTGGCTTTGACTCTATTAAAGGCTTTTTTGAGGCTACTTTTGGTGTAGCCCCTAATGAGTAGTCTCTTGGTCAGTTCATCACATTCATATTGAAAATCTTCCTCTCTAGCACAATTCCTTTTGATACGAAGGAATTGGCTATAGGGAATGGATTTTTTCAGAAAAGGTGGGTGGAAGCTGTCTGCATGGAGCAGGGTATTCCCTGCAGTTTCTTTCCTGAAGAGTTTGCTCATCAGGTTCCCATCAGGTGATTTCTGGATACAGATATCAAGAAAATTGACTTCCTTTCGGTCATGGCTCATTGTGAAAAACAGATTAAAACAATTGTGGTTCATAAACTTAAGACAGTCCAAAAGTTCTGCCTCTGATCCGTCCCAGATAATGAATACGTCATCTATGTACCTCTGCCAAACCAAGATATGGCAGGTGTACATAGATGCATGCTCAGACGACAAGAAATCTCTTTCCCACTCCCCCAGGTACAGGTTCGCATATGAGGGCGCACAACACGTCCCCATAGCTACTCCCTGTACCTGGAGGTAGTGGGAATTATTAAACACAAACACATTATGTCTGAGGATGAAATCCAACATTTGTAAAATAAATATATTGAATTTCCAATCAGTGGTGGTTCTTTGTTTGAGTACCCTATCCACCGCTGCAATCCCCAAATCATGGGGTATGCTATTATATAATGACTCCACATCAATCGTGGCTAGAATGGCACTTTCTGGAATAACCAAATCTTCAATGATTCGTAAAAGATGGATTGTGTCTTTGGTGTAGGAGGGTAGGTCCATAACATGAGGCCTCAGATGATTATCAATCACCTGGCTGATACCCTCCGAGATTGAGCCATTGCCCGAGACAATGGGTCTCCCAGGAGGGTTCTTAAGATTTTTATGTACCTTGGGGAGGGCATACAGAGTGGGAAGGCGTGGGTGTCTAGTTCTTATAAAATCCCAGATTTCTCTAGTAATTACTCCTTCATTAAGGGCCTCATCTACCAGGATATAAAAATCCTCATTGTATCTATCCACCAACGAGGCAGAAATTTTTTGTTAACATTGTTGATTGTTTAATATCTTTAGACACATATTTTCATAATCAATGTTATTCATGATGACAATGTTGCCTCCTTTATCTGAATTTTTAATGGTAATATCCCCATTATTCTTCAGAGCAAGCAATGCCCTTCTTTGATCTCTATCTAAATTATGCAATCCAGATTCCTCTTTTAGTCTTTCCAAATCCTTGGTCGTTTGTTTCACAAACAGAACCAATGTAGGATTTTGGCTCAACTGGGGAAAGGCATGTGAACTCCGTTTAAATTTTTTGGATTCATAAACAGTATCCCCATCTTTCTCCTCCTCACTCTCTACACTGTCCAATTCGTCCTCATCAACATCAACCCAGGCACCGCTTTCAAGCAGCAATAGATTGAGATACCTTAGTGCCCTAAAATCAGCTGCTTTTAAATTTTGAGGTATATCATCCTCTTTTTTACTTTGTTTATTATAAAGACATTTATAAAATAATTTACGGGCAAAGAGATTAATATCTTTCACTACTTCAAAGACATCGGTAGTTTTGTCTGGGCAAAAAGATAGACCAAGGGTAAGCACCTCATGTTCAGATTTAGTCAAGGTATGCGAAGAGAGATTGATAACATTCAATCCTCCTTCGGTTGACCCTTGGGTATGGAGGATTCCGTCCCTGTTTGAATCATGGATATAGATCTCAATTACTTTCTTTCTCAATTGTTCCTAAATTTCTTTGGGTCTCGGCATGATGTGTAGCTTTTAAGGATCTTCTGGTGGACCTTACTGTGTCAAGCAGCTCCTATTTAAGTGATGCCTTGATTGTGAACAGGTGTGGCAATAATCAGGCCTGGGTGTGGCTAGAGAAATTGAACTCAGGTGTGGACAACCACAGTTTATAGTATGTTTTAACAAGGGGGGCAATCACTTTTTCACACAGGGCCATGATGGTTTGGATTTTTTTTTCACCTTTAATAATAAACACCTTCATTTACAAATTGCATTTTGTGTTTACTTGTGTTTGTCCTTGACTATTGTTTAAATTGGTTTGATGTTCCGAAACACTTAAGTGTGACAAACATGCAAAGGAACAGGAAATGAGGAAGGGGGCAAACACTTTTTCACACCACTGTATATACAGTATATATCTCTTCTAATAGTATATACAGTATATAGCTCTTCTAATAGTATATACAGTATATATCTTCTAACAGTACATACAGTATATCACTTCTGTCTGTTATTCTCAGAGTGGATTAGATATTTTGCTCTCTAACCATGTAGTTGGTTATTTATATTTTCCACTGCATAGAGATATTTAAGAATAAATTGTCTTTTTCTTAAAACTTTACATATTAACTAAATTATACACACACTTTTTTTTTTTAAGGTTATTAACCGATTAATCGAAACAATAATCGGCCAACTAATCGATTGTGAAAATAATCGTTAGTTGCAGCCCTAGATCTGGGTAACTGATGCAGGAGACAAAACGATTGACCGCACTCTAAGGATAAGGAAAATTGCTTTATTGGTATAAAAACATCCAACATGAAAAACCATTGAGGTTACAGGATCATGACAGCACAGAGGGGAGCATTGTTGACGCGTTTCACAATTTTTTTTGCTTAGTCATAACCGATGACTAAGCGAAGAAATTCAGGAAAAGCGTCAACCATGCTCCCCTCTGTGCTGTCATGATCCTGTAACCTCAATGGTTTTTCATGTTGGATGTTTTTATACCAATAAAGCAATTTTCCTTATCCTTGAAGTGCAGTCAATCATTTTATCTTCTGTAACAGTGTATTGATGATCAGTTCTATCAGTGTTTGTACAGTGTATATATGACCCGTCCTATCAGTGTATGTACAGTATATATATGACCCGTCCTATCAGTGTATGTACAGTATATATATGACCCGTCCTATCAGTGTATGTACAGTATATATATGACACGTCCTATCAGTGTATGTACAGTGTATATATGACCCGTCCTATCAGTGTATGTACAGTGTATATATGACACGTCCTATCAGTGTATGTACAGTGTATATATGACCCGTCCTATCAGTGTATGTACAGTATATATATGACCCGTCCTATCAGTGTATGTACAGTGTATACATGACCCGTCCTATCAGTTTATGTACAGTGTATATAGGATTCATCCTATCTCAGTGTATGTACAGTGTATATATGATCAGTCCTATCAGTGTATGTACAGTGTATATATGATTAATCCTATCAGTGTATGTACAGTGTATATATGATCAGTCCTATCAGTGTATGTACAGTGTATATATGATCAGTCCTATCAGTGTATGTACAGTGTATATATGATCTGTCCTATCAGTGTATGTACAGTGTATATATGATCAGTCCTATCAGTGTATGTACAGTGTATATATGATCAGTCCTATCAGTGTATGTACAGTGTATATATGATCAGTCCTATCAGTGTATGTACAGTGTATATATGATCAGTCCTATCAGTGTATGTACAGTGTATATATGATCTGTCCTATCAGTGTATGTACAGTGTATATATGATCAGTCCTATCAGTGTATGTACAGTGTATATATGATCTCCATTCTATCAGTGTATATACAGTGTATATATAATCTCTGTTCTATCAGTGTATGTACAGTGTATATATGATCTGTCCTATCAGTGTATGTACAGTGTATATATGATCTGTCCTATCAGTGTATGTACAGTGTATATATGATCAGTCTTATCAGCCAATAGTTTGCACAGTGTTTTACAACATGAGGGCAGACAGTACAGTTACAATACAATTCAATACAGGAGGAATCAGAGGGCCATGCTCGTTAGAGCTTACAATCTAGAATAGAGGATGAAGTGGAACAAAAGGTATAGCTGTGGGGGATGATCAGATGGAGAAAATTAAAATACAGTTAGGGGTGGGTAGGCTTCACTGAAGTAGGAGATAATTGGACAGATTGGGGTAAGGAGTTCTATAGGATTGGAGTGGCTCTGGAAAAGTCCTGGAGGTGAGCATGTGACGAGGGAGCTAGAGAGTAGGAGGTCTTGAGAAGAACAAAGAGAAGGATTAGGTTGGTATTTTGAGATTAGGTTAGTGATGTAGCTGGGGGCAGAGTTGTGGATGGCTTTGCAAGTAGTTGTTAGTATTTTCAATTTGTTTGGTGAGCTGAAGTCAGTGGAAGGATTGACAGAGAGGAGTAGCAAACATGGAGTGATTGGTAAGATGGTTGAGTCTGGCAGCAGCATTCATGATGGATTGAAGGGGAATAGACTATGTAGAGGGAGTTGCAGTAGTCAAGACGAGAGATAACCAGCGAATTAAGAGTGTCAGGACCTGGACTTGAACCTGGGACCTCTTCTGGGACTGGCGTTGACTCTTCCTACAGAGCTATCTGGGATGCTGGGCAGTTCCCTGCCTGATCTATTGGACAACCCTACGTGATCCATTGGACAACCCTGCCTTGTGTCTTCATTACTGTTGAACCTTGAACTCCTTGTTCCTCCCATGAACTTCCTATATAAGCCTTGTCTCAGCACTTCCTTTTTGCCAGGTTATTGTGCTTCCTCAGCCAGTGCCTTGCATTTGTCTTCCCTGCTGCCGTCCTTATTTTTCTACCACTTGTGATTGACCTTTGGCTTGTTCCTTGACTACTCTACTGCCTCATCCCAACCTGCAACTACTCGTTACTGGCATTTTGGCTCATTTACTGACCATGCTGCCGTTTGATCCTTATCTGCTCATCCACTACTGGCCCCCAGCTTGCTCACACCCTTGTGGGGCAAACCTGAGGACCGAGACCTGGTACTAACACGCAGCTAAATCCATCTCCCCATCAGGATCTCTGAACACTGGTTAGTACTCCGCACCTCAGGTGAGCCTGTGTCCTCTGCCAGGGTGACTGCCTGTGTACCTATACTGCTGGTCAGTGGTAGTCCTGCAACTGCTATAGCAACTGGTCTTCGAGCCTGATGCCTGATCATGACAAAGAGCTTTGTTGTGTCATTGGTTAGAAAGTGGCGTATTTTGGAGATGTTGCAGAGTTTGAGGCGGCAAGATTTGGACAGTGATTGGACATGGGACTTAAAGGAGAGTTCAGAGTCCAGGACTACACCCAGGACCTTGGCATGCGGGGATGGGCTTATAGCTGTGCCATCAATTTTGACAGAGAGATCAGGGGAAGAGGCACATGGGGGAGGAAAAATAAGAAGTTCGGTTTTGAATAGATTAAGTTTGAGGAAGTGGTGTGACATCCAGACTGATGTAACTGATAGTAAATTAGTGATACGTAAAGAAACTGAAGGAGTGAGCTGAGGGGTAGAGAAATATATTTGGGCATCGTCAGCGTAGAGGTGGTATTAGAAGCCATAGGAGGCTATCAGCTGACCCAGGGAGGAGGTGTAGATTGAAAATAGGAGAGGTCCAAAAACAGAATCTTGGAGGACCCCAACAGTGAAAGGAAGAGCAGAGTTGTAAGTAATGCTAAAGGTGCGGTTGGATAAGTAGGAAGAGAACCAGCGAAGAATACAGTCACGCAGACCAAAGGCGTGGAGTTTTTTGAGGAGGAGGGGGTGGTCAACCGTATCAAAGGCAGCCGAGAGGTCCAGGAGTAGGATTACAGAATAGTGTCCATTGGTTTTGGCTGTTAGTAGATCATTTGTTTTAGGAGAGCAGTTTCTGTGAAGTGTTGAGGACGAAATCCAGACTGAAGGGGATCAAGAAGGCTATTATCAGCAAGGTGGTCGCTCAGTCGGTATATATGAATTCTGTGCTATCAATGTATGTACAGTGTGTGTATATATGATCCATCCTATCAGTGTATGTACAGTGAATATACTGTATGATCTCGATGTGTATGTACAGTGTACATATGATCACAGTGTATATGACCCCAGTCCCATCAGTGTATGTACAATGTATATATGATCTCCGTCCTGTCAGTGTATGTACAGTGTACATATGATCACAGTGTATATGACCCCAGTCCCATCAGTGTATGTACAATGTATATATGATCTCCGTCCTATCAGTGTATGTACAGTGTACATATGATCAGTGTATATATGATTTCTGTTCTATCAGTGTGTGTATATATGGTCTCAGTTCTCTCAGTGTAAGTACAGGGGGGTTGGAAAACAGCAGATTAGGGGGTGCCTGGCAGAGAACGATCCCCTCCATAACCGGAGTATAACAGCACTGAAATGAAAACTGGCCTGGACAAGAAGGGGGTGTAATATCTTCAGAATACTGTCTTCTTAAATCGAATTCTCCAAATAAAACATATACACAGCCTACCAAAGCACATAGGCCCCAAACGTTTTGCATGCTTTGTCCTCTAATGGATTCTCCTCTGAAACACATGAGAACTCAATGGCTGTCTGCAAAGGTAGCTCATCTGAAAAGCCAAGACCACCGTGTAATACTGGATAAATAAGTGTAACTTGATACAAATAAACATGCAGTTAATACACAACTAGTGCAACCACGGAAAAAAGTTTGTGAATTTCATGTAAACTAATAGTCCATAAATATTCATGTGTAAATAAAGTGCTCCATGCTCATAAACAACTGTGAATTAAAGTGTTACTAAACCCATAACAGTAAAAATCAGTCTGTATATGCAATAAAGCATGCTTGTTATACTCACAGTGGAACTTAGGGGGTTAATCCTCCATATTGTGTAAAAGGGCTGTTTGATCCTGTATGCACAGATCCTCCCCTTATTCGTCTGACTCCAGAATAGGTCCGGATAAGACCAAGCCTTTGGAGTCAGGCTTCACATGCTCAGTTTGGTGTGTATTGCTAGAGTTTTTATTTTTATTTAGTTTTATTTTTTTCTTGGGAGAGTGCATGTGATCAGCACAGGGCCAATCAGCACTGTCCAGACAGATGGTCAGGGTGTCCTTGATCCTGATAGGACAGCTCAGTGCAGTATGAAAACGCCTCCTACAAGCTTTAGCCAGGAACTGATAGAAGTCATAAGACTGCTATATACTGCTGATGTGAAAAGGTAGTTATATTTACTAAAACTATTGCATTTCCATTTTCTGTGTACTGTGGGAGACAAGATATAGTGGATGTAGTGTCCTGGGTTTAGTAACACTTTAAAGGTGCTCCTTTTAAAGTGTAGTTCCAGTCAATTTTGTGTTTATTAAAAGTCAGCAGATACAAAAAGTGTAGCTGCTGACTTTTAATAAACACACACTCACCTGTCCCAGGATCCAGCAATGTGGCCGCCTGAACCCTCGGTTCTCTCCCTCTCCTTGCACCAGCATTACAAGTGTGGGCACCGAGCTGTGACAGCTTGTGGCTTCACAGCCAGGTGCACAATGCACATTCGCAAGTCACGCTGCTCCTCCTCAGTGGTCGTGAAATCTTCTGGGACCTGTGACGTGTCCCAGAAGACTGGAGGGGGAGAGGAGAACTTCCGCTCGGGTCGTCTAGGCGGTCCATGCAGAAGTGGGAGCGGGTACTTGTCAAAACTAGGTACCCACTCCCCCCCCCCCCCCCCCCCCCCCCCCCAACCCCCCCCCCACAAAAAATGACATACCAAATGTTGCATAGAATGGGGGGGGGGAATGCTTAAAGCGGGCACTTCCCCTTTTGGGTGGAGCTCCGCTTTAAGTAAAAAAGGGCCTCTTACCAGATCATAATGATCTTGAATTACAGAGATCAAATGCACTTGTTGTATATCAAAGGCAAGGTCAAAATTCTCACTGTCAAAACCTTAGGGTAATAAAGATGGATGGAGATAGTACACTTCACGTGTAGGAAGATCCCGTTACATCCTCCACTCCAACTGCCGATGACCGACACTCTCACAAGCATAGGCTATTGAATAGGGAGAGAGCTCAAAGTGCAGTATGATTCAACAAAACTTTTATTGAAAGAAAGTATTGCACTTTCATTAATGTTGAATAAAACAGGCATTAAACAAATCAACGTGGCAGCGGAAACTAGCCAACGTGCCTCCACGTGATGACGTCACACGCTAACTGATGGCAACCAAACTGACAAGAGCCATGAAGAAGCTCAGCTATGAGGAAAGATTAAAGGAACTGAATTTATTCTCTCTTGAGAAGAGGAGATTAAGGGGGGATATGATCAACATGTACAAATACATAAGGGGTCCATATAGTGAACTTGGTGTGGAGTTATTCAACTTAAGGTCTTTACAGAGGACAAGGGGGCACTCTTTACGCCTAGAGGAAAATAAATTTCATCTCCAAATACAGAAAGGTTTCTTCACAGTAAGAGCTGTGAAAATGTGGAATAGACTCCCTCAAGAGGTGGTTCTGGCCAGATCAGTAGATTGCTTTAACCTCCCTGGTGTTAATCCCGAGTCTGGCTCAGGGTGGAACTTCAGTACCATAAGCGGTAACCTCGAGCCAGACTCGGGATTGCATTGCAGGATACAGGGGAAGTTACTTACCTTGTGCCCTGGATCCTGCGATGTCCCCTCGCTGTGTGTGCGAGCTCCTCCGCTCGATTTACACAGTGCCCGAGTGCCGCCGAGCTCCGTTCCCTGCGACGTTACGACGCACGGGAGCGGAGATCGGCGCCAAATTCGGCGTCAGATTACAGTACTGTATAAAAAAAAAAATACACATCCCCTTTGTCCCTAGTGGTCTGTCCAGTGCCCTGCATGTCGTTTTATATTATAAATACAGTTTTTTCTGCCTGGAATTTGGAGATTGTCCATAGCAACCAAAAAGTGTCCCTTTATGTCAAAAAGTGGTTTTAGACCAGCTAGAAAACAGAGATAATAAATTAGAATCACAATTCGTCATCAAACACTAAATCTAATGACAGCGACAATTCTGCAACTGAGCAAATTTCAGTGTTTTTGATTTGATTACATTATTGAATAATTTTTTTAGTTATTTATTATATTATAATTTATGATTTTGTGTTTCAAACTTTATCATACCCGGGATGTCTACTAGACTCTGGTTTGGACAGATTTAAGTGAGTTATTCCTAAGAATTTCAGGCCTACAATATAAAACACCAAATTTCCTTGCAAAATAATTGTACCGCTTTTGGTACAAAATTCCTGACATAATCATACCGCCAGGGAGGTTAAAGGGGTTGTAAAGGAGATTTTTTTTTTTTTTTTTTTTAAATAAAAAACATGTTATACTTACCTCCACTGTGCAGCTCGTTTTGCACAGAGTGGCCCTGAACCTGGTCTTCTGGGGTCCCCTCGGCAGCTATCTCGGCCCCCCCCCCCCCCCCCCCCCTCGCAAGTACTTTTCACCTTCATGCAAGCTCCCTCGCATGGTGGAAAGTACTTGCGGGTGCGCTCCCGTGATACAGCCGGTGGCTATAGCCGCTCGCTGTATCACTCGGCCCCGCCCTCCGGCGCGCTGCGTCATTGGATGTGATTGACAGCAGCGCGAGCCAATGGCTGCCAATCCATCCACTCTAGCCAATCAACGGCCAGGTGAACGGCGAAGCGAACGTCGGGGGCAAGCGTGGGACTTTCAAGGGGTCAGGTAAGTAAAACGGGGGGGTCTGGGGGGCGGTATAGTCAGATGTTTTTTCACCTTAATGCATAGAATAGAATGCATAGGTTGTAAATTTACCTTTACAACCCCTTTAAGAAAGGCCTGGATTCTTCCCTAAATGTACATAATATAACTGGATACTGATATTTATAGGTAAAGTTGATCCATGGAATATCCAATTGCCTCTTGGGGGATCAGGAAGGAAGCCTCCTCCCACTGGAGCTAATGGGATCATGCTTTATTGGTGTGGTGTGTTTTTTTGCCTTCCTCTGGATCAACTGTGGGTATAGGATAGTATATATGGAGGTTTACTATTTGTTTTGTCTGTGTGTGTGTGTGTTTTTTCTTCTATTTGTTGGTTGAACTTTTGCAACCAGATTAACTATGTAGCTGTGGCTACATTGGAGGGCTTACATCTAATTCCTGGATTCTTTCCTAACTGTACAAAATATAACTTGATACTAACATTTATAGGTAAAGTTGATCTAGGGAATTTATTCCTTGGAGTAAATTGGATCATGCTTTATTGTTTTTTTTTTTTTTGCCTTTCTCTGGATCAACTGTGAGTATAGGATTGTTTATATATTATTTTATTTTCTTCCTTTTATTGGTTGAACTAGGTGGATTTGTGTCTTTTTTCAACCAGACTAACTATGTAACTACATAACTTCCCCACAACTGGCGTCTTCTGGGATTGGAGATGTCCAATGGAGCACCTTTAATTCACAGTTGTTTACGAGTACGGAGCACCAGTATTTTTTATTATGTTTGATTATGTTTCGATTATGTTTGACATTAACCACTTCATTACCCGCGTATGTACATATGACACCCACAAGGTGGATCTCCCATCCTGGGTGGGCGTCATATGACGTCCTACCATGCCCGGCCGCCTAGGGGGCGCGCGTGCACCGCCGGCGGCGTCGCTCGGGACCCGGTGCGTGTTCCCGGCGGCCGCGATGTCCGCCGGGCACCCGCGATTGCCCGTTGAAAACAGCGGGACCGTGCGGGACCGTGGAGCTGTGTGTGTAAACACACAGCTCCATGTCCTGTCAGTGGAGAGGAGACCAATGGTGTGTTCCCAGTACGGAGGATCACTGATCAATCTCCTCCCCTTGTGAGTCCCCTCCCCCATCCCTGCAGCGCCCCCTAGTGTTAACCCCTTCCCTGCCAGTCACATTTACACAGTAATCAGTGCAATTTTATAGCAACGATCGCTGTGTAAATGTGAATGGTCCCAAAAATGTGTCAAAAGTGTCCGAAGTGTCCGCCGCAATGTCGCAGTCACGGAAAAAAATCGCAGATCGCCGCCATTACTAGTAAAAAAAAAATGCAATAAATCTATCCCCTATTTTGTAGACGCTATAACTTTTGCGCAAACCAATCTATATACGCTTATTGCGATTTTTTTTTTTTTACCAAAAAATATGTAGAAGAATACGTATCGGCCTAAACTGAGTAAAAAAATCTTTTTTTTTTTTAAAACTGGGATATTTATTATAGCAAAAAGTAAAAAATATTGTGTTTTTTTTTAAAATTGTCGCTTTTCTTTTGTTTATAGCGCAAAGAATAAAAAAAACGCAGAGGTGATCAAATACCACTAAAATAAAGCTCTATTTGTGGGGAAAAAAGGACGTCAATTTTGTTTGGGTGCAACATCGCACGACCGCGCAATTGTTAGTTAAAGCGACACAGCGCCGAATCGCAAAAAGGTGCTCTGGTAAGGAAGGGGGTAAAATCGCCCGGTGTTGAAGTGGTTAAGGTAATGTATATGCTTTAAAAGGGACATCACACTTTTTTTGCACTATATTGATTGGGGGCTAGTATTCAAGATATAATAGCTGCAACAGTCTCTAGAATACCAATAAACCAAGTGTAAATAGCTTATTTAATATATTTTTAAATATAATATAGGTGCCAGTTTAAACAGAAACCTCCTATGGTGTCCTTCTTAGTATTCCAGGCCTAGCATGGTATTGATCCCTGACCCACATCAACTAAAATGGACAAAACCATTTCGGACCAATTTTCTCTTTTCAATAAATATTAAGAATTTACCATGACTATTAAGACAGTTTGAGCTACGCTTGGACATGAGATGAAACCAAGATGTGGCCTATCCTAATGAATCCAATCTATAATATAGGAAACAGCAATAACATTATTGATAGTTTTATAAAACATAGCCAAAGTTGTTATATGTTAGGCAATAAAAACGGAGAACAGAGAATCATGTTAGCAGAAGAATAACAGCCGAAGTCAATAACATAACTGATTGCCAAAATGTGTCAATCAATGTCACATGTGTAAGCATGAATTGCTATTGATTTGAAAAAATATGCCCAAGTAGAAATTAAAATCAGCAACTTAGAAATGTTAACAATAAAACTGAAATGAGACACATCTGTAGCAGTTTACGCTTTTAAATATATCCATTTACTGATAATAATTCCTCAGACACGAGATACCACGTACGTTTCTGTACATTTATGTCCTTTTGAGTCTGTTGTGCAGTAGGCTGTTGCTCTGAGTAGGAAGAGTCACATCAGAGTTTACTGGAGATTTACAAAAGCTACTGACCTTTAATTATTATTATATTATTTTTTATTTTACAGTTTACAGAGTAGGAAAATGTATTATTATACACAATTTATATTGCGCCAACAGTTTACGCAGCGCTTCACAATGTAGAGGGGGGGGGGGGGGCAGCACAATTACAGTACAGTTCAATACAGAAGGGACAGGAGGGCCCGGCTCCTAGAGCTTACATTCTAAAGGGAGGGGGTGGTGGTACAAAAGGTAATAGATGCGGGGAATGATTTGATGGGGTTGTTAGGTGGGTGTGGGATAGGCTTCCCTAAATAAGTGAGTTTTCAGGGATCTGGACAGGGTAGGGGCTGATCGGATATACCGGGGCAGGGAGTTCCAGAGGATGGGAGAGGCTCTGGAGAAGTCCTGAAGGCGAGCATGAGAGGAGGTAACAAGGGAGCTAGAGAGTAGGAGGTCCAGGGAGGAGCGGAGGGGACGATTTGGGTGATATCTGCAGATGAGGTTGGTGATGTAGATGGGGGCGATGGTGGATGGCCTTGTATGTTATGGTTAGCATTTTGAATTTTATACAGTGGGGTAGGGGAAGCCAGTGAAGGGATTGGCAGAGAGGGGCAGCAGTCACGGATCTATTAGTGAGGTTTATTAGTCTAGCGCAGCATTCATAATAGACTGAAGGGGGATAGCCTGCGTAAGGGTAGGCCATTAAGGAGAGAGTTGCAGTAGTCAAGGCGGGAAATAAACAAGGAGTGAATAAGTTGCGTTGTGGTGTCATTAGTCAGGAAGGGTCGAATTCTTGAGATGTTGCGGAGGTGAAGGCGGCAGGATTTAGCCAGTGATTGTATGTGGGGGCTGAAGGAGAGGTCAGAGTCAAGGATTACACCCAGCACCCTGGCATTTGCAAAGGGACCAATGGTTGTGCTGTTGATCTTAATGGTAAAGTCATGGGGGGGGGGGGGGGGGACTGGGAAGGAGGAAATATAACAAGCTCAGTTTTAGAAAAATTGAGTTTGAGAAAGTGATGCGACATCCATACTGATATGTCATTCAGAAAGTTTGAGATCCGTGAGATCGAGGGGGTGAGTGGAGGAGTGGAGAGATAGATCTGGGTGTCATCGGCGTAGAGGTGGTATTGGAAGCCATGGGAGGTCATCAACTGGCCCAGGGAAGAGGTATAGAGCGAGAATAGGGGGGGCCCAAGGATGGAGCCTTGGGGTACCCCAACAGAGAGAGGAAGAGGAGCGGAGGAGATGGAGTTGTAAGTGACACTGCAAGTGCGCTGAGATAGGTAGGAGGAGAACCAGGATAAAGCAGAATCACAGAGTCACACAACATTTAGTTTTAGCTCCTCTGTAGGCAAAGGAGCTGGAGGTTATTGTTATTATGCTGTTCAGAGCTCCAAGGGCTGAGTCTCTGTTTCCTCGCCCTGGCTTCTGGAACTGCCTGAGAGTTTTAGAAATTGGAGGGCAGAAGAGCAGAGGTTAGGCCTAAATATTTATGCAGTCTCCTCCAATCCCTGGGTGGGGGCAGCCTAGAAGATGGGGAGATAGTCTATACATTTTCTGGTGTCTGGCAACAGGGCAGCAGAGTCCATTGTCCAGCTGCCTATAGGGGGCCCCTGTTCTGGGGGGCTCTGTCCCTGGGAGGAAGACAGAGCAGGAGTACCAGAGAGAGGGGGAGAGAGGTCAGAAGCAGCTGAAGACTCGCATCCCTTGCCACCCTTAGCTAGGCCTAGCTGAAGCCATCCTGGGCAGGGCCGTCTTTAATATTGATTGGACCCTGGGCAAAAAAAAATGTTTGCCTCCCCATGCAGTTTGGCTCTCCACCTGCTTTGAGACATACAATTAAAAGCAGCTAGACTCAAAATCTGTTTACTGAATCAGATCAGACAGCGATTGTGATTGGTTGCCAGAGGTTACAGTTTATCATTACCACTCACTGACTGGTTGCTAGAGGTTACAGCACATAATTTCTGCTTGTTGATTGGTTGCTAGAGATTACTGTACATCAATACTGCTCACTGATTTTTGGAAAAGGGTTTGTGAGTTTATTCCTCATTTGTAGTGCATAGAGCAGCCCATTGAAATGAATGGGCTGCCCTACATCTTTATTCACCCTGTCAGTACACCTTTGCATCCTTAAACCTATGCTAACTTCTGCACCCCAAACCTCCCGCATCCTCTCCACTCCCCCTCCCCTTTAACTCTAATTGCCTCTCTGCTCATCTTTACACCCACCTTACTTACCTCTATACATCCCCTCCTTGCTCACCTGTGCACCCCAAACTGTAATTCCTTCGCTGCCTACCTCCGCATGCCCACACTACCCTCCCCCCACTAATTTGCTTACCTTTGCAGAACAGGCTGATGATAGATAGGCTTAATGACCACAGTTGTAGGCAGGACTTTCAAGCATGCCCCTTTACCTCCCCAGTGGGCAGCATTCAGTATAGGTAATGGTGGATATGACCTCCAGGGCTTGATATACATATGAATACTGCCTCTATTTACATATGAATACTGCCTGTCTGCTATTATTTATATATGAATACCGTCACTATTTACATATCAATGTCAATATTTACATATAAACACAGGGTCTGCAGGTGAGATATCTGTACACAACAATAGGGCAGAGATGGGCAGCATTAGTAACAGAACTTCACACCGATATATCGGGACACAGCACTGGACTAAAACCTCAAGGGAATTTAAACTGGGATAGTTGCCAAGTATGAGGCAGCTGCTTTGGGCACCACAACAATGACAGGTCCCAGGGCAGCTGCCCCTTTTGCCCTGCCTTAAAACTGGCCCTGATCCTGGGAGCCAAGATCGGGACCTGTTCAGCAGGAGGTCTGTGCAGAAGTCACTTGAGCTTCAGAATTCACTAAAGGGACTGAGTGAGTAACTTCATCCAATTAAAAAGCCTGTAAAGCCATCCTACACCTCTTGCTTGGGGATCTAAGAAACAACCTTGGCCCTGTGTCGGGGGTGTCATTGAAAGAAAGAAAATGCCCCTGCACCAGTGCTGTTACATAGTTACATAGTTAGTTAGGTTGAAAAAAGACACAAGTCCATCCAGTTCAACCACAAATAATAAAAAAAATAATATCATATAGCCCATTCTATACCCACAGTTGATCCAGAAGAAGGCAAAAAACCCCAACAGCGCATGCTCCAATTTGCTAAAGCAGGGGAAAAAATTCCTTCCTGATCCCCCGAGAGGCAATCGGATTTTCCCCGGATCAACTTTACCTATAAATGTTAGTACCCCGTTATATTATGTACATTTAGGAAAGTATCCAGGCCTTTTTTTTTTTTTTAAAGCAATCTACTGAGCTGGCCAGAACCACCTCTGCAGGGAGTCTATTCCACATTTTCACAGCTCTTACTGTGAAGAAACCTGTTGGTAAGAGCAAAAAGAGCGCTTCATCAGTGTCAATGGGAATAAAAATGTCCACACATCCATGGTGTTAAGCTGGCCATACATTATACAATTTTATTCTATAGATTTCCTTTAGATTTACCAAAACCATATACAGTAATTATAAGGTCAAATCTAAACACTTTCAATTTGTATGCAATCAGGCAGGCCCTTGTACTACACTGTTGAAGGTAAATCTAAAGGAAATTGAATAAGAAAATTGTATGGTGCATGGACAGCTTAAGTGTGAGGGTGCATAAATGCGTGCAGGGTGCAGGGTTCAGGAGTGTTTTAACATAGCGCTCAGTAGTGCATATTGTGTAAGATCCTGGGCTCAAAAGTGCCTATTGCACAGGGTGCAGGAGGACTTAGCAGTGCATATCATGCAGGGCCCAGGATAGCATATTGTACAGGGTGCAGGTCTCAGGAGTACCTATTGCGCAGGGTGCAGGAGAGGATATTGCACAAGATGCGTGGCTCATCTGATGTTCATAAACGCATACATATTAAAGAGGAAGTAAACCCTGATGGGTTTACTTCCTCTTTGTTTCCCTGCAAAGGTAAAGCATAATGGGCTACTATGCATCGCACCTGACACAGGAGCCTGCAATGTCACCGCTGTCCCCTTGTGTACGGAGCCTCCATCTTCTTTGTGGGTATCGCAGGTCTGGCGCTGTGATTTGCCGGAGCCGCGACGACATCACTCCTGCGCATGCGCACGGGAGCCGCCACTCGCGGCATATAGCCGTTAGCAGCGCCGCGCCCAGTGCGCCTGCGCGCCGCTGTCTACAGCGCATGCGTCGTAGACAGCGGTGACTGTGTAGGTTTAGGAGATATTTCTTGGACCTACAGGTAAGCCTTAATCTAGGCTTACCTGTAGGTCAAAGTGGTTTGTAAGGGTTTACAATCACTTTAATAGGTACCATCATCCATATACAGAAATAAAAGGGACAATATAAATTAAAGTGGTTGTAAACCCATTAAAAAAAAAAAAAAACTAACACCTGCAAGACAAAGGCATAATGAGGTAGTATGCATAGTATTGTAGAACATCCAGTACAGACAATCTATGTTCAGCATTATAATGAGTACCCCGCTCCAAATAAAAGGCAATCACTTCTATCGCCTTTTCATGGGGAATGCAGGAGTGTAGGCTTGAGACATCACACGTAATCCATAAAATATTGTCATCCCATACCATATCATTTACAACGCTTAAAAGATGATTTGTATCTGTAAGATAACTGGAAAGGCTGTAAAACACTATCCAACCATTCACCCAGTTTCTCATTTAAGGAGCCAATACCCGCAATGATCAGTCTCCCATCAGTCTCCCTTTATGGGTTTTTGGGAGATGGTGACAAATAGGGGATACTGGATACTCTGGAATCAGGTTGGATGCCATTTTCTTGTCAAAAATACCCAAGGACACCCCCTCATTGACTAAATTAGTCAGCAGCATTTTATACTTTTTAGTGGGATCTCCATTGAGTCTAGCGTATGTGTTCTGGTCAGATAACTGTCTCTTGGCCACCTGTACTGTTCAACTCACATTACCACCACCAGACCCCCCTTATCAGAATTTTTGATGATTATTGTTTTGACATTTTCTAGAATTTTAAACGCTTTTCTCTCTTGTTTGGAGAGATTATCTTGTCTCACGACAGATCTCTCTCAACAACCTTTTGAAATGTATCCATTTCAGGGCATCGTGCATTGATTGGATAAAAATCTGAACCTTTGGTATTTAAACTTGAAGGTAGACATGCGGACCCATTCCTCTTTGGACTCCCAACCGTCCCCTCCCATGATAACTCTTCCAAATTTTCCAAAGCACATTGTTCCCTAAAGGATAACAAAACATCACCCCTCTTGTCACTTTTATCCAGTGGTGACATAAAAGAAACATACTGATCATCAGCAATATCACAATCCAATTCAGACATAGCTATATGTAGGGTCCCTTGATTAATTAACACATGATCATTGTAATAATGTTTTCTGAGGGACACATTTCTAATAAATTTCTTAATGTCAAGGATAGTTTCAAAAATATGAAAATGTCTCTCTAAAAATTCAGACCTTAGGACAAGAGAGAGGTCTCTTCTGAAGAAAGAATTATATCAGAGAGATTCAGAACGTTGCTAGGACCTGTCATGTCCTGAGAGAGGTCCGGAGTAGGTAACGACTGCCACCTTCTTCCTGTTTTTCGTCCCCTTCTTGATTTTTGGTGCCTTTGTTTAACTTTTTCTTGTGGGATTTCCGTTTCTGTGTCCTATTTTTTGACAGGTTAGGTGTATTGAAACTCCCAGCTCATCCATGCCCACTGACTGTGTAGTGGAGTGGTCCGAATCGAAGGGGACATAGTCCACTTCAGTGTCAGAAAAACTGACATGTTTCCCTGATGTTTGTCCCCAATGACATTGCCGTTTCCACACATATACAGTGTTGGTATCGTAATCCAATTTATCTCCTAACATTTTCTCTTTTTTTTTTATCGATTATGTCATTTTCCAATTTGTTGAATCTGTCATTTAGTGTTGCATCCAAGTCAGTGAAATCAGCCGTATTCTGTAGTGGCTTGATATCCTCCTGTAAAGTTGAAATTTCACTCTGTAATATTTCTATCTCTTTATTATTTGATGAGATGATAATCTTCATAAGAGAAATAAAACATTCAGACAGAGTGTCAGTCCATTTACTCTTATGCTTTTCATCGTGGAGCTCAAAGGTAGGAAACTTTTTAATACGGAGACCCCTCGGGATCCTTTCCAAAGCCACATATTCAGACAGAACACTCTTATCCCAAAACGCCCTAATCTCTTTGATCATTGCTTTTTCAAGATGGCGAAACAGAAGTCTGGCGGAACCCAAATTGCCATCCAAGTTGCTTTGCAGCGTATCACGGGCATTGGTTCTAAATGGGTTATCTGTAGTGTGTCTGAAAGTCCGGCTGGTATCCTGTGCAGTCTGACTGACTGACATAATAAAGGTGTATATGTACAACACAACCTGTGCCGAGATGGTGTAGAGATGAGATATCCAAGCAGAAACCAAAAGAAAAACACACCGCTCCAGGCAATAGAGCCAGAGGGTGGCCATAGTATTTGCGAGGGAACTGAGTCTGGGGGGCAGGTGGTTAGGTGCGTGTTTAGTGACTTCCTCTATAGTAGTAGTGGGATAAACAAGGGAAGTATTGATTGTGCAGCTGGGCAAGTAGTGTAATGCCCCGTACACACGGTCGGAAATTCCGACGGAAAAAGTCAGATCGGATTATGTTGGCGGAAAATCCGATTGTGTCTGGGCTCTATCGGACTTTTTCCGTCGGAATTTCCGATGAAAAAAGTTTGAGAGCTGGCTCTAAAATTTTCAGACAACAAAATCCGATTGGACTTTTTCCGATCGTGTGTAGAGAATTCCGAAAAATCCACTCATGTGTATGCTAGTCCGACGGACAAAAAAACGACGCTAGGGCAGCTATTGGCTACTTGCTATGAACTTCCTTATTCTAGTCCGGTCGTACGTCATCACGTTCGAATCCGTTGGACTTTGGTGTGATTGTGTGTGGCCAAGTCCAGTCGTGTGTACCCGGAATTAGACACAGAACAGATAAAGAGACACGTGGAATTGTCGAATTCTTCTTCATTCCCTGCAGAATATAATGTGACCACATATCAAATAAGTTAAAGGGACTATCTGAGTGCCAAGGCTGCCATTGCTCCTTCCAACTGACTACATACATAACACAAGCCACCTACAAATCCCTCACTTGTTCAGAGTCCACGATGACCAAAAAGGGAAAACCAAAAGGGAAAACACTTCAGACTTCTAAGCCAGCCTTTTTCAACCAGGGTGCCACAGGACCCTGGGTTCTTCAGCGGTGCCTTGGCAAAATTCCTAAAAACTCGCCCAAAATTTTCCACAAGCCAGCAAGTGAATCAAGTCTGCTTTTTTGCTACACAAAGTCACATGTTTTTACTGTGCTGCATTACAACCAGCAATTGGCGTTATCAAAACCAATGCTGTTATGGGCTGATTTTTATATTTTTCATTTTTTATATGAAATATACTATTATTGATGATACTATTTTGCATATGTACAGATATGATAACATTTACTCATGGCCTTTCTTATATGAAATTTACTATCATTATGTATTTTGTGACAGTAGGAGATGCTGTCTAGGTAAAATTGATGATTTGGAGGACACAGGGTATGCACATTTGCTTGGTGCAAGGCTACAGAGCATAAATGTGGACTGGAGAAAACTGCTTTTGCAGCTTTCTCCAGGTTTTGGTATTTGGTCATGGGGCTCTGTAGTTTGGAGATTCCATAGTGTCTTGGGTGGGACGGGATCTCCAACCCTGTGTCCAGACTTTGTAAATTACCAGCAGGGTGTGTGCTCAGGTGAGCACAGCACTTATAATGAGTGTATGGGAAGACTTCATGGCTCCCAGTTGGAGACTGCTCCACACCCAGAGAGACAGCAGGTCTCCAGGAGTCAGAGAGGTTGCAGGAGGCAGCCAGAACGTGCGACTGCAAGAAGCAGTGCAACAGCCTGAGGAAGGCCAGAGCGAAGCTGTGGGCGCTAAAGAGAAGCCATCCACAGTGAGGAAATCCTGTGGTCTGTGTGACCAGGACAAAGCGCAGAGGTACTGCTAAAGAGCCCGGTGGGCTAGCATTTTCTGTGAGTGTTTATTTGCTGGAGAAGAACCCCTGTGTGGGGAAACCTTTATGTCAAAGACTTTCATTTGCCTTTTTAATAAAAATGGGCTACCATGCCCTTAAATATAGTTCCTGACTGGCTTGAATCACTAACAAACGCATCTACCACGAGAGCTAATGGTCCCCCATGTTACAATTTATATAATTTTTACTCCTACAATAAAATCTTATTACATTTATTTACACGAGTCAACAACCTCATTTAAAGTCCCAATTTCCCTTTTTTGTCTTATGTGCTGATAAAGAGCACATCGGGGGCTCCTTGTTTGTCTTGTCCCTGCCCCTCTCTGCCATCACTGGGGTCCCATCAGCTGAGTGAGGGAAAAGAGAAACATTGGAATACTGGTCAGTACTAGTGTGCAAAGGTTTATTTGATGTGTAAGAATAAATCACCTCTAATGCTGGGGTCCAACGTGTGTGGACTGTGGATGTTGCTGTCTTATGTAAAACTGTTTGTTTATTTTTTTTTACATTTTACAATAAGGAGCCTTGAGCATCATTTTAAAGGGTGCCTTGAGTGAACAAAGATTGAGAAACACTGTTGTAGACTTTGGACTTCAACAGACATATACCATATAAAACTAATACATTAATATCAACTACCAAATAGCAAACTTTTGACATTATCATAGCCATGTCCCCATCTTAAAGTGGAACGTCCACTCATTTGTCTCCTCCTGCCCACATTTGGCACCTTTCGGGGGGGGGGGGGGGGGGGGCAGGTATCCGGTTCCCACTCCTGGGCTATTGACATCACCGTTAGGCTCCCTCCTCCTCCCCCTTTCGCCGGGGCCAGTAGGAGAGAGGAGTGGAGCCTCGCACATGCGCAGTAGGGTTCCCCCGGCGTGAAGCCGTAAGGCTACACTGCCGTGTTCCCTTACCTGCAATGGCAGCGGCAGCTCCCGACAGCTGATTGAAACATCAGTGCCGACATCGCTGAAATCCAGGACAGGTAAGTGTCCTATTATTAAAAGCCAACAGCTGCAATATGTGTAGCTGCTGGCTTTTAATTTTTGCAGCGGTCGGCGGAACCTCGGCTTTAAGTCCATTAATTGTATAAAAATATGTGGCACCAACCTGCATAGGATGTTAGGCAACATTTCTTGGGTTACTCCTTAGTAGTCATAGGAGCAGTGGGTGATTTCTTTAGGCTGCAGGTTTGACTATTCCCCCCTGCCTTATGGAGGCTTCTGAATCTGGAACATAGGGAAGGGAGAGTCAAATATGTAGGTAATTATATTTTTGAGCACCAGCCAATTCCTAGAAGGGTTGGCCCAGTAGGTGGCTTGAGAGGCCGATAAATAGTGTGAACTCCAGAGTAGCGGGGTCTTCCTATAGAAGAGATTCCACCAGTGTGGGGATTCCCCACCAAGTCCAGTTACTGTTCATCAAGATCTCAGCTATGGAGAAGCAATGCTGCATGAAGGAGTTCAGCTATGAGGAAAGATTAGCTAAATTAAATTTATTCTCTCGTGAGAAGAGGAGATTAAGGAAGAATATGATCAACATATATAACTAAATAAGTGGTCCATATAGTGAACTCGTGTATCAATATTCACCTTAAGTGTATCACAGAGGACAAGGGGACACTCTTTACATCTGGAGGAAAAGAGATTTAATTCTCCAAAGGAAAGGCTTCTTCATAGTAAGAGCTGTAAAAATGTGGAATAGACTTCCTCATGAGTTGGTTCTGGCCAGCTCAGTAGAATGTATTAATATTTATAGGTAACGTTGATCCATGGAATGTCCAATTGCCTCTTGGGGGGTCAGGAAGGAATTTTCTTCCCCCACTGGAGCAAATAGGATCATGCTTTATTGGTGTTTTTTTGCCTTCCTCTGGATCAACTGTGGGTATAGGATAGTGTACTGTATTGTATGTGTATATTTTCTATTTGTGCGTGTCTGAGTGTGTGTTTTCTTTTCTATTTGTTGGTTAAACTGGATGAACTAGTGCCTTTTTTTCAACCAGAATAACTATGTATCTATGTAGCTGTGGAAGAGCTAAATGACCTACATCTAAGGTTTACTTCAACACCCCAAGTATAACCTGAGGGATCCAGTCTGCAGAACCTCACTAGAAGGCACCTGGAGGAAGCTGAATGGGCACAGCTGCTCCTTGGTTTTGTGACTACTGACTGTTCCACAAGATCCTGGTGACTGTGTGCTATTGGGAAATCTGGACCAAGTAGTTCTTCTTTCATGGGGTCCCTATATCT
The DNA here is from genome assembly GCA_028564925.1 of Lithobates sylvaticus. Lineage (NCBI taxonomy): Eukaryota > Metazoa > Chordata > Amphibia > Anura > Ranidae > Lithobates > Lithobates sylvaticus. Next base: position 573,905,003 of record CM053029.1, read on the forward strand.
AGTCACTTGAAAAGGGGAATGTAATCTGAAGTGAGGGAGAAGCATTGCTTCTGAGGATTGTAACACAGTGAAGAGTGTCCTCTTATTGCACCTTATAGTCTAAAGTATCCTATACCCTACACCAGTGATGGTGAATCTTGGCACCCCAGATGTTTTGGAACTACATTTCCTATGATGCTCATGCACTCTGCAGTGTAGTTGAGCATCATGGGAAATGTAGTTCCAAAATATCTGGTGTGCCAAGGTTCACCATCACTGCCCCACACCCTCCCCCATTGCTAAAGTTTATAGCAATAGATCACAGACATTAGTCTAGACTGTTCCTTGTGTCAGTGTTCTTGAACGTTGTATGTGCTGGCAGCCTCTGCACTAGTAGGGGAGACCTTGTTCGCACAGTTTCTCCGGCTGGAGGCACTCCCCGAGTCAATGTCTGCGGCGGTGGTGGTTCTGATTCATAAGCCAGGGAAAGATCCGGAGGACTGCTCCTCGTACAGGCCGATCTCTCTCCTAAATGTGGACGCTAAAATATTGGCCAAACTGCTGGCCAATAGGTTGTCGTCGGCCCTTGGGGAGGTGGTTCATCCGGATCAGACCGGGTTCATGCCAGGTAAGGGCACTGATATAAACCTCCGCCGCCTCTTTCTCAACATGTCAGTTGCTCATGAGAACAGTGGCAGGCGAGTCATTGCCTCCCTGGATGCCGAGAAGGCATTTGACTCGGTGGAGTAGGTATTCCTGTGGGAGACTCTGGGCAGATATGGGTTCGGACCTCGGTTCCTTAGGTGGCTGCGCATGCTCTATCAGACGCCCAGGGCTCGTACTCGTACTAACGATAGGATCTCTGCTCCCTTCCCTCTGCATAGGGGCACTCGGCAGGGATGCCCTCTATCCCCAGCCCTATTCGCCCTGGCTCTTGAACCCCTTGCCACCATAATTAGACACTCGGAGAGGGTAGAGGGGCTGAGGGTGGGTTCATTGGTAGAAAAGATATCCCTATATGCAGATGAAGCCCTTCTATATTTACAGGACGCAGGAGAATCATTGACTGCTGCCTTGGAAATATTCAATGAATTTGGTAGGTTCTCGGGAGTGCGCATTAACTGGTCCAAATCCAACATCTTCCCCCTAGGCCCTCAGGCACATGTAGCCGTACCTCTCCTTTGGGTTGACCAATTCAAGTACTTGGGTGTCCAGGTCAGGAGGGATCTGACGGAATATAGGGTTCTTAATGTACGTCCGGTCATGACACAATTGCGGGCCAAATGCTCTTCTTGGAATACATTACCCTTGAACCTTATGGGCCGTATAAATCTACTGAAAATGATATTCCTTCCCAAATTCTTATATGTATTCCGCAACAGCCCCACCTGGATACCCAAGTCCTTCTTTGTAGAGGTGGATAGGTGTGTTGGCTCCTTTATTTGGGGGGGTGCAGCCCCCAGATTGGCTAGATCCACACTCATCCTCCCTGTCCAATGTGGGGGCCTGGCGACACCGGACTACCGAACATACTTCTGGGCGGTGGTGCTAGTCACAGTTAGGTGGTGGAATGTTCTTTCCAGAGGGAATGCGGCAGTATGCCTGGAAGCAGCAATTATTGGCTCAATGCAGGAGCTAGGCAACCTGGTTCACAGAGGCCACAGGGCCTATACAGACCTTCCGGTGCCAACCCGGACGACCCTTAGGGTCTGGTCGGCTGCCAGACGGGGTCTGACGGATCCACTGAGCTGGTCTCCCCGCTGTCCTTTGTGGGGAAATCCCAATCTTCCCCACCTCAGGACGGTGCCGGATCCGGTGGTCTGGGCCAGATTTGGAATTAAGACCCTTAACGACGTTATAATGAATGGGGCCATAGTACCCTTTTCAGCCCTACAGACAGACCTTCATTTACCAGGATGGATGTGCTTTCGGTACTTTCAGCTGCGTCACGCCATTATGACACGAATGACTGTTTGGCGGATAGCGCCTCCGTGCTTATCTCCTCCAGAGAGCGCCTTATTCAGGTAAAATTCTTACATAGGGTCTATTATACCCCTCAAAGGCTCCACAGGGCATTCCCCCAGCGGTCTCCCGACTGTCCCAGATGCATGAGTGCCATAGGAACATACCTACACATGTTTTGGAGCTGTCCCAAAATTGGTACTTACTGGGCTGCTGTGCTGGAAGCTGTTAACGGCCGTCTTCAGCTGAACCTCCCCATGTCCCCAGAGTTATTGCTATTGGGCATTCAGGATGATGACCAAAGGCCCAGATACACCAAATTGTTAGTGACCTATCTCTTCTTCTTTGCAAAAAGGGAAATTGTATTGCATTGGAACTCACCTTCCCCTCCCACGATTGGATCCTGGGAAAAGTCAATCAATGCTGTACTCCCCTTATATAAGCTAACGTACATTAATAGGAACTGTCCGCAAAAGTTCGACAGAGTATGGCAACCTTGGTCGGGGTAAACAGTTTGATGCCTGAGAGGATCCAAGTTTTTGATCACCTCCCGTTAGTCCTTTCTATGTCGTGGAGAGAAGTTTGAGGGCAGTTAAACACACTCTTATACCTCCCCAAGGGGTGGGGTACCGGGTATATTTGGGGACAATCGACACTTTGCACTTATTGTCTTAATTACTGAATGAATAACCTCGCATGTATCGTGTACTTGATGAAGTCCATGTTGGACATATGTTGTGACCTGTATGTAAGCTTACTTTCAATAAAGGAACAGTTTTTGACTCTTAAAAAAAAAAAAAATTCACCCACCAGATCTCTCGTCTCAAGGAGAGCTCTCCTACTGTATATACACTTTTGACACTATTGTCATGCCAACTATGCAAAAAAGATGTCTAAAAGAAGAGACAAATGAGTATGTGCCGTCCAAGGAAAAAGCAAATACAATCAATAATATACATGCACTGTGATGTCATGGAACAAAACCAACAATATGTCAAGAGATATTTATATTGTGTGATATTCATCACATCTGTGTGTCATACTGCCTGTTGGTTTTGTTTTGCCGGACAGCTTAGTGTGCATATAAATGTTGAATAAAATCATTACAAGTATTAATTACATAGAGTTATAGGAATTCCATATTTTTTCGCAACAGTGATCCATATAATGACATTTTCATTTCTTTTTTAAAACTTTCATTTCGACACCAAGTCACAATTTAATTCTTACAAGTACCTTTGTAAAGACCATATAAACGCCTTGATTTTCTTTATTTTGTTTCTCTGAAAACAATTCTTTCACAAATAATTATTTTGGTATGTCATAAGTATCACTAACAACATTCTGACCTGTTAACATGTAAATTCAATGTTTCCGTCACAATTCATAAGAAGATAAAAATCCACTTGAAAAACATATGAATTGCTACAGATCTAAGGCTAGGTTCACATTTGTGCGTTTCAGGAAAGCACACTTTCTTATGAATGTGGTACCAGACACTATGGAGGTGATTTACGAAAGCTATCAATAGAGGCGAACGGCGAGGTGCAACGCACATTTCCATATTTTCGAAAATGGTGCGCCGGTAACAGAGCGCGAATCTTCCATTTACTATAGCGATCTCGGCGCACGGGAGAATGCAATCTGTGCACCACTATGGACATGACACATGGCATCTCCAAATCAATATTGACAGAAGATGGAGGCCCCAATATTATGGGGTGATGTGAGGAAGTTTAGTAACAACTGTCCAAGTAACAAATATGCCCAAAATAGAATGAGAAAGTAACTTTTTCAGAGAAAGTCTGCTGTTTCGAACTGCGTGAGATCAATGTAAGCACTGCGCATGCTCAAGCGTCTGTTGTGCTCGTTCACATGTGTTTGTTCACTGCACAGCCAAAATCTTAGTAAATGTTAAGCAACGTACATGCAATTGCATAGGTTGAACGGACGCACCTCTAAACTTGTGAATGGAAGGAAAGTAATTGCGCTAAACTCGTTGAAAAACACAAAATATGTGCTAAAATAATATAGCTACTACACTAGAATGTGACAAAAATTCAAAGTGCAATGGAGATGAAAGTGTAGCGCTGTGATCAAAATATAAATAAATATACTTATAAAAAAACAAATGAATAATAATACACAGAAGTGACTCTATGTGATGAACTAATCATAAAAAGTCCAATGTGATAAACCAAGTGGTGTAAACACAATCAAAATGAGAAAGTCCCAAAAAACAACCAATAGTGAAAACATGAAACGGGTATGTTGAAGGATCTTCTCATGAACACTTTCTGGGATCTAGTAGTAACAGATATGCGCTTACCAGATCCAATGGACCCCCTGTCAGCGACAGAGGGTCAAACGGGCATGGGAAGGCTCGAACAGCCGACAGCCTGGGCATTCACTGGACTTTTGAGGATGAGCTGGTGGAATCAGCCGGTCTTGTCTCGGGTCTTCCAAGGCGATGAGGACGGTCAAATCCAAGTCAGCCAAAGTAGGATGCAAACCACAACTCAACAGCTGGAACCGCGAACCCAGAAGAAAAAATCCACAGCAGAACAGGAGACTGGAATGGCGTTCTATTGCCACATCAAATGTGGTAAGAACTTGCATCGGATACTCCCCAGGTATTAATCAACCAAAAAAGCAAAGAAAACAAAAACAAGGGGCTCCAATGGTGCAGGTCAAAATTGGAGGGTTTTAATGATAAAAAACCATCAAGGTAACAAATAAAAGTGATCACAATTTAAAGAAAAGCAATGTGGGAATAGGTATAACCTGGACCAACGCGTTTTGTGTAATACACACTTCAACTGGGGCATCAGTTGAATTGTGTATTACACGAAACACGTCGGACATGTTGGGCTCAGTCATAAGCCCCATACACACGGTCGGACTTTTTCATGGATTCTGTCCGATCGGACAATGTTGTTGAAAAATCAGACCGTGTGTATGCACCATCGGACAGTGTACGTCGGATTGTCCGACGGACAAAGTCTTATCTCCTGCTGGAAAGATTTGCCGACAACACGGTCCGATCACACCAAATCCGATCGTGTGTACGGTTGTCCGACCGGACAAAGTGCTACGCATGCTCAGATCACATTACAAGACCAAAGCTATTGGCTACTAGCCTCTACGTAGTCCCGTCGTAGGCAACAAACGTCACCACGTTCAGAATGATCGGATTTTCCGACAACTTTGTCCGACCGTGTGTACGCAAAACCAACATCAGACAAAGTATGACGGACAGGATCCGACCGACCTGGTCCGCGGATTGTCCGACCGTGTGTATGGGGCTTAATACCAACCACAAAGCACCTTGTACCCACTAGTTTAAGGGGACTTTCCACATTCATAAAGCCCCCTGTCTGCTGCCCCCCACAACCCCAGCCTAGGGATGAGTGGAAGATGCCCTTGTCCCCCTAAATATGGGAACAAGGTGGTTGAATTGGTGGAAGGTGGCCCCTCCTGCCCCCAAGCATCCACCCCCACAATATTTTTTTTAGTTTTTGATGTGGTATTTTTCACGTGGGTGTTCTCATTTTAAGCCTTAACAGACCCAAATGGCCTTGTATGTATTGGGAGGGTTAAAATCTTGCAGCTGCAATGTAGATTTGTAAGTTTTCTCTAAAGCCGTACATCTTTGAAGCAGCATTTTGGATACATGCTACAGATGCACCACTTTACAGGCAGAGTAAGCCCCCCCCCCCCCCAAGTTACTAGCTTTTAAGCAATTTTGCATTTTTTAAAGGCACTTCTCCTTGTTTCGTTTTTGGAGTTGTCCAAATTGGTGACATTGATATATGTCCCTCAGGGTGGGACATTGACTCCCCTACCCATTTTAAGGCCAATAGCTAGAATATAAGCCAGCCAAGTGGGGACTCGCAAAATTAACTCAAATTCAAACTCAAATTAAGTCAATTCCCATAGACTGCAATGGTACTTGTTTTATAACTTTTGCCCATGTTAGGTTCTTTGTTTGCCCCCCTGGACCGGGGGGGGGGGGGGGGGGGGGGGTGTTTGTTCCATCTGTAATTTTGTAGCATGCTGGATGCTGTGCTTAATTTTAGACAGGGGGTGGCGTATTTTGTGCTAGCTGCATTTGAGTTGTTCTAGGCATGCTCAGGGACTTTGTTTTTTTGCTGTGACTTCAGGACATGTTTTGGGAATTTTATCTTAGCTAAATAGCTGTCCAAAATAACAAAATGACTCTGATTTAAAGCACCTGTGCAAGATGAAGGTAAACCTGCAAACATGGCCTGTTGGGGGTACCTGAGGACAGGGTTAAGAAGCACTGATTTAGAGCACTGAGCTAAATTCTAGCTCAAGACAATCCTATTCTAATTGTGGGCATTTGAGGGAAACCAAGGGAGTGTTAGAACCCCTGCTTGTATTTTCTAGGTTGGGCTTTGTGTCCCTTTTCTGAAAATTGGCTTCACTTCCTGTCACATAGCCAAACAGGAAGTGCGGGTAAAACCCTACCAATGTCTTTCCTTGGGGACACACAGGTCAATCTAACTAGTGTCCCCATTAGGCAAATTGCACTCTAGCACTTTGTTGTGTACACCCCAAATTATTAGGTATTTTGGTGTTTATTAAAGGCAAATCAGTCTGCAATACAAGTGTACTCACTTTAAATCTGAGGGGAAGCAATGGTGCTTTTATCATTCAATCATGTAGAAGCAAAGATGCTGTTTTTTTATTTTCCTTGCATGTCCCCCTCAGATCTTCAGCAACTGCACTTCCAAGTGCAATCTCTGTACAACTCGATATTTAGGCAAAATAGGTCATAGGAAGACGCACTTGAACAACTAATTCAAAATATAGGAAATCAAACAGGCTCTTGCACTAAATCTAATTTATTTAAGATCTAACTGATTGCAGTGTATGGTCACCTTTAAAGAGGAAGTAAAGCCTCTTTAAAAAAAAAAAAAAAAAGACACCCTGCAAGGCAAAGGCATAATGAGCTAGTATGCATAGCATAGTAGCTCATTATGAAAAACTTACCTGAAAACGAAGCCCCCGAAGCGGTCCTCATCTTCAATCTTCTTCGCCGCCATCCAGGGCCGGAGTGACTTCCGGGTCTCGCCGCTCCAGCGATATCATTCGCTGGAGCGGCGATGACGTCACTCCCGCGCATGCGCACGAGATCGGCATATTGCCGTGAGAGCGGCATACTCAGTGCGCTCTCAGTGCGCCTGCGCGCTGCTGTCTACGGCGCATGCGCCGTAGACAGCGATGCCTTTTCATCGCTAATTATCTCCTAAACCATGTAGGTTTAGGAGATATTTATTGGACCTACAGGTAAGCCTTAATCTAGGCTTACCTGTAGGCCAAAGTCATGTGGAAGGGTTTACTTCCACTTTAAAGATCAAGATATGAAAATATTAATTTATTGGGTTTAGAAACACTTCTCTCTTCTTTGTAATGTATTGAAAGATTTGGGTAAAAAAAAGAAAAACACATTTCAAAGATATATTACATAGTTACATAGGTTGAAAAATGACACAAGTCCATTCAGTTCAACCACAAAAAAAAAATAAAATAATATATTAGAAGTGATAGGAATGAGATTAGCATCAAAAGGGTTATTTAACTGAGTACACCTACTAATTGCCTAACAAGACACATCCAATGAGATGAAATGAACCAATTGTATTGGGCATGCGCTATTATCAATGAGAAAACTGCAGTTACCCTAGCGCCAGTTTCAGTTTACATATGTGGGTATTTATTATTGTTATTTGCGCTTCAATGTGCCCCGGTTTGCACGTTCAATTAATGACTTTTCCTGCGCACCAATTAATGTATGAACTGGTGCAGTGCCTTCTTCTTAGTAAATCACCCCCTGAGTGTCTAAAATTTAGAAGGTGTCCTAATGGGAGCCCTTCCTCCCATCATTTATCCGTCCCCCCTTTATATCAGTGTCCTCAGTTCCCCCTTATATTACAGTGCAGTCTTCTTTACATCACAGCACTGATCACGGCCGGTCCATAAAGGGGGGGGGCGCCATCCCTCTAATCTCTATGCGCTGGCCCCTAATCTCCATGTGGGGTGCTGGATGCATGGATTTGTGCGTTTTTTTTTTCGTTTTTTTTTTTTTCATTTTTTTTTAGAAGCACATGATTAGAGTTGGAGGCTCTAATTGGCTTCAAAAAGGGTGGGCTTGGGGCACAGAGCCCACCCACTTGTGACATTAGCACTATTGTCTTCTTGCTTCTCCTCCAGCTCTTATAAACAAATATACATACATATAAATTGCATATTGCATATTGTGAAAAAAAATCCCACCACGTGAAAACTAATAAAAGTGAATGAAGACCAATTGGTCAAGTGATTTTAAACATTGTCTGTGAGTAAATGTATACCAGTAAATATCAATGCAGGTCAACAAGTGAAGAAATCTTGTGAAGATACTGCCACCAATTGGTTGAAGGCTTACCAGAAAGGTTGGACTTCAAGGGGCATATACATCTCAAGTCAACAAGGCTTGGGTGTCAAAACACCATGGTTGACGAAAGACCGCCGACAATCCTGATGACATCGATATCCCTAACTTGGTACAGCATGGGGCATCAGTATGTGTTCAAACGGACATCAAGTGACATACAGCCAATATGAGGACACTCAGGGAGGTGAAAGTCAGCTTACACGCTAAAACCCAAAGGATAAAAAAGGTTCCACATAGTGTGATAACATTTGAAGTAGTTTAATTAAAAGGGATAAAAATTGAGCACTCAGATGTCAATCGAGAAAAAAAAAAAATCGCATAGAGATGGCACAATGGTAATAGCGGCACTTCACGACGCGTTTCGTCTGAATAGACTTCATCTATTGTAGTTTGTTTTGTTACACTTTTAGATTGGTGCTGTATCTTGTTGTGATATGCAATAATAACAGAGATATTCTTGTACATTGCCCAGGCTGCTCTTTATTTTGGATATGAGGCGCAGACTGTGGATTCTGGGATACCTGTGTAGCGGTACCCTCGTAAGGGCTGCTGAGTTGGTTATAGCAATCCGCCAATCACCCTGCTGCCGACCTCCCATCCACCATGTTAAAGACATTAAACAGTCAATGATTTATTTTTTGTTTCTCTTTATTGATGGGATATAACTTGGATGAAAACAAGGGAGATATGAGATGCCCATATAGGTTTCATATATTGAAGGGTATTATACATGGCCTTGGCCTAGTATATGGATTGTCCCTGTAGAATCCTCACTGCAGACTATTGCTTCTTCTGTTACTAGGCATATCTGACTGAAGATTTACTACTCACTGCTTCCAGTTAGAACAAGAAGAATCACTCTGAATAATTCCCCTCTAGACTGATGCGGTTTTCCTTTTACACATCCTATCATACATCATACAGCCTCACAGTCTCTGGAAGTTACTGTCCACACAGCATGCTACACTACTCACTCCTGCTTCTGCTTCTTATGTTACACTGACCTTCTCCTTTCGATCAAAGTCCTGTGTTCCTGTGTTCCCCACTGCCCGAGGGCCCCGGGCCACTAGGGGGCCCCATCAGGGTTGCCAGCCTCAGTAAGACCAGGGACAGTATGTAAAAATCTGTGTTTTTTTTTTTTTTTACATCTGTCTCTGAAATGTCCCTTACCGACATCCTTTTGGTCTAAAAATCCCGAGATTATAGCTGCCCCACCTCTCCAGTATCTTCTCAGCCAACAGAAACATGTATGTGTATACTGTGTGTACATGTATGTGTGATTGTATACTGCATGTGTGTGTGTGTGTGTGTATATACTGTGTGGCCCCATAATCTCTGATTGCCTGGGGGCCCCATAATCTCCTATTGCCCAGGGGCCCCATGAGTCGTCAGTCCACCCCTGATGTGACCCCAGCTTATATGGGAGGCCTGCCCCCGCCAACACCAAGAGATAATTGGTCAGGGCTCCTCACATGAGCTGCCTGCCACTCAGGTCCCAAGTCCAGCCTCCCCTCCAGAACAATTCTTCTGCGAGCAGGGGTGGATCTCTGAGCCAGAGTACAGGTGGCCACACCCCCCCCCACTATAATGACACTCCTATTCCCAGATCAAAACAACCAGGCCTGAAATAAAATACAGGCCTGGCTAAATTTACCTGTAACTAGGCCCTGCAACTAGAAAGATACAAATCTAGCACCTACCTGAAAGTAGAGGGTGCTACACCTGGTATGTGCCTTCAACTGTATTAAAGCGGAGCTCCACCCTAAAGTGAAACTTCTGCTCATCAGAACTCTCCCCCCCTCCGGTGCCACAATTAGCACCTTTCAGGGGGGAGGGGGGTGCAGATACCTGTATAATACAGGTATCTGCACCCACTTCCGGGCATAGTTAGCCACAGAATCTGCGGGTATCTACACCACTTCCTGCCCCCCCCCTCCCCACTGTCTGCTGGGAAACACATGGGTCCCAGAGACAGCAGGGACTATCCGTATTGCGCAGCGCGACTCGCGCATGCGCAGTAGGGAACTTGCGGCTTCACTTCCTGATTCCCATACCGAAGATCACCCGAGAGCCGAGCGACAGATCGGCTTTGGGTGCCAACATCGCGGGCGTGCTGGACAGGTAAGTGTCCATATTTTAAAAGTCAGCAACTGCAGTATTTGTAGCTGCTGACTTTAAAAAAAATAGATAAATTCGGCGGAACTCCCGCTTTCAAAATTAAATTACATCTACATTATGAGATTCTGGAAAATCTTGTCTACAAACTTGCAGTTTTTTCTTTTCAATTACACAAAATCATTGCCAGCAACAAACTGAAATGGAAAGATTATTTTAATAACATTAAATTGCAAATGGCTCATGATGTAGCAATATGATAAACGCAACATTGATGTTTAACAAAAGTGCGTTTTTCTGGATTGCAAAAAATAAAGCCATTTACTTAAACATATTTAAATGAATGCATTTTCAATTTTCTAAGTAATACGCCAGGACGGTACTAAAAGCCGGATCTTCTTCCGGTTATTTACCAAACCAGTGACTCATCACATGGATGACAGTGTATGTGCAACATCAATCTCCAGTAAACAGACCCATCATAACCAAACATAAAAAAGGAGCTAATTAAACGGAAAAGGTCATTACAATGCGATTACATGTTCTGACAACGTTCTAATCTTGACGTCATGTCTTTCTAAGTTGATGTTGTTTAACATGCTGCATAATGGAACATTTAATTAAAAACTACTCCAGCTCTATCAGCTTCATTTTTTTTTGTACCCAATGTTGTCCTAACGGCTGAGCGCTAAATATAGATGAGATTTAGACAGAGTGTTTAAACACGATATGCGAATGTCATTTTTTCCTGTTTAACATGATAGGTAAGGTCATTTAAATAGCAACTACATTGTCTGCCATTCTACGCTTATTCCCATGGTTCTGACAAACCAAATATTTATTGTTAAGAAGAAACACCAATGATGACTAGACACGTGCACAACAAAAAAATTTGTTTATTTTCGTTTAGTTTTTTTCGTTTCCGTTGATTCGTAACGATCCGTAAATTCGTAAGTTGTCGGTGTTCGTATTCGTAACGATTCGTACATTCGTAAGAGTTATTTTTTCGTTGATTCGTTTTTCCGTTAGTTTAATTTTCGTTTATTCGTTTATTCGAAGTTCAGACGCATTCGTATTTATTCGTACATTCGTAACATTCATAACATTCGTAGATTCGTAATCGGAGCATAATTCATAATTTTATGTAATGTGTATGCTATTATTACATTTTAAGAGACACGGAAAATTACGAATCGAAAAAAAAAGTTACGAATGTACAAATTTTTTCGTTCAATCTATTCGAAGCACGTTAAGCAGCACCATTGTAAGGGACACGGAAAATTACCAATTCAACAAAAAAAAAAAGTTACGAATGTACAAATTTTTTCGTTCATTTTCATTGTTCCTGTTTTCGTTTTTCGGATTTTCTTCATTCGTACATTCGTTGTTTCTAATTAGTTTTTTTCGGATTTTCGTTATTTTCGGATTCGTTCGATTCAAACGATTCGTTATTCGTTAAAATTTTTAGCGAATCGTTCGTTCATTCGTACGAAAACGAACGAACGAAAATAACGAAAAAAAAACGAAACGAATTGCACGTCTAATGATGACCAAGAGGGTAGGAAATGGGATAAGAGCCGTAACAAACAGTAACACATGGCCATGGGAATCATGGCAGAATCATGGCAGAATCAACAGCATTTTCCTTACAAAATTAACCACGTCAATACTGGGCACTTTCACCCCCTTCCTGCCCAGGCCAATTTTCAGCTTTCGGCGCTGTCACATTTTAAATGACAATTGTGCGGTCATTCAATATGATGCCATATGAAATTTGTATCATTTCTTTTTACACAAATACAGCTTGCTTTTTGGTGGTATTTAATCACCACTGGGTTTTTTATATTTTTTGCTAAACAAATGAAAAAGACTGAAAAAAAAAAAAAAAAAAATTGTTTTTGTTAATTTTTCTTCTTCACTGATGTGTGCTGATGAGGCTGCACTAATGGGCAATGATAGGCTGCACTGATAAGCTGCATTGAAGGGTACTGACGAGGCTGTACTGATGGGCACTGATGGCCATTGATTGGCACCGATGAGGCTGTACTGATGGGCACTGATAAAGCTGCACTGAAGGATCTAATGAGGCTGCACTGATGAGGTGGCACTGGTAAGCTGTACTGATGGGTACTGATATGCTGCACTGATGGGCACTGATAAGCACTGATATATTGCACTGATGGACACTCATATACTGCACTGATGGACACCGATATGCTGCACTGATGGGTTGGCACTGATAAGCTGTACAGATGGGCACTGATATGCTGCACTGATGGGCACTGATAAGCTGCATTGAAGCGTACTGATGAAGCTGCACTGATGGCCACTGATGAGGCTGCACTGATGACCACTGATTGGCACTAATGAGGCTGTACTGATGGAACTAATGAGGCTGCACTGATGAGGTGGCACTGATGGGCACTGATAAGCTGTACTGATGGGCACTGATATGCTGCTCAGGCCAACCTTAGTAGTCTGGATCCTGAGAGCACCCAACTGGTGAAGAGCCAATAGAAATTGTCCATGAAGCAGTTTGCGATGAAGGACCTCTGCAGGAAATAAATAGAGAGAAGAAAGACCAGGCGCTGGATGATCACGTGATGGTAGTTTTGGGTAAACAAAGAAGGGAACTTAGAAAGTTGGTGGAAGGTTATTTTATCCTGGACTTAGACTTTCAGGGTTTTTTTACGCACCGGTGTGTTCCATGATAATTCCTTCTTTTAAAATAACACCAAAAATGTAGTTATGGCAGAGTAAAATGATAGCTTTAGCAAGGCTATAATTGAGGGCAAAGCTGCTTAGCCAGTTTTATTCTTTGCTACTAAGTGATTCCACATATTGTTGGCAGTAATCATGTTTACAACACATTAAAATCAATGTGCTGCTACGAAGGTGATTGCCAACAGTTAGTTAAATCGTTTAGTAGCAAGAGACCAAATCTGAACTCTGTGCAAACAGCTAAATGTGCATTTAGGGTACAGATATATGAACCATCTTAATTGCCAAAAGGTTTGTAGTGATCAGCCAGTCTTCTGATCCAGGCCACTCAGACACACTGCATATGCAGATTGGAGAGTCAACTTTTTCCAATACAGTAAAACGGTTTTGTTGCTTTGGCCAAAAACCAAAGTAGCAGCACCACAATGATGAGGCCCTCACTCTGCCAGCACCTGGTCATCAATCTCCCAGTTTTATATTGACATCGCTGTTCTATAGTTAGCTCATGGTGTTGCCATTCGCTCTGGAGATCTGCTGTGGAGAGGATTTCCAGTGGTTAAAATTAAAGTATATTAAGGTACTTACAGTAGCAACGTTTAAATATAATTTTTTTTTTTTTATCTGTTAAAGCCTAATTAAATGTTTACAAAAAAAAAACACATTCAATGTAAATGAGAACAAAAAGTTTTTAAAGTCTAATGCGGCGTACACACGGTCGGAATTTCCAAAGGAAACAGTCCGATGGGAGCTTTTCATCGGATTTTCCGACCGTGTGTACGGTCAACGGTCTTTTTCTGTCGGAATTTCCGACGGACTTTGGATTGAGAACCTGTTCTCAATTTTTCCGGCGGAAAACCTTTCTATCGGATTTTCCGATCGTGTGTATGCAATTCTGACACGCAAAATTCCGACGCATGCTCGGAAACAATTTGACACATGCACGGAAGCATTAAACTTCCCTTTTATAGTGCTGTCGAACGTGTTTTACGCCGCTGTGTTATTGACCGTCGGAATTTGGTGTGATCGTGTGTAGGCAACACAGCTTGAGCGGAATTCCAGCGGAAAAACCGTCAGAGTTTTTTCAGACGAGAATTCCGATCGTGTGTACGCGGCATTACAATTTGTTTTTGCTGTAAAGCAACCACAGTGAGAATAAATCTGCCTGTCCCCCGCCAGCATGCTGCAGTGAGAACCGCGGCAACCTGTGTGTGTAAGAAGTGGCCTGTGCAGTGGTCTGACACACCCCTCAGAACCGATTACACAGCTTTAGCTCATACCCACTGGTGGGGCATGTCGGACTGCTGCAGAGAGGCTTCTGCTTACATACAAATAGCAGCATACTGGCAGAGGACAGGCTGATTTATTCTCACTGTTACAAGACGTATTTTCCCTGAATTTATTTCAATGGTTTTAAACAAAGGTTCAGTTGGGCTTTAAAGTGTTACTAAACCCACAAAAGTAAAATCAGTCTGTATATGAAGTAAAGCATGCTTGTTATACTCTCTGTGAAACCTAAGGGGTTAATATTCCGCATTGTGTAAAAAGGCTGTTTGATCCTGTATGCACTGATCCTCCCCTTTTTGCATTGCCCCCTTAAAGTGGAGGGCCACCCTAAAAAAAAAAAAAAAATAAAAGCATAAAAATGTTCCTAAAACTTTGGAGGAAAAAAAAAAATTACTTACCAGAAATAGCTGTTGCTAGGCAGATCATCCTAATCTGCCTCTTCCTATTCTGCAGTGATCTTCAGTCTTCTCCTCCTCGCATCGTCTTCTAGTGAATGGGGCGCAGTTTGTTTTGGAAACTGTGTGTGTCCCACAACACAGCGTGCCCGTGTAAACCGGAAGTGATGTCGCTTCTGTCTTTTTACATGGTAGAGTGGAAACAATCCGTTTCAGGCTTCATTCCAGTTTCAGCCTAGCCGGCAGAAGTGCCGAATCGTGGGACAGGAGGCCCAGGAAGAGCGGCAGAAGGCCGTGGAGGGGGGGATGTCCCCTCCCGCTTCTTTAGGATAACAGCCGAGTGGCTTTTAGCCAGATCAGTTATTATCCCTAAAGAGCCGACTGCCCGCTCTAAAAAACGGTACTGGGGTAATGCCTGCAGCTGCAGGCATCTTCCCGGGATAACCCCTTCAAACCGAGGCTGCATATGTGTGTACGGTCGGTGCTAAGGGGTAAAAAAAAAAAAAAACCCTCTGATAGACTCAGTTCTTCCCCTTTCCTGCCTAGAAAGAAATTATGATTAACCACTTAACCACCCCGGAAGGATTTACCCCCTTCCTGACCAGAGTATTTTTTGCGATTCGCCACTGCGTCGCTTTAGCTGACATTTGCACGGTCATGCGGCTTGTACCCAAACTAAATTTTTTCCCACAAATAGAGCTTTCTTTTGGTGGTATTTGATCACCTCTGCGGTTTTTATTTTGTCGCTATAAACAAAAAAAGAGCGTCAATTTTAGAAAAAAAAAGCAATATTTTTGACTTTTTGCTACAATAAATATCCCCCCCCAAAAAAAAATTTATAATTTCTTCCACAGTTTAGGCCGATATGTATTCTTCTACATATTTTTGATAAAAAAATTGCAATAAGTGTATATTGATTGGTTTGAGCAAAAGTTATAGCGTCTACAATATAGGGGATAGATTTATGGCATTTTTATTATAATTTTTTTTTTTTTTACTAGTAATGGCGGCGATCTGCGATCTTTATCGGGGCTGCGACATGGCGGAAAGATTGGACACTTTTGACACTATTTTGGGACCATTGACATTTATACAGCTACAAATAGCCACTGATTACTGTATAAATGACACTGGCAGGGAAGGAGTTAAACACTAGGGGCCAATCAAGGGGTTAAGTGTGTTCCCTGGATGTGTTCTAACTGTAGGGGGATGGGCTCACTACAACATGACAGAGATCACTGCTCCCGATGACTGACAGGAAGCAGTAGATCCCTGTCATGTTGCTAGGCAGAACAGGAAAATGCCTTGTTTACATAGGCATCTCCCTGTTCTGCCTCTCCTCGCCGCATCGAGTTTGCGGGACCCATGGGTACAGGTACGCCCTTTAGCCTGCCTGTGCCGTTCTGCCGATTTAAATCGGCATGCGGCGGTCAGCAAGTGGTTAAGAAGATTAAATGTGTAGCTCTACCCCCTAAGAAGTTACTGGATAGATGGGTCCTCCTGTCTTTCCTCAGTGATGACCCATCCTGGCAGAACCCAAACTTACTGACACAGCTGGTAGTGTAAATTGGGCTTTTTTAACGGCTACAAACAGTATACAGTGCTGTGTTCTGGCAGTTAAACGAGAACTTCCTGTCCTGCTCCTAGAACAAAATCGAATTGTGCTGAATTCTGCTCAACCATTCACAGGGAGCCTTGTATTCTTTGAATGAAGAGGTGGGTGGATGACATCAAGATCTCTACCTCAGCCAATCAGAAGAAGCTTTGTATTCATCCACAGAATACAAAGCTCCCTGTGAATGGCTCATCCCACTGCCAGAGCACAGCGCTGTAAACTTGTAGGCAGGTGCAGTCTGTTTTCTCCACTGCAGATGACGCTCTGTGGCTGGAGAGGAAGTCACGAGGTACAGGGTTCACCAGTAGCAGCCCACAAAAAACAGAGACCTGGGAAATAAGTTAACCCTTTCTCTCCCTGCCAGGCAGCAGCTAACTAGCACTTTTCAACCTGCTTACAGGCCTCAAGGCAGAATGGCTCAGAGTACTTCAAGTTTACGAGGCCCAAAACAGCAACAAAGAAGAAACCGGAGCAAGTAGGGGTGGTCTGCACTCCCCCAAAACAAAAAGTTAATCTTGGCACACCTACAAGAGGTGGTCTGGTCCCTCCCAGTGGGGGCTCACAGGAAGCTACAAGGGTCCACCATTATGGTATAACCCTGCGACGACCCTGTGACACCAGCGGAATGATTGGTGGGCCGCAGGTGGAAGAGTGTTGGCATAGCTTGTCAACCTAGGGACATCTCCCATCTCACTGCCTATGAAAGCCGCTCTGGCTGACCTATACGCTGCATCTCGCCAGTGAATCTCAGAGGCCCAGCCATGGGTGAAAATGGGGTGTGCCCCTCTACAGACAGCTATGGCTTCTTGTGATGAGACCCAATACAAGTCCCTATTGGAGCAGCTGGATATGACCATTAAAGACTTTTCTTTACCTTAGCAGAGACTACTTCATCGACTACTGGCAACGCACTTGTTGGTGTTCATTACCAGTCCTGAGAATTATGGGTTGATGAAAGCCATTGACCACCTTATTCATACCGGGGACACACCGCCAATCTGGGAGCTGTACCGTCACATCCCCACAGCATTGTGCCAAGTCTGACCGTACATAGACAGCATACTTTGTCTTCCCATAGAAACATACTGCAAACCATTTGCCATCCCCATCAATGATTCAGTGCCTTAGTTCCATGAAAAATGTCTCTCATGCCCTTCATTGCAGCTTATCAAGCACAGATCATGCTTAAATAGCTGCATCCTGGACTACAGTAGCCAAGAGATGACAGCTGTTTTCTGAGGACATTAGTCGCAGGAGGGATTGTTCCTCCTGCTCTCACTGTACAGGCTGTTTTACCTGGAGGAACTAGAGAACCCAAGAACCATCACGGACGACACTAGCTGGGGAGGTGGAGGCACACTTTCAAAGCTCCGTAAAAATGAGTGGGTGACTTTAGACCCTTTTATTGGAAAGCCCTTCGCTGGTTGTTAAAGCTTACAGCTGATGTTTGCTTTAACCACTTGTCTACCATGCCATTTAGCTTGGTAGACAAGTGGTTAAGTTGATCCAGTTTTTAGCAGCATATATTGCAGTACTAGGGGTGATCTGCAGAATATCTTTTGGCCTCAGTCCCTAAGAGGTTTGGACAGCATGATTTGTCCTCCCATGTCTATACAAACATACAGCAAACCATTTGCCATCCCCATCAATGATTCAGTGTCTCAGTTTCATGACAATTACTCTGTGTAATTGTGTTTATGATTCATAATTGATTTATCTCTCAGGCCCCATTGAAGCTCATTAACAATGCAGGTCAAGATATAAGAGCTTGCATTATACTGCCATGCCGAGGACTCTTTATGGAGTAAGATGATTTCATGGCTGCCCAGCACTACGCTGGCAGTGTGACAGGCAGAAGACACTTTGTTCTCCCTGCGTTTTGATGTCTCCGGGGATTAGCTTTGCAGAAATGCTGAAGTCGTTTGTTTTCAGTCACAATCAAGCAAAAGCAGAAACATTGCGGCCCGCGATAAAGGCGTACCTAAAATTGATGAGTTGGATGCTATTGGATTAATGCTCTTCCATGTCCAATATTCTGATTTAATAGCGTCTGAGTAATTAAATCGGCAGATATGTGTATAGATCATTTTATAAAGAGTTTGTATTAACAAATTCCTTTGTTTAAATGACATTTACCTGTGCAACAATTTACTGAAGGCTATCATTTCATAATTCGAAGCAAAATTTAGCTTATTAACTGATTAGGCACCGTTCTGAGACAAAGGGTAGAGTCCTTTAAAGCTGAACATTTAAATATATAATCCTCCATAACCACAGAGAATATACACTATATTACCAAAAGTATTGGTACACCTGCCTTTACACGCATATGACCTTTAATGTCTTATGCCGCGTACACACGAGCAGATTTTCCGTCAGAAAAATCTTGGATGTTTTTTCCGACGGAATTCCGCTCAAGCTTGGCTTGCATACACACGGTCACACAAAAGTTCGCTGAACTTTAGACCATCAAGAACGCAGTGACTTACAACGCTACAACGTGCCGAGAAAATTAAGTTCAATGTTTCAGAGCATGTGTCGAATAGTTTCCGAGCATACGTAGGAATTTTGCACGTCAGAATTTGTACAGACGATCAGAATTTCGGATCAAAACTTTTTCCGACCTGAAAAATTGAGAACATGCTCTCAATCTTTTGCTGGCTGTAATTCCGCCAGCAAAAGTCCGATGGAGCATACACACGGTCGTATTTTCTGACCAAAACCTCTCATCGGACTTTTGCTGGCGGAATTTCTGCGGCATTAGTCCGTAGGGTTCAATATTGAGTTGGCCCACCCTTTGCAGCTATAACAGCTTCAACTCTTCTGGAAAGGCCGTCCACAAGGTTTAGGAGTGTGTCTATGGGAATGTTTGACCATTCTTCCAGAAGCGCATTTGTGAGGTCAGGCACTGATGTTGAACGAGAAGGCCTGGTATCATCGGGATTGGTTAGCGAGCGGGAGCTCACTTCATGCACACACAAAATGGCTACTGCATGCAGACATCTTTATCCCATTTGAGAGCGTTCAGAGGAAAACACTTTGCATAAGTTAGACCTTGTTGTTGGGTATCATTGTATAGAAATTTCTTTGGGCCCTTGTTGAGCTAGCTGAAGATGCCAGATATCTGCACTGCAATGACTCCCTCACTTTCTTCTGCCACCACTTAAAGGACTCAATATATAACATTAGAGCATATTAAAGGGAAACTCTAAAGCCCCATACACACGGTCGGACAATCCGCGGACCAGGTCGGTCGGATCCTGTCCGTCATACTTTGTCTGATGTTGGTTTTGCGTACACACGGTCGGACAAAGTTGTCGGAAAATCCGATCATTCTGAACGTGGTGACGTTTGTTGCCTACGACGGGACTACGTAGAGGCTAGTAGCCAATAGCTTTTTTTTTTCTTTTTTGCCACTTCAGAAAAACTAGTGCGTAGGGCTAGGTCAGCAAGGCCTTTTTCTCCGTCCCTACTCAGTCTTATCATCATTGTGGCTTATATTTTCCTCTTGCATTTAATACTACTTTTTATTCTTATACATTAAAGAGGGTTACAACTTTATATTAAAAAAGAAGAACTAAAGAGAGAGGAGCCTTTATGGGCAAATTATATAATTTACTCCTTAGCTATACTAATGCCACCTGCTGTCTTATTTATCGCTGCTGGCTAACTTTTACCCCCCTAAACTACACCCTCCCGCCCACCCCAGGTTAAGAGTCGTTTTACCGTACTGGTATCCCATACTAGCCATATCCTATATATAGAAAGAAGCAAAACCAAAAGCAAAAACAAAAATGCTACACCACCAAAAAAGAAAAAGGCAGAAAAAGAGTGGGAGAAAAAGTCCCATCGAGGGATAGGGGAGAAAGTATTGTATCCCCTAGTTTTCTTATTCTGATATATTTTCAATCCAAGGGCCCCACAGCTTCTGAAATTTTTTGTGGTTCCCCTGTTTAGTAAAATATACTCTCTCATTTCCAATCATTAAATTCATATTCCTCAGCCAGTTCTCCGATGTCGGGGGGGACTGGGACTGCCAATGTTGAGCGATGAGCTTTCTGGCCTGGAATAGAGCCCTTAAAACCGAATCGACCACATCATTTGAGGCTGATCCTTGTTCAAACAAACCCAAGAGGCATGTTCTAGCCGTTGCCTGTAGATTTAACTCCACTATTTTATTGATTTCTTTAATTATGTTAGTCCAATATCTAAAGAGCTTTGGGCATTTCCAAAGCATGTGTATAAAGTCCCCAGTTAATCCACATCTGGGGCAATGATCATTTTCGCGCCATCCCAATCTAAGCATTTTTTTTGGGGTATAATATACACGGTATAGGAAATAAAGATGCGATATTTTATGTGAGGGAGAGATTGAAACCCGCTTTGCTTGGCCCAGGACCCGATCCCATTCCGCTGGAGAAAAAGGGCCAACCTCTCTCTCCCATATTGGCCTAATCTTGCATGGTCCGCTTTGATCCATATTTTTTCCCCCAAGCTTGGCATACAGCCCAGAAATTGCCCCCTTCGCTGAATCTGACAGCACCATTTGTGACAAAATAGTAATTTGTGTCCAATTAGGGATCTGTTGTCCGAATTGCATCTGGGCTGCATGCCTCACCTGGAGAAATTTATAAAATGTTTTATTAGGGAGGGAGAAGTCCTGTTTTAACTCATCAAATGATTTCATATTGTTGCCGATAAACAGTTGGCTTACCCGCGTAAGGCCCCGATTCACCCATTCCCGAGGCACCTTGATTTTAGCTAGTTCTTGTAGATGGTTGTTGTTCCATAGGGGAGCTAGGTCTGATATGCCCTGGTATCCTAAAATGTTTTTTGCTGTTTGCCAGGTCTTTGTTACTAATTTTGCCGTAGGGCAGCATATAGCAAAAGAATTAGCCTCGAGCGCTTCTAGAAGTGTGTCATGTGGGCATCCTATCAGCATCAGGTTTGAGACTGCTCCCATAGATGTGCCTCTCCCTGCTAGGTGCTGTAGCTGGGACGCCAAAAAGTACCGTCTAGGATGTGGGACCGTCAACCCCCCCCCCCTCAAAGGGCAACTGGAGTGTGGACAGTGCAATCCTAGGCTGTCCCCTCTTCCAGATCAGGTCCCTGAAAAGAGAATCTATTCTTTTAAACCATTTCTGTCCAATCCACACAGGTTTGGAGGAGATATAGAATCTGGGGGAGCCAAATCATTTTAAGGAGATTACAGCGTCCAGCAACCGATAGAGGGAGACGGCCCCACACCTCGGACTTGTGTTTCAGCTTTAATAGTAACGGGGCAAGATTATTTTCAAGGTACACACTTGGATCTCTGGAAATCCAGATCCCGAGGTACTTCAAATTATCAACTATATTAAGGGTAAATTCATGTGGCCTTATGTCTGGTGAAATTGGATCTATTGGGAGAAGGGCCGATTTTCCCCAGTTAATAGTTAACCCGGATATCTTACCAAAATCTCCCACCATTTGCATTGCTACTTTGAGAGAAGTTTGAACATCTGCCAAATAGAACAAGACGTCGTCTGCGAATAATGCTAACTTCTCTTCAAGTACACCCCTCCTAAAACCTTGTATATCCCCATTGGTCCTTACTGCGATAGCCAATGGCTCTATAGCCAAGGAAAAAAGGAGAGGGGACAGGGGGCACCCCTGTCTCGTTCCTCTTTCCAATTTAAATAGGTCTGAATATTCATTATTTATTTTTAATTTTGCTCTAGGTTTTGTATAAAGTAGTCTCACCCACTTGATAAAGTTTGGTCCAAAACCAAACTTTTCCAAGGTTTTAAAGAGAAAAGCCCATTCGAGGCTATCAAATGCCTTAGCTGCATCCAATGCCATAATGGCTCTTGAGCCTGTATTGTCTATTGGTAGTTGTATATTCAAGTAGGTCCTGCGGATATTAATGCTAGTTGATCTCGCCGGGATGAACCCGGACTGGTCCGGGTGCACAAGACTATGTATGCAAGTGTTCAATCGGGCAGCCAAGACCTTGGCCAAGATTTTAACATCTGTACACAGTAAAGAGATAGGACGATATGAGGCGGGGTCCATGGGGTCTTTTCCCTCCTTCGGGATAACAACAATGGTTGCCTCCGTCATTGAAGCAGGAAGAGATCCCATGGAGAACGCCTGGTTCAGTGTTTTAAGCAGTTCCGGCAGTACAATATCCCCATATTTCTTATAGATCTCAATTGGGAGCCCGTCCGGGCCGGGCGACTTCAGGTTTGACATCCCAGCGGCCACATCCGTTAACTCCTGTAAGGTAATTGGGGCATCCATTAACTGTCGATCGGAATCAGGTAGAGTTGGGATGGTTATATTATCTAAAAATAGCGCCATTTCCCCCTCATCCACAGCTATCTGGGATTTATATAGGGACATATAGAAGTCACTAAAGGTTTTCATTATGGTAGTAGGGTCAGCGGAGATGTCTCCTCGAACAGTCCTAACTGCCAGAACCGTCGAGGGGGACATATTCACTTTGACCAACAGGGACAACATACGGCCCACCTTCTCCCCCTCACCAAAATGTGTCTGCCGCTGAGTTATACGTTTATCCTCGCTGATCTTAATAGTAACTAATTTGTACTCTTGTTGCTTTTCTAGCCACTTACTCTGGGTTACTGTATTTGGATTAAGAATATATTCTTGTTCTGCCAGGGTTACAGCCCTTCTTGCTTCCTGCTCCTGCTCCCTCGCCTTACTCTTGATTCTTGCGATTTGTTGTATAAGAAGGCCTCTAAAGTGGGCCTTCAAGGAGTCCCAGACCACTCCCATGGGGGCCGTTCCCGTATTGATAACAATAAATTCTTTTAGGGCAGACTTTAATTCCTCGGGGTTATCAATTAGCTCCAGCCAGGATGGATCTATTTTCCACTCCCTGCGATAGGGTTTTCTTCCCACTTTCATTGTGAGAATCAGGGGTGAGTGGTCCGAGACCCCTCTAGGGGCATAGTTTATTACATCTATCAAGGGGAGGGCGTTGGAATTGACAAAAGCCATATCCAGTCTGGATAGCGTCTTAAAGGAGCTTGAGAAGCAGGAATATTGACTTTCCATAGGATGCCGTAATCTCCAGGCTTCAATTAACCCAGTTTCTCGTAGAAACCGGGCTAGTCTACCCTCCTCTCCATAGGGAAGTTGATGTGAAGTGGGAAACCTGTCGATGGATTTATCTAAAACCTCATTATAGTCCCCCATTGCAATTACTGGGACCCCTACTTTGTCTATTATAAATGCAACTAACTCATAGAGGATCTCTAGTTTAAATGGTGGAGGTACGTAGATACTTGCCAAAACCAATGGTTTATCTTCGATTGAGCAATAGAGAAAGACGCCCTCTGGGTCTATTTGTACTTTATAACAGACAAACTGTATTCCCCTTCCTATCAGAATACTTGCTCCTCTTGAATATGAGGAATGTACAGAGTGATACTGGGCCTGGAATTGCCGGCTACGCAGCAATAGGACTGTCTCCCGAGTTAAGTGTGTCTCCTGCAGGCATAGGACTCTCGGCCCCCCTTCCCCCAAGAATGATAGCACCAATGCTCTTTTAGCCGGATCCCCCAGACCCCGGACATTCCAGGAGATTAGGTCAAGCTTCTTCGCCTGCATCTGTAACTATACTTGAATATACAGTAAGTAGTGAATGCAGACCAACACAGCCAAGTTTCTGGCTGAGGAACATGAATCCCTCTGAGGAATTATTAAATAGAGGAGAGAGATAGAAGAAGAAAAAAAAAGAGAAAAAAGAAACAAAACTGGGGCGGGAGGGGGGGGGGGGGGACCCCAGATCCCTGGTGGTCCGTCCCCTTCTCCCTTAACTCCTGAAAGTGTGTTCTATAAGTGAAATTCCTATTAGACCCCCATAGCCTGGGATCCAATTTTGGTGCCGACATGTGTAGTAAAAGTTTACTCCAAGAAGCATTATAGTGCCCAAACAATTTTGATACATAAAACACCCTTGCTTGTCTTAAATTATTGCATCCATATACGTGCTTCCCCCTATTCATAGTCTTATTCAAATCTCTTTTAAATAACATTTGTGTATTCCAAATCTGTGTCTCGTGCTCAACCTTTGAACCTTCCCTTCTTTTAACCCTTAACCACTTCCCTCCCTTCTCTCCCCTCCCCCCTACCCTCTCTTCGCTCCTTATACCCCTAGTCCCCTGCCCATCCAAATCCTCCCTTCCTTTACCCCTTAACCCCTGCCCACCCTTCTCGTCCCTCCCCCCACCCTCATCTGGGCACCCCCTAGGGGGTATTTTCGTGACCTTGCCTACTCGCACTCTTCTACCCCAAAGCAATATTTTTTTTAAAGTGATTAGTGCCAGTGCGAATGGTCTTGGGGATCCAAACTGCCCCTTCTCACACATACCTGTATTCATATAGCCTCCCCCACAAAAAGTGGACTCTCTCTACCCTCCTCAACACCCCCAGTCTCACCCCTAATTGTTTGATTACAGCCTTATCCAGGAAAAGCAGAAAAAAAAACGAATAAATCCAGGAAGAAAAAAAAAAAAAAAAAAAAAAAAAAAAAAACCCAAATAAATAAATAAACAAATAAAAGGAAGGGGGGGGAGGCCCCCCTAAAGCAAAACTGAAGTAGCTCCCTATCTTTATAAGTCCTTTCTAACATCTTCAAACCATTGCGAAGCCTCGCTTGGGGAATTAAAGAAGAAAGTCTTATCGAAAGCCATGACTCTCAGCCGGGCAGGATATAAAAGTGCGTAGTGCATTTTATGATTCATCATGATGCGCTTAATTGGGGTAAATTCAGCCCTGCGTTTCTGGAGATCCGGAGAGAAGTCTGGATATAATGATACTCTTGCGCCTTGAAACCTAATGTCTCCCACTTCCCTTGCTCTCCTTAGCAAAGCAACCTTATCGTTGTAATTTAGAATTTTAAGTATTATTGGCCTAGGGCGGGCTCCTTCGCGTTGGTTTCTTGAAAAAATGCGGTGTGCACGTTCAATGGCAAATAGGGGGGTAAAAAAAGATCCTCCAAAAATCTCCCCAAACCAGGCCTCCAAAAATTTTATTAGATTGGGGCCCTCACTGCGCTCAGGAAGTCCAATGAGTCTGATATTATTTCTACGGCTTCTATTCTCCATGTCGTCCAATTTAGCGACTTGTGCATTTATTGTATCTCTAAGCCATTCAATTTCATTTTTAGCAGGGATCCATTCATCTTCTATGGAGCTTACCCGCCCCTCCAGGTCTACAATACTTTGTGCCGTTTTACTTAAATCCTGTTTTATAGAAACCAATTCATCCTTGATGCTCTTTAGTTGGATATCAAAGTTCAGCATTGAGGTTTTACAGTCGTTTATTGCATTCAGTACATCCCTTAGTGTAGGTTCTCCCTCCATAGTCACCACAGCCTTTTCCGTGGGAGATATAGTGGGAAATATAGTAGTTGGTGTGGGGGTCAAGGGTATATTTTCCTCTGAATTGGTAGTAGTTGCTAAGTTTTTGGATCCCCCTGAACCCTTGTTTGTAGATTTTTTGGGGAGAGTTTGAGAGGATGTATTAAGAGCTGGGCTGGGAGCTATACCCCCCTGGCTCTTTCTATCCAACGTGGGGTTTTTTGGTTCCTTGGCCTGATGGGGTGCTTGATGTAACTTCGACCCACTGGGAGAGACTGGTGCTGAGTGTGCGTACTTCTCTAGCTTTGTCGCAGTGGCCAGTGCGATTTGATTATTTTTCTCTTTTACAGACCGCGTGTTTTGAAACCCTTCCTGGGATAAATGCTCCTCTGGGGGTTTTCTCCTTGACATAGCAAATTTGCTTAGCAATGTGGGGTTCCCCCCTTAACCACCCACCGAGAATGATAGTCACACTATAGGGATAAAGCAATGGACCGCACTGACCAGTGAATAGCAAGGGGGTTTTGTATCTTATATACTGTATCTTATATACTCCCCCAGATGGTATAGGAGGATAGAAGGATCAGAAAACAATCAGGGTATGCAAAACCTGGGAAGGCAGAGAGCAAGTGGTTTAATAAAATATCCCTGTGCCTATTTATTTATTTAATTTATTTAATCCCTCTATCGCCAGGCGCTGATACAAAAAAAAAAAGAAGAAAAGAGAGGAAGAGAACAAACCAAAAAAAAAAAAAAAAAAAATGGAAAAGGTAGTATAGCTATAACCGTTCCAATCTCCGCTGTGGTACTAATAATAACAATAGACCATATCACCGACAGTTTATACCTAGCAAGGTTTATGACAAAGTGCACCGGTATATTTTCCTCGTTCGTCTGGAGATTTTAAAATTTTCTTTTTCTTTTCCTTGTCCTCCCCTTCCCTTCCCCTGAAAAGTCCAGGCCCCTGACTAGGATCTCTCCAGGTGACTAAGTTGAACTAGATTAGACAAGGGCGAGGGCGCTCCCTGGCATGGGGGGTGGGTGTCTCACAGCATAGAGCTCCAGAGCGTTTTTGTTCCACAATATTAGTTAGTTAGTTAGTCAATCACTCTCATAGTATTACATCTCTAGCTCTGCTAGTATAGTTAGTCACTCTCATAGTATTACATCTCTAGCACTGCTAGCACACACTGGAACGATACATCACTCACCCCCCTCCACTCGTTAGAAGTCAGCCTGGTACTCCAAGAGCGTCTCTGTGCTCTTCTATGCAGGGATATTTTGTCCTCACGGGGCAGAGCCTTCTCCCGCTGTGAGAAGGGCTTCCCTTGCAAGGTCAGGTGACCGGAACGATCAGGTGTTTGTCCTCAACACACAGCGGGGTTTAGCGGGGATTAGCAGGCTCCCAGGCGGCGTCCTCCGCGCTCGATGCCCGCAGGGACCTCCACACAGGTAGTTATAATAGCGCCTCAGTCGACGGTCGCCGGTTCCGCCACAGCGTGGTCAGTTAGGCTGCATGTGTAGTGCATGGGCCTCGGGTAGTCACGAGGGGAAGGTCTGGAGAGCTGGGGAGAGAAACCGCTCACATCCTCACTCACACTCGCCCTCCTGTCTCTCCATGCTCCCGCCTCTCACATCCGGTCACGCCCCCCCCCCAGACCAGTCACCCCGCATGGTGTAGAATGCATTAAGATAAAAAACCCTCTGCCTTTACAGCCACTTTAATATTTAATGTTGGTAATATATTCAAGTAATATGTGCAATGAATGGCATTACAGACAATCGATTTTTCCTTTTTTTTTTTTTTTCTTTTTTTTATATTTTAGGCTGGGTTTACACTGCCATGACTTGGGATCTGACTTGTGAAACCCCAAGTCGCATGACATGTGAAACCCCATGTTAGTCAATGAGGGCTGTCTTAATTAGCGCTACTACGACTTTAGAAAAGGTTCCGGTACTAATTCAAGGCGACTTCTATCCAACGTGCCCATAGACTTTAATGGAAGTCGCCTTCAAGTCGGATCCTCATCTATATTGATGTGATTTGAATCCGACATTACAGGAAGATTACCCAGGCAGTGTATAGCATCTTCCTGTATGCTGTTATCTCTGCATACCTGCATAGCACAAAGTCACTTCAAAGTCGCATCAAGTTGCAGCAAAGTAGTACTCAAGACGCTAGCAATTTGCCAGGAAGTCGCCTGGTAAAGTCGCACCATAAGTTGCGTGACTTTCAGGTCGCAGTAGTGTAAACCGAGCCTGAAAGTTGCACTTCTGTTTGTCAAAAAGCAATCATTTTGTTTGTTTATAAAACTTGCTGTTATTAAGAAAGATGTTATATATCACAATGGCTAAATCTGTGTCTGTAGTGCATGTTCTAACCTTAATACCATAAATAATAACATGCTATTAGATTTTTACTCCAGGAGTATATAATGAGTTTGGAAATTCTAGAGAAATGCTTAAATAATGCATTACAATTTAACTAAACCTATTAGATCTTAGTCGACTAAAATTTACTGGAGATTTTAGTCAACTAAATGCAGATGACTAAAATACGACTAAAACTAAAATGGCATTTTATTCAAAAGACTATGACTAAAACTAAATCGGAATTCGACTTAAAAATTAACACTGGTTTGAAGATTCCCATGCTATAGACTTGCTGTACAAAGCCCCGTTCCCCCCTTAGACTGCTGATCCTGGGTGTCTCTTACTAGTGCATGGTTTACTTCTGCCACTACCAGGTGAGCCTGTGCCCCCCCCCCTTACAATATAAATATATATATATATATATATATATATATATATAGATCTATCTATCTATCTATCTATCTATCTATCTATCTATCTATCTATCTATCTATATATATATATATATATATATATATATTTATTTATACTACACAAGGGATGGTACATAGGCATAGGCTGGTCTATGCAGCCCTTGTCCTGCTTTCAGTTTAATCCATCCACTATCATTAGTGGTAATCAGCTTTTGCGGTGAGTAATCTTAACAAGTGTGAAATAATGTACTTACTCAAGTGACAAAAATGCTCATTATATCCATACCCTTTAACATAACCCCCTGCAGCAGATACAAACACTTTGGTCCTCATGTCTATAGCTTTCAAATTAAATTACATTTTTTTTTTTTCTTTTAAAGTGGAACTAAACGTTCTCAATCAACATTAACTATTTTTAATCCTTATGTTGCTAGCATTAGTAAATACAGTGGTGAATATAATTATTTGATCCCCTGCAGATTTTGTAAGTGTGCACCCTTACAAAGAAATTAATGGTCTATATGGGAACATGTATCAATTTTTAAAAAAGGCAGTTTTTTCGGGAGCAGTGATCTTTTTAATGCTTAAAGTGAAACAATAAAAATGAAAAATTCCATTAAATATCATGCCTGGGGGGTATCTATAGTATGCCTGTAAAGTGGCACATTTTTCCCGTGTTTAGAACAGTACCGCAGCAAAATGACATTTCTAAAGGAAAAATTGTCAGTGGCCCCAGTCCTTTACCAGGCCATTTGGGTCTGGTATGAATATTAAGGGGAACCCCGAACCAATTTTTTTTTTTTAAATGCCGTAGGGACGAGAGAGCACCCCCCCTTCTGAACCATACAAGGCCACATGCCCTCAACATGGGGAGGGTGCTTTGGGGTCTGGCCCCAAAGCACCTTGTCCCCATGTTGATGTTGATGGGGACAAGGGCCTCATCCCCACAACCCTTGCCCGGTGGTTGTGGGGGTATGCGGGTGGGGGGCTTATCAGAATCTGGAAGCCCCCTTTAACAAGGGGACCCCCAGATCCCACCCCCCTATGTGAATTGCACCCCTACCATTTCACAAAAAAAAGTGTCAAAAATGGTAAAAAAGACAAGCGACAGCTTGGCTTTATTAAAAAAAAAAAATGTCCAGCGATGTAAATTCACGCCGCCCTACAGACTGGAAAAAAAAAGCCGCAACTGTTCCACCTCTATGGGAGGCTCCCACCAAGTGATGCTTGTGAAACCGAGTGAAGCCCCAGTGGCGCCAGAGGGGGGCGGGGTCACCTATTTATGTCAGCGGGTGTCCCCGCCCTCAGCTATATAACAGCTGTCACCCAGAAGAAGCGCCACTTGGCAGGGGCCTCCAATGGAGGCGGAATGATTGAGGCTTTTTTCTTTTGCGGTCCGTCGGGAGGCGTGAATTTACATCGCTGGACATTTTTAGCTGTCTCTTGTCTTTTTTACCATTACCAATTCACATGGGGGGCCAGGATCTGGAGGTCCCCTTGTTAAAGGGGGCTTCCAGATTCCGATAATCCCCCGCCCGCATACCCCCACAACCACCGGGCAAGGGTTGTGGGGATGAGGCCCTTGTCCCCATCAACATGGGTTGATTTATCTGTAGATAAATTAGTCTGCCTCTAGTACGTCCATTAGTATGTTATGTGAGGCCCCCATTATCATCATTCTGTCACTAGACTTCCCCAATCCTGTGGCTCCACAGCTTGCTAGATGTTGCAGCTGGGATGCCAAAAAGTATGAGTTGAGTTGAGTTGAGTTGTGGAGCAGGTATAATATCTGTGGTAGCCATATCATCTTTATTAGATTGCAACGTCCTGCCACAGATAAGGGAAGTCGACTCCAGATGTCTCCTTTTTGCTTTAATTTAGATAATAATGGGGCTAAGTTGTTATTAACGTACTGATTTATATCGCTTGTGTTCCAAACGCCCAGATATTTCAATTTTGACACTATTTTAAGGTGGGGGGTTCCCGACCATATCTGGTTACCAAGTGGGTCGACCGGTAACAGGGCCGATTTCTCCCAATTGGTAACCAGACCAGAAAATCGTCCAAAAACTCCCCCACCATTTGTATCGCTGCATTTAATGAAGTTTCAACATCTCCAAGGAAAAACAGGACGTCATCCGCAAACAGTGCTATCCTGTCCTCTTCTGTCTGTCTCTGGAACCCCTGTATATCTGGCATAGATCTAGTCATAATTGCTAGTGGTTCCATCGCAAGAGCAAACAATAAAGGGGACAAAGGGCAGCCCTGTCTCGTCCCTCTCTCCAGCTGGAACAATTCTGAGTATTCATTATTCATTTTTGCTTTTGGTTCGCTATAGAGTATTTTCACCCATTTAATAAAGGAGGGGCCAAATCCGAATCTTTCTAACACCTTCCATAGCTAATCCCATTCTAGGCTATCAAAAGCCTTGGCGGCATCCAAGGCCAATATGGCTCTGGAGCCCATATTATTTGTTGGAATCTGCATATTTAAGAAAACTCGAGTACTTTAGGTGCATATTTTGCCCATGATCTTCAGATGCCTCTGCCAGCAAGAACGTGCATTTGATGCAGAAAATACGCCATGTGAATGAGCCTGTAAGATTTAAGAAGCTTGTATGCAGATATGAAAATGCAGGCAGTCATCCTAACTTATTATATATGCAGGCTGTGTTTCCTCTTAGTAGTTCTTTATTGCTTCTAATCTCAATGTGAGTCAATTGATTTGCGTAAATTTCTTATTCATTTTATCTCATCAGCTGTTCTACAGTGATGCTAATTAAACTCCCTGATGTACAAACAGCTACTACAAAGAGAGAATCTCCATATCTATATATAAAATACAATCATTAACATGTGAAATAGAAAGTCATTAAAAACGAATAAGCTATTTAACCACTTTCTTACCGGGCCTATTTTGGCCTATTTTCCTTCATGTAAACATCATTTTTTTGCTAGAAAATTACTCAGAACCCCAAACATTATGTATGTTTTTTTTAGCAGACACCCTAGGGAATAAAATGGCGGTCATTGCAACTTTTTATCTCACACGGTATTTGCGCAATAATTTTTCAAACGCCTTTTTTTTTTTTTTAAACGGTTTCATGAATTAAAAAATAACAAAACAGTAAAGTTAGCCCAATTTTTTTATATAATATGAAAGATGATGTTATGCCGAGTAAATAGATACCGAACATGTCACGCTTTAAAATTGCGCACAACCGTGGAATGGCGCCAAACTTCGGTACTTAATAATCTCCATAGGCGACTCTTTCATTTTTTTTTACAGGTTACCAGTTTAGAGTTACAGAGGAGGTCTAGTGCTAGAATTGTTGCACTCTAACGCACGCGGCGATACCTCACATGTGTGGTTTGAGCGGCGTTTACATATGTGGGCGGGACTTGCGCGTGCGTTAGCTTCTGAGCGCGAGCTACAGGGGACAGGGGCGTTTTAAAAAAAAAATTTTAATTTATTTATTTTTATTTTACTTAATTTTTTTTTTTTTTACACTTTTATTCCTATTACAAGGAATGTAAACATCCCTTGTAATAGGAATGTATGTGACAGGTCCTCTTTTTTTTTTACTGATCTCATGCTTTCCAGCCTGGAAGAGAGATGTGGGGTCTTATTGACCCCACATCTCTCTTCCGGGCTGGAAAGCATGAGATCAGTAAAATTTTTTTTACCGATCTCATGCTGACAGCCGCGATCGCGGCTTTGTTTACTTCCGGGTACCGGGCGTGAAGTCATAACGTCGCGCCCGGGCCTCCGACGGTCATAGAGATGACTGGTGACCATATGGTCACCGGAAATCTCTATGCTCGTCATCCGGCGGCGAGCGATTCTTTCTCCGGGCCCCCGATGGCACGGGAGAGCCCGGAGAAGCACCGGATGGCGGCGGGAGGGGGGGGGGGAGCGTCCCCTCCCGCTGCCTATAAGAACGATCAGGCGGCGGAACTGCCACTATGATCATTCTTATGGTGCACAGAATCGCCGGCCGGAAAGAATGATATCTGAAGGATGCCAATAGCTGCTTGCATCATTCAGATATCACCACTCAAAGTCAAGGACGTCATATGACGTCCTTGGTAAGCAAGTGGTTAAAAAAAAAGTTCTCTTTGGTAAGCAGTATAAAATATCTAAATATAAAGCCACTGCAAATATACTATAACACAATGCTATACCATATACACTAGATGTAAACGTCCTTTTTCCTACCTCTACCACAAAGAGTATGGTAAGGATATGTGGGCGAGCATGTAAAAGGATTCTTAAAGCTGAATTACAGAAATTATATTTTTTGCCTGTTTACATCGGGCCAGCTTGGTTGTAAGTATCAATGTCTGATATCTGGAAGGTCACTGGAGATGCTGTAAATTACTGTAGTAGTCTGCCCTACATACATTGAGAGCCGTGATCTTCCAGGTTCTGTGTGAGCGGCTTCACCTCTGCACACTGTACACAGGGGGTCACTCACTCTGCACCTCTACCACCCATAGAACACCTGTTTTTTCAATGAACAGAAGGCGTCATCTGAGAGTATGTGGGGTGCTGCGGGGTGCGGCAATAATAATTCAAACAGTTAGGTGCAGTGAAAAGCATGCATTTAAATACTACAGCAACAGTTCACAAGCCAGGTGAGAAGGCTGCCAAAGAGGGTGCACTCACGGTTTCCAGTAATGTGAAGAGAGCAGGTATCAGCCGGACTGAGAGCATCTGTTAAGAGAGCAGAATGTGGCCTGGCCGTCTTGTGCCAAAACGGGATGAAGTTCAAAAGAAGATGCTTCCCTACGCTTTCTCTCCTCGTCAGGAACCGTTGCCTTACTGCTAGCACTGTCCCTAACAGGTGGGGTACCTGTCCTTACTCTACCAACTTACCAACTCCTCGCTCTCTTCAGTGAGCTTCTCCAGACCTGACTTGATCCCTGGACTTAGACTTGCAAACAGGTCCCCCAGCTAAGCCTAACTGGAACCTCTGTGTCTTCCTGATGGCTTCCTCTTGAAACCTGCACCAGGAGCACAGCCCCTGCACTGGGGTCTCCTCCAGCAGGACTGGACCCAGGAACACTGCACCCTGCTGCCCAGGCCTCAGACTATTTATGGACTCTAACACTGCCTACTAGGCACCCCCCCCAGGGATTGGCTAGACTTCCATAAATATTCATGCTGCATGCCCTGTTCTTCCTCCCTCTGATTCTAGAATCTTCTAGGACAGGGGTCTCCAAACTTTCTAAACAAAGGGCCAGATTATTGTCCTTCAGACTTTAGGGGGGCCGTCTGGAGTAGAAAATGTCCCAGCATCCGGTTGAGTAAACAATGCCCCATCTTTGATGTCGGTGAGAGGAATTGTGCCCAGTCATTGGTGTCATTGGTAGGAATTGTGCCCTATCATTGGTGCCATTGGGCCCCGTTGTTGGTGTCATTGGGAGGAACTTTGCCCCATCCTTGGTGTCATTGGTAGGAATTGTACCCAATTGTTGGTGTCATTGGGAGGAATTGTGCCCCATCGTTGGTGTCATTGGGAGGAATTGTGCCCCATTGTTGGTGTCATTGGGAGGAATTGTGCCCCATCGTTGGTGTCATTGGGAGGAATTGTGCCCCATCGTTGGTGTCATTGGAGGAATTGTGCCCCATCATTGGTATCATTGGGAGAAATTTTACCCCATCACTGGTGTCCTTGGGAGGAATTGTGCCCCATCATTGGTGTCATTGGGCCCCATTGTTGGTGTCGATGGGAGGAACTGTGCCCCATCGTTGGTGTCATTGGGCAGAATTGTGCCCCATCGTTGGTGTCATTGGGAGGAATAATGCCACATCGTTGGTGTCATTGGGAGAATTGTGCCCCATCATTGGTGTCATTGGGCCCCATTGTTGGTGTCGATGGGAGGAACTGTGCCCCACCATTGATGTAATTAATTGGAATTGTGCCTTATCTTTGGTTTAACTAGCATGCCCCATAGTTTGTGTCATTGGGAGGAATTGTACCCTATGACTGGAATCATTGGGAGGAATTGTGCCACATCATTGGTGTCATTGACAGGAATTGTGCCCCTTCGTAGGTGTCAGTGAATAAAATAGTGCCCCAAGGGCCAAATAGAAGCAAGCAAAGGACCGCATCCGGCCCCTAGGCCGCAGTTTGCAGACCACTCCGGAGACAGGGGGAAGTAACAGAGCAGCAGCCTGTGAAACACCGAGCAGCCCTAAATAATCAACCCCTGCCCCACTGATTACAGAAGAGCCAAATTAAATTTACTTGGCAATCTACTCTACACTAGGAGGGTGCTACAGATGTGCAACCAACAATGCTGTTTTTTTTTATTTCCCTTGCTTGGAATTAGGTATGCTTTGCAAAGTAAACTTTCACCTTGTTGACCAAGCTCTGGGGTAAATTTGTTTGCATAGGTGTAACTTCCCTGGCAAACAGTCATTTGCCTTTTGTAAATCAACCCCTATGTGTAGAAAACTCACCCAACTCAGTCACCTCTCACTGACCAGCTGTCCTACTACGCGTATTATTCAGTAAGATGCAGCACGTGTCTTAGTGCACGCTTCAACATGTGCTAATTGCCCCCAGGGACTGGTTCCATGACCTTTAAAGGAAAATGCCATTTAGTTAAAGGTTTAGAAATATTTTAATATATACAAATAAAAAGGGCAGCCACTTCAAATATATACTTATTTACTTAGTATGTCTTTGGATTATTCAATGCCGCTTGATGCAGCTTGAAAAGAATCCTCCACGGGGATTACAGGTAAAACTAATCAGCTGTTCTGTGATCTTAGGAATTTAATAGAAAATCTATAGGTGGTTCTTTCGCTGTGTTGCTGAGCCATGAAATAAAATGTCTTTGCTGAGAAGCACAATGGAAATGTCACATTTTCTCCCTCTGAAAAGTTTCACTTTAAAACTCAAACACTTAAGCCAATTGTTCAGGCATTTGCCGTTGCTTTCGATACTGACAAATAAATCAAAGTAGCATCCCTTCCTACTTAAGATTGTGGATGAATACCATAAAAAAATGAGTAGAATGTAATCATATTATAAGTTAGGCAGTTTCTTTTTTTCTTTAGACGAGCCAGCAGGCTGAAGAAAAAATATTTTTCGATGGATTTCTCCATCCACATTTTTTTCTTTCATCTGGAGGAGGGACTTTCTCAGCTACGCAAACCCTCCTACTTGCATGCCTGAGCTAAGATCAAATGGATTCCAGGAAGTAAATGCTACATGAACCATCTGCCCTTACTCAAGATGGCCACCGTTAGAGATGCCACAAACCTGCCCCCCTCACTCGCAACAGCCGCCATCCCCCCCTGCAGCTTTCATTGGCCCTCTTATGACTCATTCCCCCCAGTGGCGTACTAAGTGGGGGGCGGGTCGCCCCGGGTGCCACACACTGGAGGGGTGTCAGGCCAGCGCCGCGCGTTAGGCAGTGGCACCACTCGCCTGAGGCAGTGGCATTGCGGGGGAGGGTGCGAGTGGCACCTGTCGGCACAGTGACCTGGGACCCGGCGCAACTATCCCCTTCTCTCTGTGGTCGCGGACGGTTCTGATCAGTCTCAGCAGCAGCTGTCATAGCCGAGCAGAGTGAAGCCTCCTGCCCCTCCTCCTGCATGCACAGCACTGTGACTGTGTAGACATAAAGGAGGAAGGGTAGGCGGCTTCAATCTGCTCGGCTGTGACAGCCGCGGCGCTGCCGAGACTGATCAGAGCCGTGACCACTGAGAGAAGGTTATCGTTGCTCCGGGTCCTGGGTCACTGCCGACAGGTGTCACTCGGGTGCGGCTCACACCTCCCCCCGCAATGTCACTGCCTCTGCCTCGGGCTCTCTTTTCTGAGGTACATTGTGGGTGGGGTCTTTACTGTGGGGGGGGGGTCAGCACTGTAGGGGGGGTCTGTGCACTCTGTGCACTGTAGGGGGGTCTGCACTGTAGGGGGGGTCTGTGCACTGTAGGGGGGTCTGCACTGTAGGGGGGTTCTGCACTGTAGGGGGTCCTTACTGTGGGGGGGGGGTCTGTACTGTAGGGGGGTCTGTGCACTCTGTGCACTGTAGGGGGGTCTGCACTGTAGGGGGGGGGGGGGGGGTCTTTGCACTGTAGGGGGGTTCTGTACTGTAGGGGGGTCTGTGCACTGTAGGGGGGTTCTGCACTACTGTAGGGGGGTTATGCACTGTAGGGGGGGTCTGCACTGTAGGGGGTTCTGCACTGTAGGGGGGTCTGCACTGTAGGGGGGTCTGCGAGCTGTGGGGGGCTGTGTAATGTAAAGGGGTGCAGAGGTACAAGGGCTGTGTAATGTAAAGAGGTACAAGGGCTGTGTAATGTAAAGGGTCCAGAGGTTCAGGGTGCTGTGTTATGTAAAGGGGTCCAGAGGTTCAGGGTGCTGTGTTATGTAAAGGGGTCCTTAGGTGCAAGGTCCTGTGTAATGTAAAAGGGTCCAGAGGTGCAGGGTGCTGTATAATGTAAAGGGGTCCAGAGGTGCAGGGTGCTGCGTAATGTAAAGGGCTCCAGAGATGCAGGGTGCTGTGTAATGTAAAGGGGTCCAGAGGGGCAGTTGTGGAGAGGGGGTACACAGTAGTGCCAAAAAGATATTGAAGGATGCAGAGGTATGCAGGGGGCACAGTGGGGTGTTTTTACATTTTAAGGTGGGGTGGGGGTGCCATATATAGGATCCGCCCCGGGTGCCAAATGCTCTAGGTACGCCCCTGATCCCCCCCCCTTCCTGACAAACTCTCAGGAGAGTGAGAGAGAGCTGTGCATGATGTCATAAGTCTAGGCTAATGACCAGACAAGAAACAGGAAGTGGGCTGTATAAGGTATTTACTGGCAGAAAAAAATGTTTTACTATCCAGTTAAAATAACAACGCTCCTTCAGTGTTACCTACAACTCTGTCTTCTCCTCTCCATTGCCCCTCTCTGTGGGGTTCCCCCAAGGCTCTGTTCTTGGACCCCTTCTCACCTCTATCTACACTTCCTCTCTGATAACTGCCCATGGGTGCCAATACCATCTGTACGCTGATGACACCCAGATGTATCTGTCTACTCCTCACCTCACTCCTTCAGTCTCCTCTCGCATTACTAACTTACTAACTGACATATCAGCATGGATGTTGCACCACTTCCTTAAAGGGGTTGTAAACCCTCGTGTTTCTTCACCTTAAGGCATCCTATGCTTTAAAGTGAAAAAACACCTGGCAGTGACCGGCCCCCCAGGCCCCCCATTTCACTTACATGAGCCTTGGAACTTCATCCGGCGGAGACGCGCTCTTCCTCTGCCCGGGGTTCTTGGCTCTTGATTAGATAGATTGATAGCAGCGCAACCATTGGCTCCCGGTCATTGGCCCTCTTATGACTCATTCCCCCCAGTGGCGTACTAAGTGGGGGGCGGGTCGCCCCGGGTGCCACACACTGGAGGGGGTGTCAGGCCAGCGCCGCGCGTTAGGCAGTGGCACCACTCGCCTGAGGCAGTGGCATTGCGGGGGAGGGTGCGAGTGGCACCTGTCGGCACAGTGACCTGGGACCCGGCGCAACTATCCCCTTCTCTCTGTGGTCGCGGACGGTTCTGATCAGTCTCAGCAGCAGCTGTCATAGCCGAGCAGAGTGAAGCCTCCTGCCCCTCCTCCTGCATGCACAGCACTGTGACTGTGTAGACATAAAGGAGGAAGGGTAGGCGGCTTCAATCTGCTCGGCTGTGACAGCCGCGGCGCTGCCGAGACTGATCAGAGCCGTGACCACTGAGAGAAGGTTATCGTTGCTCCTGGTCCTGGGTCACTGCCGACAGGTGTCACTCGGGTGCGGCTCACACCTCCCCCCGCAATGTCACTGCCTCTGCCTCGGGCTCTCTTTTCTGAGGTACATTGTGGGTGGGGTCTTTACTGTGGGGGGGGGGTCAGCACTGTAGGGGGGTCTGTGCACTCTGTGCACTGTAGGGGGGTCTGCACTGTAGGGGGGGTCTGTGCACTGTAGGGGGGTCTGCACTGTAGGGGGGTTCTGCACTGTAGGGGGTCCTTACTGTGGGGGGGGGGGTCTGTACTGTAGGGGGGTCTGTGCACTCTGTGCACTGTAGGGGGTCTGCACTGTAGGGGGGGGGGTCTTTGCACTGTAGGGGGGTTCTGTACTGTAGGGGGGTCTGTGCACTGTAGGGGGGTTCTGCACTACTGTAGGGGGGTTATGCACTGTAGGGGGGGTCTGCACTGTAGGGGGTTCTGCACTGTAGGGGGGGTCTGCACTGTAGGGGGGTCTGCGAGCTGTGGGGGGCTGTGTAATGTAAAGGGGTGCAGAGGTACAAGGGCTGTGTAATGTAAAGAGGTACAAGGGCTGTGTAATGTAAAGGGGTCCAGAGGTTCAGGGTGCTGTGTTATGTAAAGGGGTCCAGAGGTTCAGGGTGCTGTGTTATGTAAAGGGGTCCTTAGGTGCAAGGTCCTGTGTAATGTAAAAGGGTCCAGAGGTGCAGGGTGCTGTATAATGTAAAGGGGTCCAGAGGTGCAGGATGCTGCGTAATGTAAAGGGCTCCAGAGATGCAGGGTGCTGTGTAATGTAAAGGGGTCCAGAGGGGCAGTTGTGGAGAGGGGGTACACAGTAGTGCCAAAAAGATATTGAAGGATGCAGAGGTATGCAGGGGGCACAGTGGGGTGTTTTTACATTTTAAGGTGGGGTGGGGGTGCCATATATAGGATCCGCCCCGGGTGCCAAATGCTCTAGGTACGCCCCTGATCCCCCCCCCCTTCCTGACAAACTCTCAGGAGAGTGAGAGAGAGCTGTGCATGATGTCATAAGTCTAGGCTAATGACCAGACAAGAAACAGGAAGTGGGCTGTATAAAGGTATTTACTGGCAGAAAAAAATGTTTTACTATCCAGTTAAAATAACAACGCTCCTTCAGTGTTACCTACAACTCTGTCTTCTCCTCTCCATTGCCCCTCTCTGTGGGGTTCCCCCAAGGCTCTGTTCTTGGACCCCTTCTCACCTCTATCTACACTTCCTCTCTGATAACTGCCCATGGGTGCCAATACCATCTGTACGCTGATGACACCCAGATGTATCTGTCTACTCCTCACCTCACTCCTTCAGTCTCCTCTCGCATTACTAACTTACTAACTGACATATCAGCATGGATGTTGCACCACTTCCTTAAAGGGGTTGTAAACCCTCGTGTTTCTTCACCTTAAGGCATCCTATGCTTTAAAGTGAAAAAACACCTGGCAGTGACCGGCCCCCCAGGCCCCCCATTTCACTTACATGAGCCTTGGAACTTCATCCGGCGGAGACGCGCTCTTCCTCTGCCCGGGGTTCTTGGCTCTTGATTAGATAGATTGATAGCAGCGCAACCATTGGCTCCCGGTCAAATCCAATGATGGCTACTGGTCAAATCCAATTGGTCAAATTCAATGATGCGGGCGCCGGGGGGGGCAGAGCCGAGTCATACCTTAGGCGGCTATGGACGCCGAATGATGGACTCAGGAGCGTGCCCACAAAGTAACCCCCCGGGAGAGCGCTGATGTGGGGAGGAGCCGTGAGAGCCGCCGAGGGACCCCAGAAGACCGTGTTCAGGGCCACTCTGTGCAAAACGAGCTTCACAGTGGAGGTAAGTATGACATGTTTGTTTTTTTTTTTTTTTTTAAATAAACAAAGCTTTACAATCACTTTAAACTAAATCTCTCTAAAACTGAGCTGGTAATATTCCCCCCTGCCCGTGCCCCCATCCATGACTTTGCCATTAAAATCAATAATGCAACTATCAATCCCTCCCCTCACGCTAGGGTACCAGGTATAATCCTAGACTCTGACCTGTCCTTTCAGCCCCAAATCCAATTGTTGTCAAAAGATTGTAGACTTCACCTCCGTAACATCACTAAAATACACCCCTTTTTAACAAATGAAACAAGCAAGCTACTCATTCACTCCCTCGTTATCTCTCGCCTTGACTATTTTAACTCCCTTCTCATTATCCTGCCTCTCCATAGGCTATCCCTCTTCAGTCTATTATGAATGCTGCTGCCACACTTATTCACCTTACCAACCATTCAGTGTCTGCCACCCCTCTCCTCCAATCCCTACACTGGCTCCTAATCACCCAGCAAATTAAATTCAAAATACTAACCACAACATAAAAAGCCATTCACAACTCTGCCCGAGCTACATCACCAATCTTGTCTCCAAATATCACCCAAACCCTCCTCTCCGCACTTCTCAAGACTTCCTACTCTCAAGCTCCCTTGTCTCCTCCTCCAATGCTCGTCTCCAGGATTTCTCCAGAGCCTCTCCCATCCTCTGGAACTCTCTACCTCAATCTGTCTGGATATCTCCTACTCTAGATGCCTTTAGGCGATCCCTGAAAACCCATCTCCTCAGGGAAGCCTATCACGTCTCCAACTAATCTTCTACCACTTCCATCAGCTAATTCCTCCCCGTTACAACCTTTTGTACCACCTGCCCCATCCTATTAGATTGTAAGCTCTTCTTGTATTGTATTTATTGTATTGTAACTTAATTGTCTCCCTTTTATATTGTAAAGTGCTGTGTAAACTGTTGGTGCTATACAAATCCTGTATAATAAGAAAAATAATAGATGAAAAGTTGACAAAAAATGACTGAAGGTCATTGGCTGTTGGGTTCCCTATCAGGTCCTGCAACAGGAAGTGCTGGTCTGGCAAAATCTCCAGGTATTAAAATTTGCACTGAATTAAAAAAAAAATTGCTTAAGAAACCTGCCTACAAGGCAGGGCACATTTACATTAGTGTAGTGCGTTATTAAAAATTGTGTTGCATGTTAACGTGCAAAGCATTAAGGCAGTCTATTGGAATCACGCAAAATTGGACATGCCACTACATTTTTAAAGCAAACTGATGCCCTATAGTGCAATGCTATATGTTGAAACGGCCACTTGGGGTGCCATTACAAAAAATGGCAATGCGGTGCATGTAATGTGCGTTAAGGCTTCATGTACACTGCTTCTGGTAAACGGACGTTTAGGAGCAGTTGGGTGTTTTTTTCAGCTGCCCCTGAACTCTCCTCTGTTATCTTATCAGTACATGTACACAGGGGTGTTTATAGTCGTTTCTAGGCAGTTAAATTTAGAAGCATTTTTTGGAAAGCAAATAAATGCGTTCAGGACGGATGTTCAGAGGCATTTGAAATGCCAAATGCCTGCAACAGCTTGTAAACATTGTAAACGCATGTAAACACAGTAACTCGTGTTTAGCTGTGTTTCGCTTACAGGCGTTTTTGATGGAGATACATTTTTTACTATTTAAAAAAAAAAAAAATGATATATGTGTGTGTGTGTGTGTGTGTGTGTGTGTGTGTGTGTGTGTGTGTGTGTGTGTGTGTTTTTAAACTCTCCTAAACGCGGCAATCTGCCAAGTTAAATTATTCAGAGGAGGTTTTAAAATGTTCCGTGTACATTAAGCCTTTGAGTTTATACAGTATCTCACAAAAGTGAGTACACCCCTCACATTTTTGTAAATATTTTATTATATCTTTTCATGTGACAACACTGAAGAAATGTCCCTTTGCTACAATGTAAAGTAGTGAGTGTACAGCTTGTTATAACAGTGTAAATTTGCTGTCCCCTCAAAACAACCCAAGACACAGCCATTAGTGTCTAAACTGCTGGCAACAAAAGTGAGTACACCCCTAAGTGAAAATTTCCAAATTGGGCCCAAAGTGTCAAGATTTTGTGTGGCCACCATTATTTTCCAGCACTGCCTTAACCTAAGGTGACCAGATTTTTAAAATGAAATCCGGGGACATATTCCATACATCTCCACCGCCGCCGCCCGCCTCACAGCCTGTCAAGTTGTATGCCCCGTACATACGATCCGAATATTGTACGACCGATCGTACGGCCGATTTAGCTTAATAGTTGCAAGTAGAGATCGAAAAGCTAAATAAAGTCACAAAAAATCTCGTACGACAGAAAAAAAAATCGGAAGTGATGTCATGTGTTGTAATGTATTTGTATTGAATTTTCGGACGACAACTATACTGACTAACTGAAAATCGTACGATCGGGAATCGTACGAGGAAAATTATCGTGCATGTCCGATCGAATAAGATCGGATGAACGGTCGTGATCGGCTGTCGAAAGTAGTGTACACACGATCCAAAAATCGTACGATCCTTCCTCAAAAGATCGTTTTCGTACGATATTCGGATCGTGTGTACGGGCCATAACTCTCCGGGCCCCAGGTACTACTGGGTGGGAAGCAGAGGAAGATCACTCCACCAGGGAAGGCTAGGAGATAAACAGGCAGGTGGCTGGCCGGGACTTGAGCCAAGGCAGAAGAACATGCGAGCGGAGCTGAATGAGCATGTACCCGAAACTAAAGAAATAGTCCTTCCGCTCCGACCAGAATATGATCATCAGAAAGGGGCACAGATAATGGAAAAAAATAAACCCCCATAAGCTAGTAAGAGCGGCAGAGGAGGGAGGGTGCAAATCTGATTTTTTTTTTTTATTCTGCACAGGCTGTCTTTGAAATTGCCCCAGACCCTGTTCAAATTCCAATCCGGAGACAAAACCAGGGACAGACTTGGTCCGGGGACAGTGTCCTCAATCTGTCCCCGGAAACCGGGGATGTCTGGTCACCCTACCTTAACCCTCTTGGACATGGAGTTCACCAGAGCTTCACAGGTTGCCACTGGAGTCCTCTTCAACTGCTCCATAACAACATCCCGGAGCTGGTGGATGTTAGAGACCTTGCGCTCCTCCACCTTCCGTTTGAGGATGCCCCACAGATGCTCAATAGGGTTTAGGTCTGGAGACATGCTTGGCCAGTCCATCACCTTTACCCTCAGCTTCTTTAGAAAGGCAGTGGTCATCTTGGAGGTGTGCTTGGGGTTGTTATCAAGTTGGAATACTGCCCTGCGGCCCAGTCTCCGAAGGGAGGGGATCATGCTCAGCTTCAGTATGTCACAGTACATGTTGGTATTCATGGTTCCCTCAATGATCTGTAGCTCCCCAGTGCCGGCAGCACTCATGCAGCCCCAGATTATGACAATCCCACCACCATGCTTGACTGTAGGCAAGACACATGTCTTTGTACTCCTCACTTGGTTGCCGTCCCACATGCTTGACATCATCTGAACCAAATAAATTTATCTTGGTCTCACAGGACATGGTTCCAGTAATCCATGTGCTTAGTCTGCTTGTATTCAGCAAACTGTTTCTTGTGCATTATCTTTAGACGAGGCTTCCTTCTGGGATGACAGCCATGAAGACCGATTTGATGCAGTGTGCGGCGTATGGTCTAAGGCTGACCCCCCCCCCCCCACCCCTTAAATCTCTGAAGCAATTTCCCAAATACAACCTCTGGATATGACGCTGAGCACGTACGCTCAACTTCTTTGGTCGGCCATGGCGAGGCCTGTTCTGAGTGGAACCTGTCCTGTTAAACCGCTGTATGGTCTTGCTCATTGTGCTGCACAGTGCCGATCCTGACCTCCCTGGGGCCCTAAGCAAAATTTGCTAAGGGGCCCTCTACTTGACCCATGATGCTGTGAGCTATGTTAACTATTTGCCATTGCCACACAGTCACACCTGACACTTCAGTGCTCCCAAAACAATCCTCCCTCCTTTAAAACAAAACAGTCAAAGAATAAGTACAACAATATAGAACAGAATGAGGTCCCCAGAGAGCCCCTCCTTACACCAAGGTCCCAGAGAGCCCCCCCTTACACAAGGGTCCCCAGACAGCCCCCCTTAAATCAGTGTCCTCAGAGCCTCCCCCTACATCGGGGTCCCCAGAGAGCCTCCCCCTACATCGGGGTCCCCAGAGAGCCTCCCCCTACATCGGGGTCCCCAGAGAGCCTCCCCCTACATCGGGGTCCCCAGAGAGCCTCCCCCTACATCGGGGTCCCCAGAGAGCCTCCCCCTACATCGGGGTCCCCAGAGAGCCTCCCCCTACATCGGGGTCCCCAGAGATCCTCCCCCTCTTACATTAGGGTCCCCAGAGAGCCCCCCCCTCTTACATTAGGGTCCCCAGAGAGCCCCCCCCCTCTTACATTAGGGTCCCCAGAGAGCCCCCCCCTCTTACATTAGGGTCCCCAGAGAGCCCCCCCCTCTTACATTAGGGTCCCCAGAGAGCCCCCCCCTCTTACATTAGGGTCCCCAGAGAGCCCCCCCTCTTACATTAGGGTCCCCCAGAGAGCCCCCCCTCTTTACATTAGGGTCCCCAGAGAGCTGACTCCCCCCCCTTGCAGAGGTTCCCCTGTACCTGGCTGGTGGAGGTGGGAGGCGGCGATCGGCAGCTATATGGTGTCCACAGGCAGGGGATCTCCCTGGGGCTAGTAGTTTTATCTCCGAATGTATACAG
This sequence comes from Lithobates sylvaticus, assembly GCA_028564925.1. NCBI lineage: Eukaryota > Metazoa > Chordata > Amphibia > Anura > Ranidae > Lithobates > Lithobates sylvaticus. The sequence goes on from CM053029.1 coordinate 573,950,001, forward strand.
CGGAGAGGGGAGGGGCCTCTGACCCGGGCATTAGCAACAGTGTTCAAGCAGAGTGAAAGTGAAACTGATACCTGCCTGGGTCAGAGGCCCCTCCCTTCTCCTCTCCACCATAGAGCTGCCGATCGCTGCCTTCCACCTCCTCCCACCTCTCATCACTGCACTCTAAACGGCCAGCCAGAGGTGCAGGGGAGGATGCTTGGTCTTAGGGGGGCCCCCCACAGCGGCGGGGCCCTAAGCAGCTTGCATAGTGTGCCTATAGGGCTGATCGGCTCTGGTGCTGCAGCTCAGTTTCAGGGTCTTGCCAATATTCTTATAGCCTAGGCCATCTTTATGTAGAGCAACACTTCTTTGTCATGAGGTGCCATGTTATACTTCCAGTGACCAGTATGAGAGAGTAACACCGAACTTAACACACCTGCTCCCCATTCACACCTGAGTCCTTGTAACACTAACGAGTCACATGACACCGGGGTGGGAAAATGGCTAATTGGGCCCAATTTGGACATTTTCACTTATGGGTGTACTCACTTTTGTTGACAGTGGTTTAGACATTAATGGCTGTGTGTTGAGTTATTTTGAGGGGACAGCAAATTTACACTGTTATACAAGCTGTACACTCACTACTTTACATTGTAGCAAAGTGTCATTTCTTCAGTGTTGTCACATGAAAAGATATAATATAATATTTACAAAAATGTGAGGGGTGTACTCACTTTTGTGAGATACTGTATATACTTTAACCACCTGCCATAGATATACTGCGAGCGGGTGGCAGGTACAGGCACAGTCACCTAAATGTACGTGACTGGCCTTCCTTCAGGTTTGGGGTGCACATGCGCTTGCCCCTTGCTGACCCGTGCTGTGATTGGACATCACATGAGTTTGGCAGCAGATTTCATCCAATGATTTTGGCTGAAACCTGCTGATCGGCTGT